>JXCR01142029.1:12746-30239 GCA_002079205.1 Phalaenopsis hybrid cultivar
TTTCATTTAAACTATGGAAAATATGAGGTCAGTTTAATTTCATATATTTTTTTTAAAATTATATATATATTCGTAAATTAAAAAGTCCTTCCGAAGCGGGCAACGGGATTTCAATTCTGATGATCGACAGCTTCCTACGGGCAAACCCCACACCAAAAATAGTGCCGACAGTCCTGAACTGCACTTTTTCCCTTTCAAGTTTGATTTGCTATTTTGCAAATTAAATCGGATTGTGTCGTGCTGCGCGTGTCTTTAATTTTTCTTATATTGATTAAGTCTTTCTACTTTCAAACTAGTTTCACTAAAATTTTAAAATCTCCACATATTAAATAAAAACTTACCCGGTACACAGATCGACCTCAGTTAATTTTTAGTGCTCGCAATAAGATTACGAGGTATTGGCCAAAGAGCTAACCCCAGAGCTTTCTTTTTTGAAGTTGTTGCAATGGCATTCTCAAAGCTCACTTTTTTCTACAACCTGTCGACGAGCCGCAGTGCCCGTAATGTCGCTCCCAATATCAAGTTCATAGTAGGATTTGAGGATCTCGAGGTCATTCTCGGGAAAGCCCCGTTTGTCATGATGAAAGTCGTCGCTCCAGAGGTTTAAGAACCGTCTGCTGAGTTTAGCATGAGCTGTCCTCAGAATTTCTCTTCTTACAAGAAGGTCAAGGCTACTGCCACCACGACACCTACCAAGCCAGCTGTTCCCATTTTTGCTAAGGGAAAGGAATTTATGATCGTTGAAGACCCGACTGAAGGATTGGTTGCCCCGCCGTCATTATTTGAAATCGATTGAGTTTGAGGACCGCACCGTTAACCCGAACCCAAAAGAGAAACCGTAATAGGAAGGTTCAGAGGGCTACTAAAACCCAGATTTTTAAGGAGGTGCCTGTTGATGAAGTTCTTCAGCAAGAAGAGTCAGGATTACTGAAAACCTATCCACTTCTGCAAGGGAGTAGGTTTCATCCCTTAATGGATACAAATGAGTATGAAAGTATCCGAAAGATTGCCACTATGTTACCGACGCCTCATGGACATGGTGGGGGGAGGAAGAAGCCTGCTCCTATCACCGATTCAGTTCAGTTTTCTAGAGACTAGCTGCCAAAGAAGGTTATTTAGTTGACGAACTACTCAAATGAGTGGGACATGCAGTATCCCCTCGCATGAAGAAAGAAATTTTAAAGGACGTCAGATCTGTCAGACGCTCCCAGAAATCAACTGAAGCTTTACTTGCTCGCATTTTTGTCTAGTTCTGCCTGGGGAGCAGAGTTGATACCACCATTGTTACTACTAATTCTACTACCACTAGACTCGCGGGCTCTCAACCAGTTAAGTCACGTCTGGGTCCAAGAGTTCTACCCACTACCGATCACAAGTATGTTCTTAAAATCTTGAAGGATAAGACGAAGAGGTTACCCAATACCGTATCTAGTCTGCACCATGGGGAGCATACTTCTCTTCGACATGCCCATGTTCCTACCGAGACACTCCGTCTCAAGACATCACCATCAAAGAAAAGGGTATGGATACCCAAGGTTGTCATACTGATACGGTCCAGCAAGCCCGCAGGGCAGGATCATGGAATGAAGCTAGGTCTGAAATATCTGACATTGTCGCAATGATTGCTAATGAGATGAAGAAACAAGTGGAGGATATCCAACAATTACCCCAGGTCTCAAGATGCTACAAGAATCAACAATTGATGAAAAGGTTGAAAAGCTCACGGTCAAGAATTTTGAGTTAGCCCGATAACATTGAGTTTTCATTGATGACGATGATGATTTTGACTTTAATGATTATCTTGAGGAATATTTCATGGATATCCATGTCATCAAGACCAGAGCCACTGCATCTGCGCGCGACGCTCAACCTCTCATCAAAGAAAACGACGTGGATGAGCTGCATAGGGCTATTTTCCTAAGGGATGAGCAAATCAGCCAAATGGAGAAAAGAATGGAAGAGATGGCCGCTGTCATGAATGCCATGATGACAATTCAGGGTCAGTCTCAACCCCCATAGTTAGCCTCTCCGGAAGTCAATCAATCAGAGATTATACATGTTACAGATGAAAGTAGAGACATTGCCTCGGCAAATAGAGATGAGCAACAAAAGAAGGATTCTCCATCAAGTGCCATGCCAGAAAAAAAATTTAAGCAAATGGTCGAGCAAGTTCGGGAGGCCTTAACCCAATCTAAGGGTGGTGCATTGATTTTGAAGGGTAGACCTTACCCGGAGGAGTTCAATGTCGTACCCTACCTTAAGGGTTTTGTGTTGCCAAACTTTAAGATATTTGATGAAATTGGAAATCCCAAACAGCATATAACACATTTTCGAGCCAGTTGTGGTAATACGGGAGGCACTGAAGGTTTGCTCTTCCGACAGTTTGTCAGCAACCTGTCAGGGATCGCTTTTGATTGGTATGTCGAACTACCCAATGGATCAGTTAAGACATTCTCCGAGTTAGAACAGTTGTTTGTAAGAAGATTTGTCAGAGTGCAGCATCATGTGCTATTGGAGATCTCGTAATAGAGAAGCAGAAGCCCAACAAGACTTTAGTGGACTACATTTTGAGGTGGAGAAATCTTAGCATAAAATGTGAACCTCAACTACAGGAACATCATGCGATTGAGATCTTACTCAAGGGCATCCATTGGCCAATAGCTTTCATGCTCAAGGGACTCACAATTAAATCCTTCGAGAAGCTACTCAGCAAGGCTAGCAATCTTCAAGAATAAGTCAAACATATGGATTCTCATGAGAAGGCCGAGAAGTCCAGAAAGACCAGGGTATTTGAAAAGAAATCAAGAACAGTGGCAACAGTCGATAAAGGAAAGCAACTGATGAAGATACATGCAGAAAATTATCGTCAATCGTCATCGCAGCATGCTCAATAACAGACACGATAGTATGGCCAGTCTAGCCAGCGACAGCCTCAGGGAGGATCATACCGAGTAGAGAATAAGAGAATGTCTTTGGCAGAACAACAGAAAGTGGCATATTCTTCAAAGACAAAGCAGTATCAAAAATTTTCAGAAGTCTGCTGAAGAAGTCTGAGTTCAGATTACCAGATCCGAAGAAACCTGAAGAGGTCGACAAGAAGGATCAACCTAACTATTGCTAGTATCACAGGTTGCTGGGACATACTATAGAAGATTGTTTTGTCTTTAAGGATTGGGTTGAGAGAAACTTTAAATAAGGAAATATAATGATTCCAAGAGAATATTTAAAATAACCTGAAAAAGGTTCCATAAATATGATTTTGGCTGAGCCAATCTCTTTGATTGACCCATATACTGGAAAAGATGGATGGATTATGACTTGGAACAAACTCAAGAAGGTATTGAACCAAATCTAGTTCGCTTCAAGGCAAGCTTTCGTTCAAATTTTTCAGCCTGCCAAGCCCTAGATGAAGATTTTACCAGAAGATTCGTCATTGTCAAAGAAGAAGAAGAAGAATAATACCACCACAAAGACTGATAGCATGGGAGGTAGGATAGGGGCTGCATCTGCTAGATTAGTTGTCTCAGATTTGGGGAAGAAATCCTCAAACCCCTGACCTTGTATGATTATCTTTTTACCCCTCAGGGGTCTTATGAATACAATGATTATGATTTCAGCTACGTTTTAACTATTTCTAGTGATAACGTAATCGATTATGATTAATCTAACTTTGATCTTGATTCCTGTAATGATCCTCAAATCATACTTGAGTCTGATGAACTCGCTAACAATACCAAAGGAGACATCGACAATACAGCTTACGACGGTGCCGAGAGTGAGGAACCAATCTATGAGGGCCATGGTGCACCGCTTGCCATTAACTTAGAGCTTTCCGACAAATAAGAAACACCGGAAGATTCGACAATGATATCTCAGGAAGAAGAAATTATAGAAGTGAACTTAAGGAGCGGGAGAGTATTACCCCCGAGAATAGCTTCGACAGATAAAAGAAAGCAAATAGTAATGCTAGAAGAGCTACCTCCACCTCCGCCAGTGGAAGAACAACATAATCAAGAGAAAATTAGAGAATCATACAAAGTAGATTACAACGTGCTAGCTCATCTTAGGAAGTTGTCGGTCAAACTAAGCATCTACGATGCTTTAATTATGCCAAAGGAGATGAAAGAGTCTCTTGTTACAGCTTTGCTTGACCTAGAAATTTGTTTATACCAGTTGGCCAGCACATCCTCAGATGGAGTTTGCTCATTGAAAGAACAGTCTCGGTAATCTTCACAGATGAAGATCTGCTACTAGGTACCGCCGACCATAAGCGTCCACTCTATATCTCTGTTAACATTGACAGATTTGTGTTGTCCAGATTTTTGGTAGATCCTGGAGCATCCCTCAACTTAATGAGTCTACGGACATTGGCTTATTTGGAAATTGAAGCTCAGGAGCTTACGGCCGATAAAATGATTCTAAGAGGATTCAACAAAAAGGGAGAGAGAGCCCTTGGATCAATTACATTACTTATGAAAGTTGGAGAATTAGTAATGACCGCTAAGTTTCATATCATTGACACAGACCTTTTTCAATGCTCTATTGGGTCGACTCTGGATTCACGAACACAACATGGTTCCGTCATCTCTACACCAATGCATTAAGTACTACAAGGAAGGACAAGAACATTGCATCAAGGGAGATTTTCAACCATTTTTAGTTCATGAAATTGGCATTCATGAAGATGTCTCCTACTACGTGCCTAAAAAAAATGTCTTCTCTTGCGAAGTTGTGATAAATAAAAGTGAAGATTCAGAAGAATTACAATTGCAATGCCATTCAACCCCGCTTCAGCAATCTTCCACCACTCTGTTGTAACAAGTTGGTGGGGGTTCTTTTAGTTTGCACCCTCGAGATTGAAGTCGGAGATGTGGACGAGGAAGAACCAATTTAATTGCTGAACGGACTAGGCTGACCATTAACATTGATGATGAAGAAAGTTTTGAAGATGAAATAATGATGACAAAACAGAAGAAACTTAAGTACGAGATATCCTTAGAAGATGCACAGAAAATTGAATATGAGTCGATGTATGATCGGATCAACCACTATGTGAACACCATGACTCTTACTTCGATCTACCCTCAAAAGGTCGAGAGTTTAAAGGTCAAGGAAGTTCGTAGCGCTGGTTTGAAGCCGATCAAATTTTATCGTGCTTCTACTTCTACTAATGTTGAAAATAATGTAAATTTTGATGAGGATCCTAATGAATTAATAGAATTACCTTTTAGTTACTTTTTGTCTTGTGTACAAAAGTTAATTCAGCAGGGACATTTTCCAAAACAAATGCCAAAAGATAAATTATAACATTTTGAAAAATTATGGGAGGTTAAAAGTTGAACTCTTAACTTGAAAGAGGGTCTCAGATTTGGTACAGTCGGACCATTTGATGATTCAAAATTTTGCATGATTGTTACTAGTGAATCGAAAGAGGATTGTCTCGATGTGGAGGATGACTCTACTAATCAGCTAATAGAAGACACTTCGCCAGAATTTGAGGAAGAAATCAAATTAACTATTGATGAACTAAGGGAAATTAATCTCGGTACGGAAGAGCAGCCCCAACCTACATTTATAAGTTCTCTACTCAACGATGAAGAATCTTTAGAATTGATCAAATTGTTAACAAAATTCAAAGACTGCTTTGCATGGAGTTACAATGAAATTTCAGGACTGTCGGTAGAAGTGGCAGTTCATAAGCTCGGGTGGACAAAAATATAACCCCAGTAAAACAAGCTCCAAGAAAAATGCGCCTCAAAATAAAGCAGCAAGTCATTTCTGAGGTGAAGAAGTTAATAGACGCTAACTTTGTAAAAGAAGAGCAATACCCTATGTTGTTAGCTAACATTCTACCTGTCAAGAAGAAAAATGGACAAATCTGTGTATGTGTCAACTTTAGGGATTTGAACAAAGCGTCTCCAAAGGATGAATTTTGGTTACCAATACCAGAGATGGTGGTGGACATTGCTTCGACACATGAAATTTTCTCCTTCATGATTGAATCATTGGGATACAACCAAATCAAGATGTCTCTCAAGGATGCAACATTACAGCATTCAAAACCCCTATCGAGATTTTCTGCTACACAATGATGGCGTTTGGATTGAAAAATGCCAGAGCAACATACCAACGAGCTATGACGAAGATTTTTTATGATCTAATTCACAACCAAGTGGAACACTACATGGATGATTTGGTCATCAAAAGTAAATGAAAAATAGACCATTTGTACGATTTGAGGATCGTGTTCGAACGGTTACGGCGATATGACCTTAAGATGAATCCCTTAAAGTGTGCCTTTTGTGTTACCTTTGAGAAATTTCTAGGATTCGTTGTCCGTCATCAGGGAATCGAGATTGACCTTGATAAGATTAAAGCCATCTTGAAAATGCCTCCTCCCAAAACCTTAAAATAACTACCTTCCTTTTAAGGGAAGTTAGCATATCTGAGACGCTTTGTTTCTAATCTCTCAGGTAGATGTCAGCCCTTCTCGACATTAATTAAAAAGGATGCCAAATTTGTTTGGGAAGAGAAATGTCGGCGTGCTTTTGAGGACGTTAAATAATATTTAATGACACCTCCTGTTTTGGCAACCCCTATCCCGGAAAAACCGGTGATACTNGAAATAGAGCAGCAAGTCATTTCCGAGGTGAAGAAGTTAATAGACGCTAACTTTGTAAAAGAAAAGCAATGGCCCACGTTGTTAGCTAACATTGTACCTGTCAAGAAGAAAAATGGACAAATCTGTGTATGTGTCGACTTTAGGGATTTGAACAAAGCGTCTCCAAAAGATGAATTTTGGTTACCAATACCAGAGATGATGGTGGACATTGCTTCGACACATGAAATTTTCTCCTTCATGATTGAATCGTTGGGATACAACCAAATCAAGATGTCTCTCGAGGATGCCACACTTACAGCATTCAAAACACCTATCGAGATTTTTTGTTACACAATGATGTCGTTTGGATTGAAGAATGCCAGAGCAACATACCAACGAGCTATGACGAAGATTTTTTATGATCTAATTCACAACCAAGTGGAACACTACATGGATGATTTGGTCATCAAAAGTAAATGAAAAATAGACCATTTGTACGATTTGAGGATCGTGTTCGAATGGTTACGGCGATATGATCTTAAGATGAATCCCTTAAAGTGTGCCTTTTGCGTTACCTTTGAGAAATTTCTAGGATTCGTTGTCCGTCATCAGGGAATTGAGATTGACTCTGATAAGATTAAAGCCATCTTGAAAATGCCTCCTCCCAAAACCTTAAAATAACTACCTTCCTTCTAAGGGAAGTTAGCATATCTGAGACGCTTTATTTCTAATCTCTCAAGTAGATGTCAGCCCTTCTCGGGATTAATTAAAAAGGAGGCTAAATTTGTTTGGGAAGAGAAATGTTGGCGTGCTTCTGAGGACGTTAAATAATATTTAATGACACCTCCTGTTTTGGCAACCCCTATCCCGGAAAAACCGTTAATACTTTATACCGTGACCTTAGATAACTCTCTTAAAGCCCTCTTAGGCCAAGTCAAGGACAAGGGTAAAGAAAACGCACTCTACTACTTGAGTCGCCATCTAATACTGACATAGATAAGATATTCGCTTATTGAGAAGAATTGTCTAGAGTTAGTTTTTGCCGCCCAGAAGCTCTGACATTACATGTTTTCTCATAAGATTACTCTCATTTCAAAAGTTAATCCGTTGCAATATTTGATGACCTGACCAACACTCTCTGGACGTCTATCCAGATGGCCGATGATTTTGTTGCAATTTAATATAATTTTTGTTCCCCTTCGTTCTATCAAGGGACAGATTTTAGGAGATTTTCTCGCTGTACACCCACTTCCAGCTAGGTCCCCTCTTAATGACAAATTACCAGATGAGCAAGTATTAAAAATGGAATTCTCTAGTGCGCAACTCTGGGAGATGTACTTCGATGGAGCTTTGTTGGCTAGAAAAGATAAAGGATCAGGCACAGTTATACCACGCAAAGTAGGGATTGGTTTGATCTTTATCACGTCAGATAAGGGTATGCTGAGGTTCTCATACCACCTGACATAGCCATGCACAAATAATGAAGCAGAAAATGAAGTCTTAATAACCGGATTGGAGTTGGCAATATTGACAGCTATAACAGATATTGTTATCTATGGTGACTCACAACTCGTCATCCAACAAGTCGTCGGACAATACAAGATTTTAAAACCAAGGTTAGCAGAATACCACCAATACACAATGAAGCTGCTCGAGCAGATTCCCAGTGTAACTTTTTACCAGATTTTTTGGGGAGATAATGCCCATGCTGACGCTCTAGCAAAACTTGCAAAGGAATTAGCATGTCCCTTAAAGGATTTCATTGACATCACAGTACAAGGGAGACAGGTTTTGTCTCGAATCGACCTTAAAAATCTACACAAGCTCGGAGGAGAAGAAGAAGAAACGGTGATTGCAACTGTTGATGTCAACAAAGATTGGTGTAAGCCATTAATAGAATATTTGCAAATTGGAAAGCTGCTAGAGGACAAGTCAGCAGCACACCACATCATAATACGGGCTATGTCCTATGCCTTAGTGAGTGATGTCCTCTATAGAAGATCATTCGACCAGATGTGGTTGCAACGTCTCAGCAAATCAAAAGAACATAATATTGTCAAAGAGGTACATGTCAAATTGTGTGGCTCTCACCAGTCAGGGCCAAAGATGAAAATGAAGATCAAGAGACTCGAATATTATTGGTCAACAATGATGTCCGACTGCATGGATACAGCCAGGAGATGTCACCGGTGCCAAGTACATGGGGTGGTCTTGCACCAACCTCCAAATGCGCTACACCCAAAAGTTGCCTCGTGGCCCTTCGAGTGTTGGGGCACGGACATAATAGGTCTGATAGACCCTCTATCTTCTAAAGGACACAGATTTATACTTCCCGCTACAGATTACTTTTCCAAATGGGCATAGGCAGTGCTATTACGAGAGGTTACGACACAGCACATCCTTCAATTTTTCAAAAGCCAAGTCGTCTACCATTTTGGAGTTCTGCACAGAATAATCTCCGACAATGGGATAGCCTTTAAAAGCACAAAAATCAACAATTTCGTCAAACGACATGGGATAGACTGGAGGTACTCTACAATTTACTATCACAGGGTAAATGGATTAGCCAAGGCCTTCAACAAGACACTAGTACAGATTTTGAAGAAGACACTGGATGAAAACAAAAGAGATTGGCATAACAAATTTCTATAAACTTTGTGGGCCTATCGGACAATGTTCAGGACTCCCACTCAGTGTACACCCTACATGCTCGTGTCCGGGTCTGAGGCCGTACTACCACTAGATGTCCAGATGTTGTCTCTCAGAGTTGTTGTAGCCAATCAACTTACAACCGAAGAAAGTGCAAAACTCAGACTTGAAAAATTGGAAAGTATCGAAGGAAAATTATCAAAAGCATAACAACATTTGGAGCTTTACCAAGTGAAGATGGTACAAGCTCATGACAAATTGGTCCACCCAAGGACATTCAAAATTGGTGACCTCATACTTTTTCTCAATGTGGACCTCACTTTCGGTTGAGGTTTAGTTTTCCCTCTTTAGTAGCCTAAGGTCTAACCATAGAACTTTCCTACTAACTAATCTTAGAAAACTAGACATGAAACCCTCACCATTAGAAATTTTACACTTTTCTCTACTCAACTTGGAGTTCCACATATTGGTCCTAACCTCTAGCACTTAATAGGTGGGGTCACTATGGGGTAAACTCAAGATAAGTCACCCTTAGGACTGTTGGACCTTAGGGTTGACCCTGGGTGTTGGTCTGGAGCTAAGGCACTCACTACACTCATCTACACTCACAATCACTCACAACCCTAAACTCAAATTTCTAGCCTAGGTCCCTTGCTCTTTTTGGGATACTCATGTAGATGGTCCCCTAAACCTACCAGCCATAGGGCTATGGTTTAACTAAGACCAGTACATAGAGGACCCAAAATGAGATTTCTTTTGGTCCATGGCTCATTTAAGGTGATTAGTTACCCAATCCTATCAAAAATACTCATCTTGGCCTTTTGCCCCTAAACACCCCTAAATTACCAAAATACCACTCCATAGCCCAAAATTCTAAAAATTCCAAAAATTCCCAGAAAATCTCAATAAATCCCAAATATTTCCAATTNATAGGGCTATGGTTTAACTAAGACCAATACATAGAGGACCCAAAATGAGATTTCCTTTGGTCCATGGTTCATTTAGAGATTAGTTACCCAATCCTATCAAAAACACCCATCTTGGCGTTTTGCCCCTGAACACCCCCAAATTACCTAAATACCCTTGAAACCCTAAACTTTGCCAAAAATTCCCAAATTTTCCCAAAATACCCAAATCTGATCAAAATTCATTTCAAACCTTTTGAAAACCTCCAAACACCCAAATTACCCAAAATCTCCAAAATTGGTCAAATTACCAAAATACCCCTCCATAGCCCAAAATTCAAAAAATTCCAAAAAGTCCCAGAAAATCTCAATAAATCTCAAATATTCCCAATTTCATTTTCTTTAACTACCACAAGACCCAATTTGGGAAATTTGACCATCTTTAGCCAAAACCCCCAAATTTGCCTTTAAGGGCCCAAATTTCCTCAAATTCAACTCAAATGTCCATCAATTTGATCNTGACCCAATTTTGGAAATTTGACCATCTTTAGCCAAAACCCCCAAATTTGCCTTTAAGAGCCCAAATTTCCTCAAATTCAACTCAAATGTCCATCAATTTGATCTCAATTGACCCCAATTCCAATCTTAAANTTAAACTCAAATTAACTTTTGATATGGCAAAAATAAACCAAATCCAAGCTTAATTGGCTCATGATTTGAGCCCAATTTTGATTTAGGTCAAAACCCCAATTTTGACCACATGACCTAACCTCACCAAATTGAACCCATATCCTAGTCAATTGGCCCCAATTATTGTTGAAAAATCTTTATAACATTATTATACATCAAAATCAACCATAAATTATCCTTTGTGAAGCCTCAAATCTATTTGATTTTGGCTTAAATCCAAAATTCCCAAATTTAGCCCCAAATTGGCTAAGTCCCCAAATTTCACCCAATTGATATCATTAACCTCCAAATTGGCATCCAATTCATGTTGAAAACTCTTCATGGGATCCCTATTGACCATTTACAATAATCAATTTGGACTTAGCCCATGGCTAACCCAAGGTAGACCAAAGCCTAGCCCAACATGACCAAATTGACTAAAATTCAAAATTCCCTCAAATTGACCCTTCAATTGAGCTCAAAACCACTTCCGTCCTTCACCAGAGTTGTTTTTTATGATCATCTACACAAAATATAACATTTATTTGGGCCAATTGACATGGATACCCTAGACCAAACCCAAGACTTGGTCATTTTCACCCACTTGGACCCATGCACTAAATGTGACCTAACCACCCTAAAGCAACCAAATTAACTCCACCCCAGCCATTACTTGATCTTTAAGGCTGAGCCAAAACACCTATAAACACCTAAACTAAGCCATGGACCAAAGGTCCCCCAAATTAAGGGATCTTATTCCCAAAAATACACATGCTTAAGATATCTTTGCCAAATCAAAACACATTTGCATTAAATTGTTGTGATGGATTCCTCTTGATGCCCTGAGCACCTAGCTACCTCCTCCTGGCCGGCTGGCCGGCCTAGTGACCCAAAAAAGCTCAAAACCGAGAGCCACCCATGGGACTTCACCCAAATCAAGTTTAGAGGTCAGCTTAGCCAAATTGAGTTGTAGAGCTCCTCTGCCCTCCACGTAAGCACCACATTACACTTCCTAATTGGCCATGACAGCCACCATAAACCCCTTTTTTTTATAAAAGGCCACCTCCACGGCCATTAGACCAAGTGCTGAAAATCTCTTGGAAAGAGTCCCTGAAATCACACACAGAGCCTCTTTGAGACTTCTTCAATGCAACCCAACCACTACATTGCCCTGAATCCCCTTGTCGGAGTTCAATTTTGAGCTCGAAACCTTGCCAAAAACCAGGACAGAGCCCAATATATCTCCATAGTCCACCAAACCTAAACTAACTTGACCCACACCTTCACAATAGTGAAAGAGGAAGAAGCCCCATCAATTTCCCCTTCCACAGAGCCCCTAGTATATNCCACATGACCTAACCTCACCAAATTGAACCCATATCCTAGTCAATTGGACCCAATTAATGTTGAAAAATCTTTATAACATTATTATACATCAAAATCAACCATAAATTGTCCTTGGTGTAGCCTCGAATCCATTTGATTTTGGCTTAAATCCAAAATTCCCAAATTTAGCCCCAAATTGGCTAAGTCCCCAAATTTCACCCAATTGATATCCTTAACCTCCAAATTGGCATCCAATTCATGTTGAAAACTCTTCATGGGGTCACTATTGACCATTTACAATAATCAATTTGGACTTTGCCCAAGGCTAACCCAANACTATTGACCATTTACAATAATCAATTTGGACTTTGCCCAAGGCTAACCCAAGCTAGATTAGCCCAACATGACCAAATTGACTAAAATTCAAAATTCCCTCAAATTGACCCTTCAATTGAGGCCTAACATGACCAAATTGATTAAAGTTCAAAATTCCTTCAAATTGACCTTTCAATTGAACTCAAATCATTTCCATTCTTCACCAAAGTTGTTCCTTGTGATCATCTACACCAAATGCAACAATCAATTATCTTCTATTCTTCACCAAAGTTGTTCCTTATGATCATATACACCAAATGAAACATTTATTTGGGCCAGCACCCAACATGACCAAAATGATTAAAGTTCAAAATTCCCTCAAATTGACCCTCCAATTGAGCTCAAAACCACTTCCATCCTTGATTTAAGTTCAAAATTCCTTCAAATTGACCTTTCAATTGAACTCAAAACCACTTCCATCCTTCACCAAGATTTATTATGATCATCTACACCAAATGTAACATTTATTTGGGCCAATTGACATGGCTAGCCAAGACCAAACCCAAGACTTGGTCATTTTCACCCACTTGGACCCATGCACTAAATGTGACCTAACCACCCTAAAGCAACCAAATTAACTCCACCCCAGCCATTAGTTGATCCTTAAGCCTGAGCCAAACCACATATAACCACCTAAACTAAGCCATGGACCAAAGGTCCCCCAAATTAAGGGATCTTATTCCCAAAAATACACATGCTTAAGGATCTTTGCCAAATCAAAGCACATTTGCATTAAATTGTTGTGATGGATTCCTCTGGGTTCCCCCCTTACCAAAACTAAACCTCATTGCATTAAGTTGCTTTGACAGATTCCCCTGGATGCCCTGATTTGCCAAATCAAAACACATTTACATTAAATTGTTGTGATGGATTCCTCTTGATGCCCTGAGCACCTAGCCACCTCCTTCTGGCCGGCTGGCCGGAAAAGCTCAAAATCGAGAGCCACCCATGAGACTTCACCCAAATCAAGTCTAGAGGTCAGCTTAGCCAAATTGAGTTGTAGAGCTCCTCTGCCCTCCACCTAAGCACCACATTACACCTCCTAATTGGCCATGACAGCCAGCATAAACCCCGTTTTTATAAAAGGCCACCTCCACGGCCATTAGACCAAGTGCTGAAAATCTCTTGGAAAGAGTCCCTGAAATCACACATAGAGCCTCTTTGAGACCTCTTGAGTGCAACCCAACCACTACATTGCCCTGAATCCCCTTGTCGGAGTTCAATTTTGAGCTCGAAACCTTGCCGGAAACCAGGATAGAGCCCAATATATCTCCATAGTCCACCAAACCTAAATTAACTTGACACACACCTTCACAATAGTGAAAGAGGAAGAAGCCCCATCAATTTCCCCTTCCACAAAGCCCCTAGTATATACTTCAATCAACACCCAAAATTGGTCTTGATCAAAATCACACCTAGGCCTTACATCACAGCAAGAGGCTTAATCCCTATCCTCCTTAAGCCCCAATGAACGTGTCGAGCACCTCTGATTGAAGCTTCACTTCTCAGAGCAAAGGTATAAAACTTCTCTCCCTCCCGAGCCTATTTTGATTCTACATTTAATTAGGCTTACTTTAATTGCATGATTACCTTATGGATGTGTTCGTCTCACTTAGACGAGTCCATAGGATCAAACCCGAAGTGATTTGGTTGAGTTTAGGCTGAGATCTTAGAATTTTAGTGTGGACTGTCACGAGATCATTCTATCGGGGATGATGACGGGGAGCCGTTTGATCAAGCGTGTATCTAATGGACGTAGGAGATCAAGTCGGACAGCGCTTCAAAACATAAATTGCAAGCCGAGTCAGCAGCTACGTGGACAGCGGCATCCAACCAGAGCGCGCCACGCGTGCCTTCGAAGCTACCTAGGATCTAGTCAGCACGCGCTGTTTAAATAGATAAATAAAGTTTTTTCCTATTTATTTAAGTACCCCTAACTTCAAAAATTCATAACTTTGTGTAAAAAAATCACAAAAATAAAATAAAAATATCCACTTGCTCAGTGAACAGAGGAGAACAATGTAAAATAAATTTCACATCCATTTGATGCATATTTTATTTTTAATTAATTAAACACTATTTTGAATCATTTGATTCTCCATGCATATTGACACATCACCTTGGCTTGAAATTTTGGCATGTTGTAGCCCCTACCAAGGGAAACATCCTCTAATTTTTTCAAAGTCAGAGGAGGTTCCTAGACAGAGATCCATATTTTTCAAGTTGTTACACATTATTTCCTTAAAATAATCATGGAAATTAGCATGTTGATTAGAAAATTCCAAGAAAATGCAAGGTCTACCATGACCAGAGAAACCTTTGAAAATAATTTCATGGGTCAGGTCATTTAAAACATCCTTAAATTTTCCAAATACTAAATCACTTCATGGCCAGAAAAGCTTTTGGAAATAATTTCATGGGTCAAGTCATTTAAAATACACATAATTTTCACAAACCCTAAATCATTAAGATAGTTAATTTTGAAAAATATAAACATTTAAATGACTTGATTTTTAATCTCCCTTGTCGTTCCTCATTCATAGAACTTACCATAAAAATTTCAAAATATTTTGAGTTCATTTGATAACTTAAGTTGATTTTTAAGGATAAACATTACTTTTGGAATTTAAATTATTTTTTAAAAGTAAAAATACAACTCAAAAAATTATGAAACTTAGTTTTTTGAGTTCTCTGTAATCAGGGGTATTTTCTAAAAATAAAATAATATTTAGAATAAAAACATGATTTTTTAACCTATTTTAAATATTTAAATAATTAAAAATCCCTAAAAATAAAAAAAATAATAAAACTCATGGAAATGCTCCAAATTTCTTCTTAAGTACCTAGGAACTATTAGAATATTTTTCCTGGTATTCTAAATAAAGATATTGAATTTTAAAGCTTAAAATGATTTTTTTTAAAAGGCTAAAAATGAGTTTTCATTAAAATAACTACAATAAATCAAATAAAATTCAAAAAAATATAAAATCTTCTCCTCTGACTTTTCAAAAATATAAAACTTAATTTTCTCCATTTAAAATATTTTATATTTAATAAATACCCCAAAACTTAAAGTAATTCTTAAAATTCACATAAAATTCAAAAAATCATGAAATTTTGGTCCAAAGGCTTATCTGGTCTAAGTCTACCTCCAGTAAAAATTTCAAAGGATTAGGATTTACCTTGGTCAAGTTAGGAATTTTCTTTGAAAAATCCTATTTTTGCATAAAAATAAATACATAAATTAAATTAAATTTTGAAAAATCATATTTTCTCCTCTGATGTCTTAATTGACCCATGAATGAGGTTGAATAAAAATTTTAAAGTCATTTGAATTGAATTTGACAAATTATGAAGTGATAGAGCCTCAGGGGCAAATGTGTAATTTTGGAAAATTAGCCTTAATTAACATTTAGGCTTAATTTAAGGAAGAAAATGCGGAACTTCTGATCTTAATCAATTTATTTGATGTTTGAAACACAAGGGGTTCATTGGTAGAAACCAACCTCACTTTCCTAATTAAAAAGATAAGTTAATAGATTTCTAAATTAATAAAATTTGGAAGTTTATTAAAATAATATTGGACTTAGGGGTATGACTTTTGAAGTCAATAATTAAACAATTTAATACCCCTATGTTGATATTCAAAGAAAATTCAAATCATGAATCATTATCACCTAAAGCTTTATATTTTCAAAGCTAATTAAGACACTCACCTAGGTCTTAAGGGCTTAGTAGTGACTTAGGCTAAATCAAGTTTCNGGGAGCTTGGAGCTAGCATGGTGGGCAGCACGGCCATCTTCAACAACAAAACCTGTCTTCCTCAACTAAACCAATCTTCCTTCCTTAGACTTAAACAACAAAGTTATAGGACTTCGAGGTTGCTTGCTTATGCAACGTAAATCCTCATCTTATCTTTAGGCTTTTGTATAACCCCGCTATACAATATAAGCCCTAACTTGTCTTAGGATTCCGAGGTTGTCATCTATCATGACCTAAATCCTCACATCTTCCAGGCTATTTGTGTGATCATTTCACACAAATGTAAGCCTTAACTNTAAATTTTTTTTCCTCAAAACTGAAGCCAAACATTAGGATAGCTTGGGAAGTCACCAGGGTTCTCCTCTGGATAACTCAAAATTGAAGCCAAACATTAGGATAGCTTGGGAAGTCACCGAGGTTCTCCTCTGGATCCATCAAAACTGAAGCCAAACATTAGGATAGCTTGGGAAGTCACCGGGGTTCTCCTCTGGATCCAACAGGATGAAATACCTAAATATTTCTCCTCAAAATTGAAGCCAAATATTAGGATAGCTTGGGAAGTCACCGAGGTTCTCCTCTGGATCCATGACATCTCTTTAGTTCTTCTTCCTTTGGATTCTACGATAAAATGTTCCAAATTTGAACCAATCCCCTTTCACACCTCTAGTTTTTCCTCTTTTGGATTCTACAATAAAATGTTCCAAATTTGAACCAATCCCCTTTCACACCTCTCCTCCTCCTTTGGATTCTACAATAAAATGTTCTAAATTTGAACCAATCCCCTTTCACACCTCTATGTCCGATCTCATTGAAAAGTCCTACCCTTTGAAACTCCTTGAAGATAGTATTTCCTGATTTTTATCGAGAGTCTTCTTAGGTGTCGATTTCGTTGAAGAGTCCTACCCTTTGAAATTCCTTGAAGATATTTTTTCTTGATTTTTATCGAGAGTGCTCATTGAAAAGTCCTACGCTTTGAAATTCCTTGAAGATAATATTTTCTGATTTTTATCAAGAGTCTTCTTAGATGACTTTGGTCATTTAAGATATAATTAACTATAATGGCTTTCCCTTATAGGAAGCATGTCCGAACCCAGCTTAATATAAATCCTACTTAATCCTTTATATTAACTAGGGGAACTTGTCGGCAAATATAAAGGTTTTGCAGACCAAACAAATGTCATATATTTCTTAGTTTATTTGATCGAG
>JXCR01142030.1:4045-23339 GCA_002079205.1 Phalaenopsis hybrid cultivar
CACGCCTTAGAGGTGGCATTTAACATGGAAGCAGAAAAGTTTACCCGTTCTCGCTGATTTATTTTCCAATTTCCTTTCCCATCAGTGAGAAAGTTAATGACATTATTGAGGGGTTCTTCCATTGTACTAAACGATTCATAGTGGTTCTGGGACTTCATAAAAAGTGTTAATGCGGGCGGCGGTAAATTCCACAGGAAGTCTACGCACTTGCACGATTCCATCTTCAGCATAAATCACATTGGCGTAGAACTCCTTCGCCACATTTGCATCGGCTTTACTGGTGGTGTAACAAAAGTTTTCCTACCTCCGCTCGGCAATAACCTGTTCAATTTCTCCTCCCGGACTCTCGAAAACTCGATCTTNTGGCATAATATATAGCTTTGAATATTTTATCATATCTTTGCCTTAAAATTTCCCCAATAGCATAGTCGTTAGTATCACACATCAGCTCAAATGGTCTCTCCCAATCATGTGAGACTATAATATGAGCAGCGACTAATTTTTGTTTCAATATATTAAAGGCATTTAAGCAATCTTGATCAAAATTAAATTGGACATCTTTTCTAAATGAATACATAAAAGTTTTGGCGATTTTAGAAAGTTCCTTTATATATCACCTATAAAATCCCACATGTCCCAGAAAACTTCTAACTTCCCTCACTTTGGTAAGTGAATGTAGTTTTCCATTACTTGAATCTTTTTTGGGTCTACTTCCTTGCCCTTTTTAGATATTTTATGTCCTAAACAATCCCTTCTATGACCGTGAATTAACATTTCTCCCAATTGAGAACCAATATGGTTTCTTCACAACATTTTAGTACCTTCGCTAAATTATCTAAGCAGGATTCAAATGAAGTTCCAAACACTGAAAAATCATCCATAAATACTTCAATTCCTTTCTCAATCAATTCGTAGAAAATAGACATCATGCACCCCTGAAAAGTAGCAAGTGTGTTATATAACTCAAATGACATTCTTCTAAAAGAAAATTCACATAAGGACTTATGAATGCAGTCTTTTTTTGATTATTATGAGCTATAAGTATTTAATGATATCCAAAATATCCATCTAGAAAGCAAAAGTATAGATGGTCAGCTAATCTATCCAACATCTGATCTAAAATGGGTAAAGGAAAGTTATATTTCCTTGAATTCAACTTCCTGTAGTCAATACAAATTCACCACCCTGTGACATGTCCAGTAGGAATTAGTTCATTATGTTCATTTATAGATACTGTCACGCCCCCTTTCTTAGGAACACAGTGAATAGAGCTAACTCAAGCACTGTCTAATATAGGATAGATAATATCCGCATCTAGCTGCTTTAATATTTCTTTTTTTTACAACATCTTTCATAATTGAATTTAGTTTCCTTTGAGGATCTGACCGGGGATTATGATTATGTTCTGTCATGATCCTATGCATACAAATAGATATACTAATTCCCTTAATATCTGCCAAGGTCCACTCGAAAGCTTTCTTATAATTCCTCAGAATTTCTATTAATTTTTTTCTAGTGAATGAGTTAAAAATGAAGATATAATAACTAGTAATGTATATTACTTCCCCAAATAAGCATCCTTGAGATTTGTGAGAAGCACCTCTTCTTAAGTTTAGCTGGTTCCTCAACACAAGGAATGAGAGGTTTATTATGTGTTGTCATATCTAAAATCTCAAACATCTCCTGAACATAATTTAATTTATCCATAGCCAATAGAGATTATTCATCTTGATAGTATGAAATTTTCTCCCCACTTAAATCACGCTATGTTGATTTTTCTTCATAACTATTTTGAAAATGGTCTTTACACAGATGATAAATTAAGTCTATCTAGAAACATACATCTTCATTACCTTTGGAAGGATATTTTATAGATTTTGAAATATTAAATGTAACTTCTTGATCATTAATTCTCATTGTTAATTCACATTTTTGCACATCTATCATAACTCCTCTAGTGGCTAGGAAAGTCTATCTAAAATGATTGAAATTTCCTTATATTATCATATTTAACATAATGAAATCAACATGGAAGATAAATTTATCCACCTTAACAACACATATTCTATTACCCCTTATGATAAATGATAGATCGATCAGTTAACTGAAGGGTTACAGTAGTAGGGGACACTTCTACTAATCCTAACCTTCTGAAAATAGAAAACAACATCAGATAAATACTTGCTCCAAGATCACATAAAGCTTTTCTATAAAACCTCTCTTCAATTGCACAAGCAATTGTAAAGGCCCCAGGATCCTTAAGTTTTTAAGGAAACTTCTTCTTAATTATAACGCCACACTCCTCACTGAGCGCAGCTATCTCAAGATCTCCAAACTTCTTCTTCTTATTAAGAATGTCATTCATGAACTTTACATAACTAGGCATTTGCTCTAGAGCCTCAGAAAAAGAAATATAGTTTGCTTCTTAAAAAATTTTAAAAATTTGGAAAATTATTGATCCAGCTTCTATTGTCGAAGTCTTTGAGGAAATGGAGGTGGCAGTTTTTCTAAGTTAATCTTAGTTGGAGAGACTGTTTTTCTAAGTCCTTGGAAACATTTTCCATAGTTTTTTTAGGTTCTCCCTCCTCCTTTTCAACTTCAATTTCTTTTCGAACTACATCCTCCAATTCTCTTCCACTCCTTAATTGGATAACTTTAACATACTCACTATTTTTCTCCTTTGAATTTATCTCAGTGTTGCTAGGAAGAGCTTCATGGGGTCGTTTACTAAGTGAGTTAGCAACTTGTCCCAATTGGTTCTCTATATTCCTTATCGTTGCACATTGACTTTGTAATTTATTCTCCATCTGTGACAAAACCTACTCCAAATGTAACTTCTTTTTCTTAAATTGTAGATTTGACTTAAATCTAGGAGGATAAGAAGGTCTGTAGTTGATACTACCCTGATTATTCCAATTTCATAAGGCTTTACTTAATTATTTCCCCATTGTTGGTTTTTCCCACAAAATTTATTATTTTAATCGAAATTAGGATGGTTCTTTCAACTTGGGTTATAGAAGTTAGAATAATGGTTGTTAGATATGTTGTTATTTGTATTTAAGGTTTCAAACGATGAAGTGCTAGAATCAATCATTTATTTAAATGATTTTTCTTAATTAATTGATGCATTTGAGGTTGATTCATTCTAAATTGATCTAGCTTGCTAGAAATAACTGCTACCTGAGAAGCTAGAATAGACAGTGCATCAGTATCATGTATACTGGCTACCTTTTTAGGGTTTACTCTTTCAGAAGGCCATTAAAATTTATTAGTGGTCATCTCTTCAATCAAAGAGTAAGCCTCATCAGATGACTTCCACATGAGCAAACTGCCGGGGACAAAATCAATGATAGATCTAAGGGATCCTATCAATCTATTGTAAAAAGTTTGAATTAATAGTCAATTGTGCAAAGCAAGGTGTGGGCACTTCCTAAGAAGTTTCTTAAATTGTTCTCATGCCTCATAACTTGACTTGCCTTCAAACTAGCAAAATGAGATAATATCATTCCTAAGTTTAATGGTTTTTTAAGATGGAAAATACTTAGCTTGGAATTTTTGGGCAAGTCACCCCAAGTTATGATAGAACTTGGTGCTAAAAAGTTTAAACAATTTGAGTTTTATCCCTCAAAGAAAAAGGAAAAAGCTTAAGCCTAACAACATCGTTTGACACGACATTGCTGACAAAAATTTTTATTATGGAGTTTTAAGTTTACATATATAATTTATATAAAAAATAATATTTTAAATTTTTTAAAATACAAGATCGAACCAATCTCATATCCCCAATAGTTTAAATAAACAAGCCTAATACCATAAGCAATGTATCTACCCCGAAGGATAAATACACTACTTACTAGTAAGACTCGATTAAATAAATTAAAGATTGTATGACATCCGTTTAAGTATGCTAAACCATTTTATGTTGACTGACAAATTCTTCTATTTAATATGAAATATTAAATAAGGTTTATATTAAGCTGAGTTTGGGAATGCTTCCTATAAGGGCAAGCCTCTATAGTTAATTACATCTTAGATAACCAAAGTCACCTAAGAAAACTCTTGATAAAAATCAGAGGATGTTATTTTCAAAGAGGTCAAAGGATTAGGACTTTTCAACAAGATCAGAAAAAGAGTTGTGAAAGGGGAATGACTCATGTTTGGAACATTTTATTGTAGAATCCAAAGAAAGAAAGACTAGGGGATGTCACAGATCTCGAGGAGAACCTCAATGACTTCTCAAGCTATCCTATGGTTTGGCTTCAATTTAGAGGAGAAATATTTAAATGTTTCATCCTACCAAATTTATTATATAGGTCTTATATTCATGTGAAACGATCATACAAATAGCCTGGAAGATGTAAGGATTTAGGTCATAACAAATGACAACCTTGGAATCCTAAAGCAGGTTAGGGCTTAAATTATATAACAGAGCTATACAAACGCCTAAAGATGAATTGAGGATTTATGTTGCTTAAGCAAACACCCCAAACTCCTATGGATTGTTGTTTAATTCTAAGGAGTGGTTCAACTAGTGTAGACATGTTTTGCTGTTGAAGATGGCCGTGCTGCCCACAATGCTAGCTCCAAGCTCCTTGTTGTAACAAGTTTAAGTTTTCTAATATGTCAATTTATGATGTCAAATCAGATGTCCCTATGATTATGGTCATTTAAATATTACGGGGCATATTAAAATTGATTAGAGAGACACCAGTTAGGATCATACGATTCTCTCGTTATGGTACCACTATTTTCTATCAAATTCACTTAATCTAAATGAATTTACTAAAATCAAATTAATGAGTTTGATACTTTCATTTAGACTATGGCAAAACTCGTTAGCAACCATAGGTACCTTCTCTGGGGATTCCCGATCATCCGATAGAGACAACTTAATTTAGTTGCAATTATTGTTTTGTAATGTTTATGATTAAATTTTGAGTTGTCTTATATTTTGAATGTTGTGGAGATAAATTTTATCTTGGTTGATTTTAATTTTGGTTTTAGTTTCAATTTTGTGGCTATCCTAAAGGTTTTAGTTTTCATGCATGGTGACATCGTTGTTTTGCATGCAAGTTTGTAAGCATAAAAGTACAGTGTAGAAAGTACAAGAAAATAAAGTACTGTAAACTACATAAGTGTACATGACGATTTTTCTCGTTCCTCCACTTGAAACTTTAGTATCTTTGCAAGGCATATATATATATATATATATATATAATGTTACAGGATTAAAACATGCTTATAAAGGAAAGTAGAAAATACAAGTTTGAGGTGGTCTACCAGATCCGAAGTCATATTTTAGTGGGTCCAAATTTTGAGGATGATTCCATTAAGCAAATCATAATAAGTTCAGGTGTCCTTCAATATTTCTAAAGGATCATGAAGAAGTCTCAGATAATACCCTAGACATTTCATAGTCCCTGGAATTATCTAGAGTTCATTTTGGTCTTATTCTGTTTACTATATAGTTCATCCAATTAATACCCTTATGCTCAATGAATTATGATGTTTTGTATATCAAGGTAATCATCACTTGATATCTCACTTATAAATTATATGGGTAAAGGCCCTTGGGGACAACTTGAATTAGTTAAGGAATTTAGTTACTTTGATTTTGAAGAATGGGCGTGTAGTGTTTTGAAAGGTTTTAAGTTAATTATAAATTATTTTCTAAATCTCATTAGACAAAATTTGGATTAAGCCTAGTACACTACTAAGCCCTTAAGATTTAATGGGTAGATTTGTAAATTAAAAAAAAAAGATTTTTCAATACTTATATTCTTAATTATTATCATGAATTATAAATCATTTCAAAACTATTAATTGGGGGCTTCAAATCATTGATTTATGATCTTCCAAAATCAAACCCCTCACATTGATATCTCCTTATTTAAATACTCTTCCAAATTTCATTATCTTTAAGAAATTACAAATTTATCCTTTATAAGACCAAAATGGAATTGGTTTCTACCATTTACCCCTTATGTATTCCAATCATCAAAACATATCAATTAAGATCATTTGTTGCCCATTTAGTCCTTTGGTTAAGCCTAAATATTATTTAAGCCTTAAATTCCAAAATTACCCTTTTGCAACTAAGGCCTTAATACCCTATAATTCATTAAATTAGACTCAAATGACTTCAACATTTTATATTACCTCACTCATGGGTTAATTAAAACATTAAAGAAGAAAATGTGATTTGTCTGAATTTATTTAGTTTTTATAATCATTTACAATGCAAAAATAGGGATTTTCAACGAAAATATGATAACTTAAACAAAATAAAATCTCTATCCTTAAAGAAAATTACTAAGAGTTCACTTAGGTTCGAGGACCACTTGGAACAATTTTTATGATTTTTAAAGGTTTAATTTAATGATTAGAATTATTTGTTTGTTTTGAGCATTAATTAAATATAAACTAATATTTATGTGGAAAATTAAGTTTTATATTTTTATAAAATCGCTCTAAATCCAAGGAACCCAAAGAAATAAATTTCATATTTTTGTGATTTATATTTTAATTATTAGAATTATTTTAGTGAGAAATTTAAGAAAATTCATTTTTAAGATTTTAAAATTAAATTTTGACTTTGAAAATTAGGAAAATTATTTTAATTGATCTCAAGTGATCAAGAATCCAAATGTATCATTTTAGTGTGTTTTTGCCATTTTGTAATTTTTATGATTTTTAATTATTTAAATGCTAAAAAATAGCTTAAAATAAAATATTTATTTTAATTCTAATTTTATTTTTCTTAGACTTCTTTGGTCATAAGGAGCTCCCAAAACCAATTTTATAATTTTTTGAGTTGTATTTTAATTATTAGAAGTATTTTAATGCTAAAAATGTGATTTCACTCAATTAATCCATTTGAATGGTCAAATTAACTTCAATTGACTTGAAATGTTTATGGGGTGCTCCTCAAATATTAAATTACAGTGTGGAATAGCTTTTATGTCATTTACATTTATAATTACTCTAAATTAATTTTTTTTTCATTTTTAGGGTTGATGACAATTAGTGTTTTTTTTAATGAGTTGAGTCAAGTTTATATTTTTCCTAGAATCCTTTGACCACAGTGAACCTACCAAAATAGATTTTGTATTTTTCTAATGAGTATTTTAATTATTACAATTTTTATACCAAAATAGGGACCATCAACTTAAAAATTAGATATCTCTAGTTAGAGATGCCCATTGACCTTAGAAAATCAGGGGAGATGCCTAACAACAGAGACATCAAAGGCCCCATGGTCCGATGCCCTGGTGAAATGTCTATACAAAAAGAGAATCAAAATAAGGTAAATACAATTTAATTAATTAAAAAAAATACACATCAAATGGAATAACAATATTTTCACATTATCCTCCTCTATTCATTGAGCAAGTGGGTTATTTTATTTTATTTTTGTGATTTTTCTATACAAAGTTATGGATTTTTTAAGTTCTGACTATTAATAAATAAGAAAAACCATAATTTTCTACTTATCCAGCACGCCACCACCTGATCCTAGGCATCTACGAAGCTCCACGCGACGTCTTCTAGTTTGGTGTCACCATCTACCTCAACGCTGAATCGGCCAGTGGTTCGCATTTCATTCCTTTGTCAGACGCCATCACAGTCGTCCGTCCAATAAACGCTCGACCCAACGATGCTCCGTCATCGTTCCCAAAGCTCTAGCCCGAGAATCGTCCAACTTCTAGGCTGAATATATCTCTCGATACTCAACCAAATTAAGTGTGGTTTGTTCTTATAAACTTGTCTTAACTAGGAGAATATATCCATGCAGTTAATTAACCCTTAAATCAACTCTATGCTTATAGAGAATTAAATGAAGCTCGGTTTAGGGTTAGTGATCAAAACCTTGGTCCAAGAGGGGAAGCCTCGATTGGATGCTTATGGAAGCTTAGTAGGGGTTCAAAGAGCCTAGAGATCGAGCATCGAGCAGTGGTGAATTGCATAGACCCAATTTTGACCAAGGCCGATTTGGGGTGTTGATCAAAGTCCACCTTAGGGTGCTCTGGGATGGGGATTCTATGGGGGATCTTCCTCTCTCACTGTGGTGATGGTGTAGGTGCAATTAATTTGAATTTGGGTGAGTAATTGAGGATGTCCTGTTTCGACTTAGAGATTAAGCTCCAAAATTGAGCTCGAGTAGTGGATTTGAGTGGCTAAGCATGGTTGGGTTGAACTCAAGAGGTCTTGAGGAAGCTCTGAAACAATTTGATAGAGTCTTTCTAAGGAATTTCAAGCTCTCCTCATTTGACCATGGAGGGGGGGGGGTTAAATAGATGGGGGAGGAGAGGCCACCATGGGCAATTGGTGGGTGCTTTAGGTTGCATATGTTGATGCCAAAAAGGTGCAAAAATCCAATTGGGATGAGACAGCTTGGATGGGTTTAATTTTGAGTTTTAGCCATGGGGGTGCACTTTGGGGTGGCTTTTCCGGCAGCCTAGGTGGCCGACCGACCAGGCTCAGGTCACCATCTGACTCAGATAGGTCAGAACTTGAGTTTGGAGCAGTCAATTTGGGTCGACCATGTGCTAAGGTTTTGAATTAAAATAGGATGTGTGAAGGGCCATTTTGGATCAATATGGATCAAATCATAGTTTTGGGTTGGGTTCACCCCTCAAGGAAGGCTTGGGTGCTGAGGAGAATCATATGGCTCAGCTGAAGTGGTGTGGAGAGGTCTCCATCCAAAGGATTTGTGATAATCATGGGTTTAAGTGTGTCATTAAAAGGGTTAAAAGAATCTTAAGGGTGCTTGAAAGTGGCTTAGCCTCTTACCACTAATAGTATGGTGATGTGGCATGGCTCCATGGCTCATTTATGGCTTAGAAGTGGCTTCATGACTTGTCCTTGGCTTGGTCAACTTTCATGAGGAGGGATTTTTAAATTTATGAAATATTTTGGTAGAGTTTGGCATGATGCTTGATTTTGAATGATTTGATTTTGAAATTAGGACTTTAGGAATGATTTTAATCAAATGGTCGATGAAGAGAAAGAATTGTCATGTGGGCTTTTGAAATTTAATGTAGAGGGCTTGGGCTTTTGAATTTGAAATTGGTTTTGGGCTGGTTGAATGTTGAGTTTGGTGTAGGAATATTTCATGAAGGCTTTGGAAGAATTTCAAGTGATTTTGAATTTAATTAGGGGACTAATTTAGTGGATTTAAGCATATGGTCAAAATTGGGGCTTTTTTGGTTTGGGTAAAATTGGGCTTGCAATTAGGTCAAAATGAGCTTAAATTTTATTTAGATTAGGATTGGGGATGTTGAATTTGATTTGAAATTGAAATTGGGCAAGATTAGGGTTATTTGGGCCAAAATTAGGGTTAATTTGGGGACATTTGGGCCTTTAAGGGTAAATTGAGGCTTTTGTTCAAATTGGACTAATTCGGTAAAATTGGGTCAAGTTGATGATAAAAAATTGAAATTGGGAATATTTGGGATGATTTTGGAATTTGTAAGATTTTTAGGTCATGAGGGGCATTTTGGTAATTTTGACAACTTTTGGGGGGTATTTTGGGAATTTGGTGGACTTTGGTCAATTTAGGTAGTGTTGAGTGGTTTTAGATGATTTTTGGGCAAATTTGGATATTTTGGATAATTTTGGGATTTTTTGCGAAGATTGGGGTTGTAGGGGTATTTTGGTAATTTGATGATTTTGGGCTAAAATGAGCCAACAAGCCATGAAGTCATGCCCAACGAATAGAAGCCATGTGAGGACTCATTTTGGATGCTCAATATGCTGGTTCTAACCCTCTTAGCCAAAGATTAGCGGTATAGGGTCATCCATATGAGCTCTCCAAAAGGCGTTAGGAGACCAACCTAAGGAGAAATGAGGTTTAGGGTATGTGATAAAGTATAGTGTGTTCAAGTTAGCCCCACTTGAGCCAGATAACCTAGGGTTAGTCCTAAGGTCTGATCATCCTATGAAGGATTCTTTTTGAGCTCCTCCATATTGACTCCACCTATTAAGTGCTAGAGGTTATGACCAACATGTGGAACTTCAAGTTCAGTAAAGAAAAATTTAGAATTTCTAATAGTGACGGTGGTTCCTTTTCTAGTCCTCTAGGAATAGTCAACAGGAAATACTAAAGAGGAAAAAGCTAGACCTCAACCAAAAATGAGGTCAACAGACATTATAGCAAAATGCAGTGTAAAGTTCAAGAAAACTTGCTAAGTGTAAATTTGGATCCTCAGACGGAGTTCCCTCAAACTGGTTTTTATGCACCATTTATATAATAGTGAGCTTACGTTCAAAAGTGTTAGTTTCTACAACAAAGTTTTAAATACTTATGTGAATTTCATTTGTTGTAGGATTAACATAGTCCCTTAATAGTCTATGCATGTCATAATGTTCTTAAATTGGTATTTGATTATCTAAATTGTTTTGTTGAATATTCACCATTTCACCTATAATTTCATGTAGTCTTTTATGTTTTCTAATTTTCGTAATGGTTCTCTCTAGTTCAGAATCGTATGGTACAAGTCCTGAAGGTCCTGCATACGCATCCACCAACTAAAGATCCCACTAACTAGTTTTACTTAAATACACTAAACAAACTAAAAAAAATATGCATACATACATCATACATACATACATACATATATATATATATATATATATATATATATNTAAAAATTTAATTTTTCAAAGTCCAAGTCCTAATGGATTCAACTAAAATTCTCTTAACTTAATTACACCGTCGCTTCCCGACAACGACATCTGAACTTGACACACCGTGGGGTGTGCTTACTCGCTCGTAATTTTGCATGTGTATTGTGAATTTTTGTTCTTAATGTTTTTTGTGCACCCCTATATATCAAACAAGTATACGTGGTCGTTTTAAGTGTTATCAAATTTTTTAGTCCGGATTATAGATCCCACAGAGGAAGGAGATGTTACAATCTTAAGAAAAGATATAGCTTATGAAACTAGTTCTCGGCTTAGAAGTATCGAGTGTTTTAAGGTTATACTAATGGTTTACTCTATTTAACAGCTCTACTAATTATTTTAGAATTTGGAGGAAATTAATTGATAAGGTTACCCTCCCCTTTGTAAGGATGTAAGCGGTGTGTATATAATGAATGCAGTAAATTGAAAGTGTTGTAAGTGACAAACAGGAGCAATTATCTTCTTTACCCTCTTCCGAGTACAAAAAAAGTTTGATTAAACTGGTTTTAATTCCTTAAACCCTAATTTAAACCCATTTAAAGAGTATTTCTTTATTTATTTGCATTACCCTATTGACTACTTTTACTTCACCCATTAGTTCAACATGATCTTCCTAGTTGTTCATGTCATAACTCTCCTGAGGCCCTATGAGTTCATAACAAATTTTAACAAACAATTTGGCTACAATGATAAGTAAATAAAACACAGAAGGAAAATCATCACTTTAAAAAGTAAAAACCAATTTTAAAAGCATTTCACCATTCTACACTACCTACTTATCACAATAAGAAAGGTAAAAAGGAACTACTCGCAAAGCATAGAGAAATTGCCACAACACATTTTTAAAACAAAAAATCCACTAGAATTGAGTGAAAAGAAAGTTACAACACAAATGAGTCCACACTGCTTAGCTTTTTCTCTTTCCCAATCACTGGAAAACTCTCCCAAGAAGATCTCCTAAGTCCTTACAACCATGCTAAAGAACCTGTCTACAATATCCCTCCAAATCCTCTCCGAATTTCAAAATAAAAATCTAAACTAAAAACTCTAGACTTCCCATAGGATTTTCCATAAGGTTCAGAGGTCTTCTCCCCTTCTTAGGCTGCTTAAAATTGTTGAAAACATCACCGATGGTCGGTTATATTGTAGCATAACCATTGAAGCAACTGGTGAAAAACTGCAAATAGTTGCTGGTGCCAAGGCCCTGCAAACCTGGTGCTTAGGCCCCAGACTCTCTATCTAGTTCAACTAAAACTAGCGCCTAGGCGCCAAGTGGATGGCGCCAAAGCCCTGAGGTCTAGGTTCTTAGCACCTAGACACCAGTCCACTTGGGATCATTTTGCTCTGTTTCACCTCTGCTTCACCCTGCTTCTTCGTTATTTCGTTCCACAACTACTATTTGTTGTATCTACAAGAAAAATATAAAAATAATTTTTTTTAAAGTGCAATTTCATCCATGAAGAGATACAAAAGATAAAAAAGAATTAAAAATGCTTTTAAATTTATCAGCAAGGTTGAAATATTTTTATTTATATTAAAACATCATTTAAGTATAATTTAATATATTTTTATTTTATTATTTAATTAATAATTTTACTCAATTAAAAATTTTTGTAGACTTACAGCCAATTAAATTATTTAAAAATACTAATCATTAATTATATATATATATATACACACGCGCGCGCGCACACACACACACACACACAATTTCAAGCCAAAAACAAGTCGAATACGAATGAACAAATCTTTGTTTGTTTTAGGCTCGTTTATATATCGAGCACAAATAAATTGTTTGTGTTCAGCTCGTTTGCTTAGCGAACGAATTGAACACGAGTTTCTTAACGAGTCAAACACTTATTGTTTGCGAACAATTAACCATTTTGGCAGCCTTAGCTACTGACTATAGTGAACCATCGTCCAACGACCACTGTAGACCACTATCGGACACCCCTGCTTGTCACCAGCAGCGGACCTTACGGAGCAACGATGTATATTACATAATACCAAAGCATCATGCGGACTAACAACCTCTGTTGCGGAATAATGCAATTTCCTAAATACTGTGCAACGATGTACCTTGGATGTGATGTGTCAAAGTTCTTGCGACTACTCCAGGCCATTGAATAACAAACTCCAGGCCATTGAATAACAAACTTTTCTGCTTGCAAACATTGTACTTGGTCTGCATATAGACATTGTACCTGGAGAATCATTGCAATCCTATCCCAGTTGTGGGAGAATGATTCATATTTGTACCACAAACTTATAGTGAATCATTTTGACTAAGCTAGACTCATGGTTTTTTCCCTTTTTGTGTTTTTCTAAGTAAAAATTATTGGTTTTTTCATGTGTGAGTTGGGTTTCATAGTACGTTGAGACGCTAATTTATTTCACTACCGTTACAGATTTTCTAGCACGGAACAATCATATTAAAAAAAAGAAAAAAATGTAATAATTTTTTTTGTTACAAATAAGAATTTTATAAAGTTATATTCAAATTACATTTATTGTCTTTATCATAAATTATTCATTTTTATACTTGAAATATGATTGCAATTATAGTTATTTACTACCCATGTCATAAATTATTCATGCTCTAATTATTAAAGATCGTTTGGTCCGTGCATATAGTTTCAAACAACTAATTTAATATACTACTTAATGTTATGAATTATCCAATAAAATCAATATCAATTCAAATTGTCACTTTACATGGGGCTATAAATCCTACTTGGAAGGGAAATATCAAAGCAAATCCAATCTCCCCCAATTACAATTGGCTAGACACAAACACATTTGAAAAATAGAAGCGAGGCAATTCAGCATGTTGGACAATCTATAAAGTCGATTTTTAAGCTAAAATTTAATGAAAGTTTGAAATTTGATTAAGACCGACATGTATGGTTGTTTTGAGACTTCTCCTACCCATTGTCTTAATTGTTTACATAGTAAGTTGTGATTTCAACCCCTTCTTATGGAGAAAATATTATGTCTTGACACTGCACGTCCGGATGGTCAATCACAGACGACCACGTTGCAATACACGACATCAACGGGTGATGTGACCGCCGGTGGCTGACAGTCCGAAAGTGCGAACGTTCGGACAAAATATTTTTCCCTCTTATGACACTTTTATTTAAATTCTCAATATTTTGCTGTCATCCAGGCTTAATGGTCATTTTGCAATATTGATTCTCTCTGTTTCAACTGTCTTTGAGAAATTAAATGGAAAATAAATGTATAGTTCTTATGATGTATTTATTCTTCAATACCATGTAAAAGTTATATTTGCTTATATCAATTCAATTTGTGCTTATCCATGGATTTGGTTACTTCACAACATATATTGTGGTTATCTTGTAATGTTATATATTTGTTTTATTTTTTATTTTGCATATTGTACTAGTAAATTTTTCTCTTCTACTAGCATCATTTAACTACTCATAATAATAGTTATTCAAGAAGAGGAGAATTGATACATAACATTTGCATGAAATTAATGGTAATTTATTTTATAAAATGGCTTGCCATATAGTATCATATTAAAAATTTTATTGGAATTGAATTATTGTTAGACACATTTATGTTCAAATAACTAATTTAGTGTAACAATATTTGTAACAAATGATAGCATTGAATTAGTACCCATACAAATTAATGTGAATTTAACTCCTCAATTTACATGAGATAGCCAACATTTTTTGAAATGGAATATCAAAACAATGCCAGTCTCATCCAGTTGCATGGATCTAGCCAACACATATTGAGAAGAGATTGAATAGATGTAATTTATCATGCTGAACAATTTATAAAGTTGGATTTTGAAAGTAAAAAAACATGTGAAAATTTGGACTTCAGTCAATGCATAAAGGCATGGCAATTTCAATCAATAATACAAGAAAATGAGGATACAAGTACATGTGCCAAAGTTGAAATTTTAAAGGAAGTAGAATTCTTCTAAGGCATGGTGGCATGATCATATTGGCCAAGCAAGGTATTAGTAAGAACTAAATTTCAATTCAAAGCATGAAAAAAATAAATAAATTCACATAAACTTCTTTATGAAGTTGAAGTTCTCTCTCACATTTTGCTATGTTTAAATATATGATTTTATCTTTTTGAAATATAATGATGACCGATAATGAAATAAGATCAATTTAGTTTTCCTTTGAGCTATTTTACTTATAAGTTTGGCTTATTGGCCTTTCCTTTTTGGAGAATTCAATGATTCCCCCATAAAATAATAATAGAAATTATGCATTGCATCCACACTTAAACAATCATGATGACATATTTGCATTGCAATAGGCACACATTTTCACTTGGAGACAACTTTAGAGAGTACAATACACATCAACAACAACAACAACAACAAAGCCTTAATCTCACTACGTGGGGTCAGCTACATGAATTCTTTTTCTCCATTGCGTCCTATTTAGTGTCATATTTTCATTTATTTTTAATAAATTAAGATCATTTTTAATACAATAAGCCCAAGTCTTCCTAGGTCTACCTCTGCCTTTCTTAACACAAGTCGAATTTAAAACATCTACTCTCCTAATCGGATCATCTAATGGTCGACGTTTAATATGAACAAACCATCTAAGACGACTTTCTCTAATTTTGTCTGTCACAGGAGCTACACCAACCCTATCACGAATATATTCATTCCGCATTTTGTCTCTAAGTGTAAAGCCACTCATCCACCTAATCATTCTCATCTCGGCAACACTTAACTTATTATTATGCTTCTCTTTTAAAGGCCAACATTCAGCGCCATAGAGCATTGCAGGTCTCACCACCATTTTATAAAATTTTCCTTTCAGTCTTAGCGGTACTTTTCTATCACACAAAAGGCCCGAAGCATTCCTCCACTTCAACCAACCAACTTGAATTCTACTATTAACATCCCCATCTATATCACCATCGCTTTGGACAACGGACCCAAGATATCTAAATCGTTCACACCTTTTAATAATTTGATCACCCAAAGTCACACTTCTGTCACTAGAGCTATTACTACTAAAATTACATTCCATGTATTCAGTTTTAGTTCTACTTAAACGAAGGCCTTTAGACTCCAATGTAGACCTCCATAACTCAAGTTTTTCCTGGGCTTTTTCTCTCGTTTTATCCACGAGAAGAATATCATCAGCAAAAAGCACACACCAAGGTACATCCTCCTATAGATGTCCAGTAAGACCATCCATAACTAAAGCAAAAAGAGAGTACAATACACATATAAGATCAAAATAAATTTATATTATTTTCATTAATTTTTTTTACTTTGATTGGATAAGCAATTTCACTATAGCATTAGGCTTATGATGCCATCTCACAATTTGGGAAGACACATGTTAAATTCTTAAAAGATAGAACTTTTCTTACTCATGGAATTATATCATCACAACTATAGATGTGATCCCCAAGTCTTTTGCAAGACAACCGATTTAAAATATATATAAAAAATAGTTTTCGTATATTTTATATTTTAACATTGATAATTATGAAATGCATATAATATAAAACATCATATATCGAATTTCAATAAAAATATTTAAGACTTATGACTAATCATGTTTTATTTTATAAAGTCATTTATATATAAATTATTCTTATACAAATATTAGCTATTTATATTCATTTATTTTTATGTGTACATTGTTTCCAAAATTGCATATATTATATCATGGATGTTATGTCATGGCTCTTGAATTTCACAATTAAAGCACATGAAAATAATTTTTAGGAAGATTTACGTAGACACCCCTCAATTCTCACGTATTTACATACCTACCATCTAAAATTCAATTTTTACATATTGCCAACTAACCCATCTATGAAAGTCTTGTTTCACTTTAAAAAGTTGAAATAATGGTTTATTTTATGAGATATACAAGATTAGAAATATAAAAAAGTAAAGTTTAGGAGTTAGATGTGTAAATACATAAAAGTAAAGTGGTTTGTATATAAATCTCCCTAAATTTTTTTAAGTTTAAGTCTAATTATGCATATATTCACACTTAAGTACCCCTTATTTAGTCTAATTATGCATACATAAGAGTTGATTCTTTCTAGATATTTTAAGGACTTCTCCATTCCCATTGTGTGTTTATTAAGAGTCCTTTGTCATATGANCATAGAAAAAATTGAACCAATTATATTTGCATATATAAAAAAAGGAAAATTACATACATACCGCACAAAATTTTCATATTTATGTATCTATCACCTGAACTTTCATGCATACATTTATAGCACTTCGGTGTGATAAAACTAAACATGAAAGGTGTATTTAGTTTTTAAAAGAAAGTGGTAGTATTATTTTTAATGTGAAATTAAATATTTGAGTGCTAAATATGTAAATATAAAGTTAAGGTGTTAGACATGTAAATATTTTGTGTGCGCGTGCGTCTGTGAATGCCCATTTTTTTATGGTCTTTATAGTTTTCAAAATAAATATTTATATATACCGGAAAGAGGTTTGTAGTCGGAAAGAAATATTTATCAATACCAGGTCGAGAGCTTTGGTTGTTGGGACCATAGGTAGAACCACCGATTATATTCGTCGAGGGTGGATTTGATCTTTGTCTGTCTTTCAGATGACCGGTGCAGATCATACCTCCTGAAATAGCGCCTTGGTCGTTGAGCCATCTTCTCAGGCCATTTGATTACTTTGAGATTTGCGCCAAATATATTGATGTAAATAGCGCCTTGGTCGTTGAGCCATCTTCTCTGGCCATTTGATTACTTTGAGATTTGCGCCAAAGGTATTGATGTATACAATATATATGGATAAGAGAACTTTATTTATATAAAAAAACAATTAGAGGCTAGCTGGAGGTTCATTCTACACCCAAAACACAAAGCCTAAGAATCCTCCGTCGAGATGTACAACAGACTCGAACTCATCTCAAACCCAAAAAGAACTATATATGTATATGTTACATGTTTTCAATTCTAATGTAAGGCAAGTCTATTCTATCATCATTAATAAGTAAATTAAAGTTTGTATTAGTTTCCGTACCCACTTTATCGACTCTATTAGTAGCGCTGGCTATGACCAAAAAAATTGTAAGTCTACTTGCTTTCTGAAAAATATGTTTCAAATATTAAAGTAGTGAAGTAGTTTTTTTTATTTTTGCCCAAAAAATCAAATTTTGTCAATTACACAAATTACTACAAATGCAGCAACGAAGCACAAAAAGTGAATCCATTTCCATATTCAAATTCCAAAATTTTATTTCCTTTGCAGCAAAAAAAAACATTTAAAAAACGCAATCATTTCAGAATAAGATGCATTAACACATTCACAACGAGCAGAAAATGTAAGTAAAACTCGTCTAGTGTGGTCACAAAAGACCCCGTCAACACATGGAGTAATAGTACTAAAACTACCATCAATATTTGCATTCACAAAGCCAGGAGGAGTGTTGTTCCACCTTACCAACTAAAAATACAAGTAATTATTACCCACAAATTGCTGCATAACATTTAAGCCCACCACTAGTTTTACGAGATGTAGTGTCCACTTTGGAAACAAAAAGATTTAGTATTGATTAACAAGATCTTCGCATTATTCAAATCCTCATAGTGCTTAGTTTGGTTTCTTTTCATCCAAAGAAACCAACATGCAATACATGGAATAACATTATACAGATGTACTTTAGTATTACCCTTCATCCAAAACAATAAACATTGTTACAAATCATAGTACCTAAAATGCGACATATAAATATCATATGATTTAGTAAGATGTCTCCATATTTCCAATGAGAAATCACATTTGAAAAAAAAAAAAGGTGATTTAAAGTTTCCTCATCTTGTCCACAACGAAGCAAATAAAAGCATTACATAGCCTCTTGAGCCGTAAAATATTATCCAAAGGTAATAACTGGCAATGTAAGTGCACCACAAACAAAGATTGTGATGGTTTCATCATAGAATTCCACACATTACCATCCCAATCCATGACAGGAAAATGTCGAAGCAGCAAAAGAAACCCGAGAGTTTTGTTAAACCAAATCGTCACTAAATAATTTTGAAAATTCATGAGTATTCCAAATCTCCCCCACCCAAAAATTCTTCACACGAACATCAGTGAAATGCAAAGCAGTAGAAAATGCGACAGATGGCTCGAAATAGTCCAATTATCAAACTAAAGTAAAAAAATATTGAACTTTGTCATATTTTTAAAAGCTCTTTCCAAATTAAAGAATCTCTTAATTTGGGCATACAAAAAAGAGGGTGAGAATATTTGAGATATTTAAGGTGCATGAATTTATTAGACCTGAGTTTGATCCAAAGCTTACAGTAGTTTATTTCCATGGACTGCTACAAGGATCATGGACCATTACCCCAACAATTTTTTGGCTTAAACAAATGCTCTCAAGATTGTCAATGAGTACCTTTGCCCATAAGAATTTATTAAAGCTTCTATCAATTCTAAGTTGCATGCTCATTGTCATTTTAGTAAATTGAAATGTATAAAGAAGTAAAGAAGTCATGACATATTGAAGAAGTGTGACTCTCCCACCCATAATATATATATTTGCCATATATATATATATATATATATATATATATATATATATATATATATATA
>JXCR01142030.1:24871-63774 GCA_002079205.1 Phalaenopsis hybrid cultivar
CCAATACCCAAATTCATGCTAAGAAGCCACCTCAGCCCAAATTGAGCTGAGAGCTCCTCTGCTTAACACCTAAGCAGTGGGGCTAACCAGTCAATTGGCCAGCCAAGCTTCCCCTTAGCCAATTTCTATAAAATGCACCCCTCATGGCCATGAATAGGGTGGTAAAAAAAATTTTTCACTAAGGCCTCCCAAACTCCTCAGAGAGCTTTTCTAAGAGTCCCTTAGCACATNGAATATTATCCTTAAAATTTAAGGACCCTCAATACACAACATAGAGTTAGGAAGGTTTCCAAAACTTACTTTTCCAGCTATATAAACATAAACTCCTCTGACATGCATTTTGAGTTGCAGGTGGTGAAACGAGAAGACTAGTCAGGTACACTTTTACAGTTTACAGCNTCAGCTCTATAAACATAAACTGCTCTGATATGCATTTTGAGTTGCAGGTGGTGAAACGAGAAGACTCACCAGGTACACTTTTACAGTTTACAGCGTTTGACAGTCTTTCTTGTACTTTCCTACTGCATTTTTATTTATGCTTGTATTTACATACCTGCATAGAAAATATAAAATTGCATAAATCACCCCCACAACATTTCAAAAATATAAGACAACTCAAAACTTAATCACAAACATCACAAAAAAATATAACTTTAACTAAATTAAAACGTCTCTATTAGAAGATCGGGAACCCTCAGAGGAGGTAACCTACAATTGCTAATGAGGTTTTCCATGGTCTAAATGAAATTATGGAACTCATTAAGTTGAGTTTAGTAAATTAATTTGGACTAAGTAATTCCAATAGAAAATAGTGGTGCCGGACGATGGAACCGTGCGATCTTGACCGTTGTCGCTTTAATCAACTTTAATATGCCCATAATAAAATTTAAAGAACTTTAACCATAAGGNGCAAATGACCTATAAAACTTGAACTCTGCTACAACAAGGAGCTTGGAGCTTACATGGTGGGCAGCCCGGCCATCGTCAACAGCAAGAGGATCTACACTAATACATCCCTTCCTTAGCTTTAAACAACAAAGCCATAGGATATCAAGGTTGTTTGCCTAGTGCAACATAAATTCGCAAACACATCTTTTAGGCATTTGTACAATCCTGTTGTACAATCTAAGCCCTAACTCGCCTTAGGATTCTGAGGTTATCATTCGTCATGACCTAAATCCTCACATCTTCAAGGCTATTTGTGTTGATTGCCTCACACAAATGTAAATCCTAATAAATGAAAAAATTACAGGATGAAACATCTAAATGATTTCTCCTAAATTGAAGCCAAATAATAGGATAGCTTGGGAAGTCAGCGAAGTTCTTTTTCGGATCAGTGATATCCTCCAGTGTTTTCTCCTTTGGACTCCAAAACAAAATGTTCCAAATTTGAACCAATACCCTTCACACTTCTTAGTTCGATATCTTTGAAATGTCCTTACCATTTGAACTCCTTGAAGGTAATTTTTNTGGACTGGTTAAAGCTGGGGAACATAGGATGGCAACTCTGACGTACGAGCAGATGATCCGAGCTGGGATACTACCTGACGCTTTCACTGTGTCTATAATGGTCAATGCTTTCTGCAAGGATGGAAAGATAGAAAGAGCTGCAGAATTCTTAACTTCCATGAAAAATAAGGGTTTTGAGGCGAACCTCGTGGCTTATCATTCTCTGATGGACGGTTACTGCACCCTTGGGCAGACTGAACAGGCCATTGGCGTTCTTGGTTCCATGAAAAGAGAGGGCATTTCACCAAACGTTAGGACTTATACTTTATTGGTAAAAGGGTACTGCAAAGAGGGCAAGGTAGAGGAGGCTGAGAAAGTCCTCAAGCACATGAAATACATTCTGCGCTTCAAAGCCGATGAGGTAGTTTACGGTGTTCTTATTGATACTTATTCGCAATTGGGGAAATTTGAAGATTCGATTAGGATGAAGGATGAAATGTTGAATTCAGGACTAAAGGTGAACACTTTTATCTACAATGCAATGATTTCTGGTTATTGCAATTTTGGAAGGATAAAAGAAGCTGAGCTTTTGGTCAGTGAGATGGAATTTGCAGATCCCAAACCAGATTCATATAGTTATAATACTCTATTAGATGGATACTGCACTATTGGTCTGATGGATAAGGCTTTTGAAATTTGTAACTTGATGGAAGCTAAGAGTATATGTCTGACCATTCTAACTTACAATACCCTCCTCAAAGGTTTTTGTCGCAAAAATGCCATCCATGATGCTTTGCAATTATGGTTTTTGATGTTGAAAAGGGGAGTGAAGCCTAATGAGATTAGCTGCAGCACTCTATTGAATGGATTTTTCAAAACTGGGAATTTTGAAAATGCTTTGAAACTTTGGAATGATATGTTGTCCAGGGGATATGCAAAAAATCGAATCACTTTCAACATATTGATTAATGGATTGTGTAAATTTGGTAGAATGGAATATGCTGAGGAGATCATCCGTAAGATGAAAGATTGGGGATGCTTGCCTGATAGCTTTACTTACCGAATTCTAATTGATGGCTTCTGTAAGATGGGCGATATTGAAAAAGCTTTTAAAATAAAGGAATTGATGCAAGAGTTGGGATTTTTACCTTCAATAGAAATGTTTAATTGTCTTATTACCGGGCTTTTCAAATCAAAGAGACATGGCAAAGTGGATGATCTTATAGCTGAAATACATGCAGAAGAATTGGTCCCGAACATTGTGACATATGGAGCTCTAATATGTGGTTGGTGTGATGAAAAAAGGATAAGCAAAGCTTTTGATTGTTACTTCGAAATGACCAGGAAGGGTCTGACACCGAATTTGTTGATTTGTAGCACCCTTGTAAGTTGTTTATACAAACAAGTTAAAATCAGCGAGGCCAATGCGTTGTTACAGAAACATGTAGATTTTCACATACCTACAAAATATGATTTTTTCCGGAGGACTTGCAATCTTTCGTTTAACAGAATTTCAGATCTCTTTCATGAAGGTTCAAATAGAAAATTTGAGCCTAATTACATCATGTGCAATGTTGCTATTGCTGGGATTTGCAAGTCAGGTAGGATAGAAGATGCAAAAAGTTTTATCATTTTGTTGTCTAATAGAGGATTCTTCCCTGATAGATATACTTATTCCACCTTAATTCATGGATATTCCTCACGTGGCAATGTAAGCGATGCTTTTTTACTTCGTGATGAGATGCTAAAGAAAGGTCTCCTTCCTTCCATTGTGACGTATAATGCGCTCATTAATGGCTTGTGTAAGTCTGGAAATTTGGTGAGAGCTGTGAGGCTTTTCAATAAGCTTCCTGAGAAGGGTTTCACTCCTAATTCTATTACATTCAACACAATGATTGATGGATATTGCAGGGCTGGCAACCTTACAGAAGCCTTTAAATTCAAACAAAAAATGGTTGAACAAGGAATTTGTCCAAATGTAATTACATATTCAACCCTCATACATGGTCTCTGCAAGGAAGGTGATATGGAGACATCAATCAAGCTTTTGAATCAAATGATTGAGAGTGGCGTTGATCCTAACTTTGTGACATATTGCACGTTAGTTAATGGTTACATAAGATCGAGGAACATAACTGAGGCTTCCAAGCTTTGCGAGGAGATGCATATTCGTGGTCTTTTTCCAACTTTTGATTGGAAAGGAACTTTGGATTTTGCAGGACCTTTACAGAGCGGAAAAGTTAAAAGTTTTCATAAAGTCTCTGAATGTGCTGCTGCATGTTAATGGTTCTTTATGAATCGTGCTTCTGAAGTTTGAATGGGGTATTCATCCTTGAGGCTGACATCCTGAGCTGTTGTTGTGGAATGGCAAAATCTTTGTGGTTGGGATTGACATTATAAAGTTGTCACTTTGAGCATGCAGGTATTAAATTGCCTGAAAAGTGAAAATAAGGCAGTTTCAGCTTGCTTTAAAGCTGAAGATCTCAATCCAGGCTGACGAATGGATCTTGCGGTATCCAATCATTTCATTTAATTTTGAGGGCATTTACATAGATTGCGTACAATTCTAATGTATTTTCATATTTCACCCCTAAACTTTCATATTTACACAGATAACACTCAAATCCTTAATTAAAATAGCACTATTAGCACTTTTTAAAAGTGAAATACGCCTTTTCATGCATAGGATTAAGACACCAGTGCTATGTATGTAAATATGTAAGTTTCGGTGTGAGATATTGATATCGGAGTTAATCCAAACCACTAAAGAAATGCAATATTAGTTCTGAATTCAAATAGGTTACAATGATGAATCTTGAGAGTAGGAATTAACAAGACAAATGCAATGACACTAGAACATAAACACAAAGGACACAACACGTACCAAGGTTAAGGCGAAGGTGGTGATTGAGTAGCACGGAGGAGGGGGTGGCTGCAGTTAAGTCCATATGGAAGGGTACTCGATTGGGTGGCTTAGGAAGGGGGTGTGGGAGAGAAGAGGAAAACTGTAGGTTACGGTACAGAGAAATAGGAATAGGGCGGGCTGCAAGTTACGACAACGAGAAATAGGAATAACAGGGATGGTTGCAAGTTACGACAGGGAGATACAGGAAGAGGAGAGCTGGGCGGTAGTGCTGGGTGGCTAGAGAACTCGGACGGCTGCAGGTGGAGGTTTGGGTGGCGAGCGGTTGAAAACAGGACAGGGGATCAGGGCTAGCCCCTGGAAATAGGGAAGGGGGACTACAAAGGGGAGTTGGGAAGGACAAATATCCCCACTTGGTCGAGCTACATCCAAAACACTACTTTGATCCTCAGAGAAGGTCACCGTGTCTAACGAGTTACAGCCGGAGCACCTTCTCATCATCGGACGCAACCCTAGGAAGAGAGGAACTCCCGGAGGTAGTAATGTGAAATCAGAGACACTAAAAAAATAACCCTAAGCAAGCAAGCAACAAATATATAATAGATGATAGAATAGGAAGGGGACCATTGCCCTTTGGACGACAAGTAGAATACGAAAGATAGGCCCTCTCCTTTGGGCGGCAAGGCAAGTCTTAATCGGTTGGTTGGCCCCAATCTCTCCGACTGAATCAGTCGGTTCAATTCTTCTGCCACAAGTAGGCCTGCAACAGGTAAATCCTGCGTGAATTTTCGAAGATTGAGGGAGCTTCGACTTCATTTGTCAAAGCTTCTGATTCTTCGTCTGCAATCCTAGCTACACTTGAATCCCACTATCGGTTGTACTGCCTCCCAAACCACTTGAGGATTTTTTTTCCAATTGTGAGCATTCATCCATATCTATCTGCTCTTCTGGTGGTTCACTATTGAACTGAATTGAGTCTGCATGTTTTGCATATACTGTCGAATACTCTCAAATAATTCATAGTCAGCTCAACCTAATATGAAGTAAGGTAGCTGGAACCTCCTCGAACGGTGGTGGCCCTAGTGGTGAAGTATCGGCGAGTTGGTATCCTGAAATGCTGTTTATTATGCTTGTCTCGTTTTTAGAGTTGGTATCTCAGTTCTACATCCTACGTCGTCACCCGAACTGGTCATACCATGTTCTGTTGGCAAGGGCACTTATGCTCTCGGGATCCGTTGAAGGGAGAATGACAATGTGCTTCCCATCCTTTGTGAATGAGTAAGTGTTTTCGACTTCGTCATGCTGAGTTATATGATCAATCGGTCACAGTCTCTTTAACAATAGGTGGCAGACATCTATGGGTATTGCGTCTCACCACACATGATCCGCAGCTTGCTCCATATCCAAAACTCTACTAGGCACCTTCGTTTATTGCTGCCCCTGTTCTTCGTCTTCAGCCACGCCAGAAAATATAGCTGGGAGTACCTCTGAGTCATAAGACCCAACTTCTCCATTATTTGTGTAGATGTCACATTTTTACTGCTCTCTCCATCGATGATAAGACTACATATCATTTTGTTCACAGAGCAGCAGATGTAGAATTTTTGGTGGCGAAGCCACTTCAGATCCCATGTATCCTCCATCTTTAGGACCCGTCGAATGACATACATCTCGTTCTCATCAAGTGAAAGATGATGCACCTCACCTTATTCCTCAGCCGTCTCCTTGTCGCTAACCTTCTCCACGGTGCTCTACTTGCTAAAAGGCACAACTCGACTTTTTGTGCAGCTGGAGGTGATGTGCCCAAATCCTGTGTCATCTGAAGCATTTTTTGGCGGGGATTGTAGCAGACGTGCTGCTCTTCTCAAACTTTTTTTCACTGGGAGTGGTTCTATCCTCAAAACTAATTTTCTTAACGTCCAGAGGCGTGCTTCAGTTGGTATCTCCAACTGTGGACGGTTGCCTAACTGGTGGTGGTTGCTTGTTATGTTTATACTTGCTTTCCACTTTTAACGCTAAGGTTTGGACATCTCCAATTGATAAATAATGCTGCAGTTATACCACATTGCTGATAGCACGCTTCAGGTCTCTCAGATAACAACTATTGTGTGCTCATATGGGTTGACCAACTCGCATTTCATCTACAATTGCTCAAACTGGGTCGTGAACTCCTCCACTGATAGATCTCGTTGCTGCAGGTGATGAAGCCTTATAAATATATCATGACGGCAATGGGGTGGCAGATATTTGCTGAAATAAAATAAAATAATAATAGGAGGGTTTGTTCAGTCGGCTGGACTTTCGAGTTTGCGGGAAGATTCGGTTCCGTGATATAGAATCCCACAATTTGTGGGTCGTGGGAGTTCCGTCCATGGTTCCCGCTCAATTTTAAATCATGAAACAGAATAATTTCTTTAATGGAAAGTTTGACAACTTGAGTTTCATCATTGTTTGAGACTTTATGAATTGCAATGCTCGATAATTAAAACTGAGAAAAGTTCCCTATGGAAGAGATGGTATCCCTGAATTTTTTGTCATATGTGAAATATTTGTATCCAGTCATATTCAATTTTCATAGAAAAGGTTATTGAATGTTTTTCTTGATTCAACATTCCTATTCTTTCTACTCCAGGAACACTAAGCCAGGTGATTTAAAAAAATGTGAGAAAATAAGAAAAAAAAATTAAGGGCATTTACATATTTACCACATAACTCTTTTGTATTTATATATCTAACATTTAAACATTCATTTGCTGTCATAGCACTCAAATCTTTAATATTGCCTCAAAAATACTATTTTTATTTACTTTTAAAAAGTGAAGTATGCCTTTTCTTGCTTAGGTTTATGAAACCAAAGTGTTATAAATTTAAATATAAAAGTTTAGGTGTTAGATATATACATACATACGGATTTTGTGGCATGTATGTTAACTTTTAGGTGTTAGATATATACGTACATACAAATTTTGTGGCATGTATGTTATTTTTTCAGAAAATATTGTTCAATGCTAGCATGGTCAGAAGTACCAATTAAATTTCTCCATACAGAGTTCAGATCTCACATAGCTTTTAACTAGAATGAACTAGGAAGAAATAATAAATAAGGAAGGGGCATTTACACACATGCAACCCAAGTCCAGTTTATTTACATATCAAACACCTAGACTTTATTTTTTACATTTATACCACCCACCACCCAAATCTTTCCCATCACATAAAAAGACCACTATTCTGACTTTTAAATGGTGAAAAACAGAGTTTCATATGTAAAAATTGAAGTATAGGTGTTATACATGTAAATATATAGGAATTGAGTGGTATGTATGTAAATCTTCCTCTAAGGAAAATTTTTAATACCGACTTAATCCAAAATGTTGAGTTAAGGCTATGGTTTGACACTTCATGTTTGCTTTTGTTAGTCCAAGGTAATCTGAGACCTGCTTGTTTTATTGTGCCTTTCTACTTATTTTTTCTTGATTTGTTTCTTCGTATTGTCCCCTTGGTCAAATAATGACGAATGTTTGAAGTACACGTAAACCTTTGTAGTTATTTTTTTAATATTGTTTTTATTTAATTCTGTGGCATTTACATACATACCCACACGATTCTTATATATTTACATGCCTAACACCTAAACTATCAGATTTACATGCATAATTTTTAAATCTTTAATATCACATCAAAAATATCACTTTTACTTCTTAAAAGCGAATACCCCTTTTTCATGCTTAGGTTTATGCCGCCCGAGAGTGTTATATATGTAAATTTAAAAGTTTAGATGTTAGATATATACATATACAAGAATTGTATGGTATGTATGTAAATTACCTTTAATTTTATGGCTGCTTCACCCTGAAGCTGAATTCAGGGGTTCTTAGCATTATTATATTTTATTTGCATGTTCCCTGTTTATTGTTCCACAGTTTAACTTATTTTTTCTAGCTTGATATGGTCTCTTAGCTTATTTCTACTGAACTTCCTTGTGCCTGTTGCGATATCTCTATTGTAGGCAACTGCAGTCTAGGTCTGGTTATTCTCACTTTACTGCGTCAAAATTGTACTTTATGGTCTTACTGACTATCAATTCATTTTTGAAAGATTTACTTAGATACCACTCAAACGCCTAAACTTCAATTTTTACATACATGCCACTTTATCTATGCATGAAAATGTACATTTCACTTTTTTGAAAGTTAACTGGTGTTATTTTTTATGTGATATGAAAGATTTGGGTGGTATAAATGTATATGTAAAATTTAGGTGTTAGATATGTAAATACATATGAACTGAGTGGCATGTATGTCAATGCCTCTTCATTTTCTTATGTGCTTTTATTGAATATTGTGATTGTAGATTATATTTGTGATTGCTGATGGAACATATTGCAAGCAAAATGAATGAAAGTTGTCGCTTCGCATTTTCGGACATGAGAGCAGGGGAGATACTTCTGAGATTCTGATTGAAGTCAATTTGGCTGCTCGATTGTGGCTATTTTCATTGAAAATGAATGAATTTGTTGAAGTTAAACCAAACTTGGAGCTACAAAGAAAATGAAACTCAGGAGCAAATGCAGAATCCATAAGTGCTTTGTTAACCCCTTCCCATTTTGAAGATGCTCATGATGTCTACACAACCACAGCAAAACTATCTTCACTTCCTCCATTTTGTACTTTGGGATGCCACTTGCAGACAGTTTATACTCAGTTATCGAAGTAGAAATAGATCATCACACACCGCACAAGTGGCCTCAGGTACTGCAAAACCAAGCTATTATTTCTTTTCTGGGGCCAGTTACATACACACACCCCTAAATTTTTCATTTTACATTTTATATTTATACAAAACAACTTCGTCATGTCACATAAAAAATATCACTATTTCAACTTTTAAAAAGTGAAATGCACCCTTTCATGCCTAGGTAAGGTGCTATATATGTAAAAATTGGAGTTTAGGTGCTAGATATGTAAGTGAATAAGAATTGAGTGGTACGTATGTAAAGCTTCTTTTTATAGATATGTCTCTTATTATATCCGAAACAAATTGCTACTTAACTGTGTAGGTCAAATGATATCTTTGTCACATACTCCGACGGGCTTAGCTAGACAAAAGCTCATTTTATCCGTCAAGAACTTTCATTGTCGTCGGAAGAACCATTTTCTTACCACTTACCCTGTCAAAGTTGCTTCATTTTCTCGGCACAGCTAACCAGTATTTTCATCATTTCGTCCATTGGGCTTCCACTTGCAGGTAGGCAATGTGCATCAACTGATTGGATCCTTTTACCTTGGTCTTTCCATTTGTTAAGGAAGAATCATATAATTAGTAATGTTGAGCAGAATGGTTCTCAGGCACTGTAAAACCTACATAGAGCTCTCCATTCCGTTGAAGACTCATTCTATAAGCTAAACGGGCCGAACCTACACTCTGTAAGTCATCTATTGTTGCTGTTATATACACCAAGGATCACAAGGCATGATACTGCACAATTTATTAGTTGTTTCATGAACTTGTTTTGATGATTAAATTGAATAACCAAAATGATATTATTCTAAATTTTAGTAGTATTTTCTTTGCATTCTCTCTCTCTCTCTCTCTCTTAAGCCGCATCACCTTTATTCTTCTCACAAGGAACTTAGTGGTAAAGATCCATGCTATTATAAAATTTGATAATAGTCACCAAAGCAACAAATATCCTTGTGTAAAAAGGACTAACAGCAACAACAAAAGCCTTTTCTCACTTAAGTGGGTTCGGCTGCATGAATTTTTTTTCCTACTTTGTGTCCTATTGTGTCCTATCTTCAATGTAAAAAGGAGAAAGAAAGGAATTATATATATTCATTTTGAAACACTGTTGATTAGGTCTTAACCCATTTAGACCTAATCAACTGTAACACAACAACTGTCATGTTTCTATCATTCTAAATATGTTATGAAGCTGAGAGATATGCAGTATTCTGATCAGGGCTGGTTAATGAGCTAAACAAACAATTTTTTTACGCTCGATATATAAACGGGCCGAACAAGAACAAATATTTGTTCATTCGTGTTCAACCTGTTTTGGCTTGAAATAATTAAATTATATATATAATTGAATCATATGCTTTGTTTTATTGAAATTCTGACGAGAAATATAAAAAGAAAGAAATCGTATAATGATTTTTTTTCATCAAATGACTATTCATCTATTATTATTAGGTTCTCAAAAAATAGGGGTTATGAAAAAAATATTGGTTCAATTCAAAGTTGTCTAACAAGAAGTTAGAATATAAGTTTGGACTATAGAAATCAATGAATAGTCTTGATGCTCTTGGACACACCAGTAGAAGTGAAGAAACTATTTGAAAAGATGCAGATAAAAAGATTCCTAGTTGGGACAGTTATAGTTTTAGTAATATATCTTTATTATATCTTTAACCATTTAAAAAATATAATAATTCTAAAATAGTCAATTTACTTGGATAATTTTTTTAATAAATACAATTATATATCTCCATTCTTTTCCAACTCTTTTAGCTCGAGCTTTCCATTCACTGTATCATGCAAAGCCATTTTCTTATTGATTTTAAACCATCAACAACATTCACTCCACTGATGATGTGCAATGTTGCACACATTTGCCAATCTCTCTATTCGGCTTCCCATCGATTTTGTGATAGAACTCCAATCCATCTCCTTCCTCCCTCTTTGTTGAACTCAACCCCACATTGGGCATGATTGATTATGGCATTATGCATATCTATAATCTCATTTCTTTCAATGATGGACTCTTTTAACAGACCCAATGACTCAAGTCTGCGCAGAAGTTTTTCTTCATAGGACTAAAAATAAGCCTCATAACCAAGCAAAAAACATATGGATTTAGTGTATAAATGATTAAAGCAAGAGATTTTTACCTCACTGGTTAAAACTCACAAATAATGATGAAATGATTATTTTATCCAAATAATAATTCAACATAGTAAAGATAATGCTAATGCAATAATATGCATCATAATTATGTTAACTTTAATTGATGTATTTGTCTGATAAGCATAATAAATTCAGAGCTGATGTATTAATGCAGTGAAGCACTAAGCCTTTTTAGCAGGTTCATGGTAAAGTATAAAAAGTTGTCCAAGGCTTTGAATAGATTTGACGTTACATTTCAAGCTTCAACAATTTAAGGATCAGACTGCATTAGGTGAACAATCTGTGACTCAGCAACGCACTCGTTACACCACGCACGAAGTTGACATATTTTTGGCACGACCATCGACGAACCCTAAACCCATGCAACGAAATAAATATTAAATTTATTTTAATATAATTTAAATGATACAATAATTATACAATAATAATGTATTCTTTTTTCAATTCAATTTACAACTATTTTAAATACTATATTTAAAATATAATTCAACATAAAAATTAGCTTTGTTGAAAAAGAAAATATTTAAAATATCCTTTTTTTTGTCTTTAATCTTTTTTTTTCTCAACATCTAATCAAAATAAAATAAAATTAAATAAATTTAAAGCCAAAAAATAATTGATTTTAAAATTAATAAGTTCATCAAGAATCAAACTAATTCACTAATTTGAACTGCCAGTGTTAGCCATTGCTACATGAATGTAATTTCAGACCTGAATTGAACCAACCAAATGATCAATCCATGAACAAACCGGTCGTATCGACCGGTTCAATTTTTTATTATGCTATAAAAAATATCATTGTAATTTTATTTTATTTTCAACCATTTTAATTTCTTTCTTTAAATACCTTTGAGTTAAATCTGAAAGATTAAAGCCATAAAACATGATCTCATTAAAAATTAAAACCAAACCAAACCAAACCATTTCACAGGATGCCTGAACAAGTAGTTGCAGGAGCTAACTTTCCTCTACTAGACAATCACCAAAACATTTTACAAGTAGAAGCTCATCCCTTACCATGACTCAACTTTGCTTAGGGCTCGTTTGGGGGTAGCTGCGAAGGCGCGGTGCAACACGCGAATGCATTTTTGTGCCGTTTGAGGCAGCGGCGGCAACGCGCCGCCTAGACAATTTTGGCATTTTAATGAAAAAGCGAGCTGTGGGATCGACCCCGCGGCCCGCGTTCGTTTTTGTATGTATTACCCGAGTATCATCGACCTCTCTTAGCGTCTCATCTTCCCCGACAACTCCGAATCCATCCCGATGGCGACCCAATGGAGTCGAGCTCCTCCACCGCCGTCAAAGGGGCAGCGATCGTCATCGACGAGGAATTTGCTTGCAAATCCATCGCCAACAACCAGCTCATCTCCGACGAATATGTTCGAAGCTTTAAGCTGGAGATCAAGGTATGGCGTGGTTCTCCAACCACCTTCATGTGGTGGACCGCAAGGCTATGTACTAAGAAGAGGATTATGTGCATTTGGTTATGGAGTTATGTGCATTGCACCGTCTTTAGGAGCACGATCGGTTCACGGAGCAGGAGGTGGCAGTCCTGCTCCGGTATCTGATGGAGCTGGCGATTTACTGCCATGATACTGGAATTGTTCATCAAGATCTGAAGTCTATGTAACATTCTTTTGGTTACCAAGTCTTCTCCTATCAAGTTTGCAAATTTTAGCCTTACTACTTATATCAAGTCTAGTTTTTAAGAAATTTTTGGGTTGATTGCTGCTTTTTTTAATTGTTATCTATCATTTTAATTTTAAATTATTTGTATTATTTAAGTTATTTGGTTTGCTTGCATGAGATGCAAATGCTAGTTTTATACTTCTACGTATGATTGAATGGTAAAAAGATGATGATACACTAATGCCTATCATTTTAGATAGTATGATTGAAGAATTTACATGTATACGCTTAATTATCTTGAATTTATATGTTTATATTTGGTTGTATATAATAATTTAATCTCTAAAACACAAAATACATCACTTTCATTGATGCTCGTGAACCATCTTTATAATTTAGAGGTTGTCTGGTAACATATTAGAGTGGGATTTAAGTTAAATCTTGTCAGACCAAAAAAAAAAAAAAAGAGGCAAATATTTGCTTCTGAAATTTAAAAAATGTGGCTGTCACAATCTTTTTTTAAACAGTTTTATTAAACAAGGGTAGCATGATCACTTTCCCAGAAACAATTGTCTGTTTTCACACACTTGCACCGAACATGCAACCAGCTTCTCTGCAGCAACTTTCTGGTGCAACATAGCTGCAGCTGAAAAGCTGAGAAACTTCTACTGCCCCAAACAGAGCCTTAAAATGTAAATTGTTCAATAAGTTTAAGGGGAGGCTACAAACATACCAACTCAATTCCTATCAATTCAGATATCTAACACCTAGACTTTTCCTTTTTTACATTTATATCACCCAAATCTTTTATCACATAAAAAAACAAGCATTTTAACTTGTTAGAAGTGAAACACACTTTTTCATGCACAGATAAGGCAGCATATATGTAAACATTGAAGTTTTAGGGTTAGATATATAAATATATAAGAATTGAGTGGTATGTATGTAAAGCTTTCTATATTTAAATAAGCTCATGGATTCCAGATTCAAGATTGATAAAAAAAAACTGAAACTGTTACAAGCAGGAATGAGCTTTTGCTTTCAGCCATTCATTTAAAAAGATCACAAAAAAGAAAAAGGATGATTATATAAAAAGAAAAAGAGAAAGAAAAAAGGTCTAACTAAGAGGAAATGAAAACCATAACCCAAAGCATGGTTTCGTAAAACGTCAATTGTCTTGCTTAGGCTCATCTGTTCCATGAAATTTTCTCCCAGCTTCAACAGCTTCCCTGTTTTGTCCAAGCAGAGGTCAAGAGCAAGAAGAGAAAAACATGTGAGAAAATTAATTTTAGGGGGAAATAGACGCATNGAAACTGAAACTGTTACAAGCAGGAATGAGCTTTTGCTTTCAGCCGTTCATTTAAAAAGATCACAAAAAAGAAAAAGGATGATTATATAAAAAGAAATAGAGAAAGAAAAGAGGTCTAACTAAGAGGAAATGAAAACCATAACCCAAAGCATGGTTTCGTAAAACGTCAATTGCCTTGCTTAGGCTCATCTGTTCCATGAAATTTTCTCCCAGCTTCAACAGCTTCCCTGTTTAGTCCAAGCAGAGGTCAAGAGCAAGAAGAGAAAAACATGTGAGAAAATTAATTTTAGGGGGAAATAGACGCATTATATATATATATATATATACACATACACATGTACAATATAACAATTTTTAACATCACATCAAAAAGACTATAAAAAGTACATTTTTTTAGTGAAATATATCTTTTTATAATTATATTTTGATGTGATTATGACACAAATATATATATAGTATGTGTGTGTGTGTGTGTGTGAGTGCGTCTGTGTGTGGGCACGCTCGGCTCATTGGTGTGGCCTCTGACATAAGTCCCTCGGGTCGGGGGTTCGAATCCCGTGGCACAAGCTTTTTGGATCAATTAAAACACATCTAGGTTTCGACCCAAATGGGATGAGCGTTATTTGGTGCCCGCTATATCAAATAATGATTCCCTTCTAAGAAAAAAAAAACCGCAGCTTTATAAATAGCATAAAGTTGAGTTTCACGAAGTTATTTTTTCTTCCCCTCTGTTGGTCACTAATNGCTCTCAACCAACTATCTAAGGTGGCTTGCATCTTTATGATAAATTTTATATGATTGCCAAGTGAAAATTAGGGTCTCTCTCAATGCCACAAATGAAAATTTGTTCCGAGTGTCAGAAAACAAATTATTTAACAACATGAATCAGTTTTTGCTTCACTTTAAAGTACTTACAATTTGCCTACAAAGTATGATTTCCTTTAGAAGCCAAGGAAAAATTTAGAAATGGATACCAGCTAATCTTTCTTTATCAATTTATTGATCTTTACCATTCTTTAATCTTTTTTATCTGCAACTTCCGCAGCTTTATAAATAGCATAAAGTTGAGTTTCACGAAGTTATTTTTTCTTCCCCTCTGTTGGTCACTAATTTTCACTAATTTTTTCTTCCCTCTGTTGGTCACTAATTTTCACTAATCTTTTCATATTTGTTATTATTTTTAGTTCTGTGTTCTTCATTCTCTCTCTCTCTCCCATATATATATATGGGAGAGAGAGAGAGAATGAAGAACACAGAACTAAAAATAATAACAAATATGAAAAGATTAGTGAAAATTAGTGACCAACAGAGGGGAAGAAAAAATAACTTCGTGAAACTCAACTTTATGCTATTTATAAAGCTGCGGAAGTTGCAGATAAAAAAGATTAAAGAATGGTAAAGATCAATAAATTGATAAAGAAAGATTAGCTGGTATCCATTTCTAAATTTTTCCTTGGCTTCTAAAGGAAATCATACTTTGTAGGCAAATTNGGCCTTGGCATCAGCTAAAGCCTGCTCAGCTTGTCCCAGCCGAATCCAACAAAGGCTTCTATTAGATAGCAAAGTTGCTTCATTGGGATCCAAATCAATTGCCTGTAAATTTAATCAAAATAATAATAATAATAATAAAATAAAAGAGAAGAAAGAAAGAAAGAAAAAATTCAGCATCATCTTCTGAGTATGACAATTACATATCAGATCTTTTGGAGTTGATAAAACAATTTAAGGAATTCAAAAGCTGGATAAATTTCAATGGATTCAGATTTTTCATATTTTTAATCAGAAGTTTTTGATAAAGGCATAAATGATAGATGCATAAACAAATATAATTGATTCTAAATGATCAGAAAAGAACCGCAACATAAGCAAGCATTACAAAAAAAGCAGCAAACATAATTTCCGAACATATTGTGCATTCTAAGAGCTCACTCAGGCAAGAGTCACACGAATGTCAAAATGGTATAATGGCAGGATATTTTGATGGGACAAGACTATTTCTTTAGTGAAAGGGAAATTTTGGCCTATGATGACACCAGATGTAGAGAAGCATGTTAAACAACGTGAGGGTGTCATTTTAGATAACTCAATGACAGAACACGTCTCTAAACTCCACTTCCTGTCCCAAATTCACCTTCGGTGGATACGAGCAAGGTCTTCATCATGGATTTCACGAACCCAATGGAAATGACACATTATGTGCCCTACTCAAGATAATGGATGATTCACACATTGCCAACAGAATGAGGTTACTCTTATGGTGGCAGTGCATTGTTTCTCCAAAATGGCACATTATGTGCTCTACTCAAGATAATGGATGATTCACACATTGCCGCAACAGAACGTTTATCATGGACAAACTTGGCCCGATCATCATTCGTATAAACCGCAACAAAACGTGAGTTGTGGCGAGTGAACAACAAACCTAAGCTCGATCTGTCTTTTAAGTAGTGGAGGATCCGATAGACAGCAGCGAGATGGTGCTCGAAGGGCTTATGCAAAAGCTGATCAACGTTACCTACGACGTGACAAATATCCGAGCGAGTATGGGCGAGGTAAATGAGATTATCCAAGAGGCATTGGTACTATGTTTTGTTCACCGGAATGGTATTTGGAACATCCAAAAATTTCTCATTTGGATCCACCAGGACAGTTACTGGTTTTGCAAAAGAAAAAAGATTGGCCTTGGTCAATAAATCCATCACATATTTGCGCTAGGAAAGGCAAATACCTAGAAGATTAAGTTATCCATGACTAAGAAATACTGAAGGGAACTCAAGTTTTTCATCTCAAAAGACACGGCGAGAATGCCTTTGCTAGACTCCAAACTGGCAGATCATTACCTATCAACACAATGTCGTCAACATAGACGATGAGGATGGCAATACGACCACTGGTTGAATGGCGAAAAATAGCGTATGATCAAATTGGGCTTAAGAGAACCCATGACCCACTACTACCTGCATAAACTTGTAGAACCAGTCTCGTGGGGATTGTTTCAATCCATAGAGGGACTATCGCAATTAGCACACATGTTTATGGGAAGAAGTCGGGTCAAATCTCGCTGGGAAAGACGCAAACCTACTCAGTGAGATCGCCACTAAAGAAAACATTATTGACGTCCATCTAAAGTAAGGGTCAATCCATATTCACGGCTAGTGATAATATAACTTGAATGATATTTAGCTTGGCAACTACGGCAAATGTCTGTCCATAGTCAATCCCATAAATTTGTGAATATCATTTGGGGACCAACTGTGCCTTGTTGCGCTCAAAGGACCCTCGGAGTTAAACTTAGTGCTAAAGATCTACCTACAACCCACCGCTTTCTATTTCCGGGGAAGATCGATTACATCCAAAGTACGGCTGCACCGAAGAGCATTCATATTGTCCATAACAACATCCTTCCAGTACGGGTCAGCCAAAGCAGCTTTTATACTGGATGGGAGACGATGATCCTTCATTGAAGTATAAAATGCTTTGTAGGTTGGAGATAGGTTGTGGAATGAGACATATTTCACCATGGGAAAAAGAGTGCATGGTTGTATCTATTTGCGTACCTCAATAAGGGGATTCAAATCTTCACTCGGATCAGAAGTGACCCCCGTAAGCGGAGAATGCATCATTTTGGGGTTGTTGGTTGAAACGAATTCCAAGACCTGTAGCAGAGCAACATGCTTGACGATAGGGACATTGGGAAGAGTTTCAACAGAGGGTTTTGTACGATGAGTATAGACACGGATAGAGGACGGTCGTGATATTGGCCTGGCTGGTGGCGAATCCATTAATGCGGAAGGAGCACTGGAAATAGTGGTAATAGGAAGAGTGTTCAACGAAGTCAGAAGAGGAACTGCGTCCAAAAACTCATGCTCCCCCTCACTTGAGGTAGTGTTAGGGAAGAGGAGAACTTTTTCAAAAAAGGTGACGCCGACACTAACATAAATTTCACTGGTGATAGAATTGATAGTCTTTTTGAGTGGCGGAATAGCCAAGGAAGACAAATTTAATTGAGCAGGGGATCATGTTTACTATGAGTCGGGGTTGCGTTCCGAACAAAGATCGTGCACCCAAATAATTTGGAATCTAAGGTGGAAAATGACTGGTTGGTGAGAAAATATGACATCAAGACGGATATTGGGGTTCGAAAGTTATAGATTTCTATGAGAACACTATTGATGAGGTTGTTGGCCATGAAGATAACATCATTCCAAAAATGTTTAGGGACATTGGTTTGACACATATGAAACAAACAACTTCAAGAAGTTTATTTTTCCGTTTAGCTATCCTGTTTTGGTGAGGGGTACCGTCCATGAGCTATAATGGATGATGTCTTTACTCACCAAGGATTCTCCCAATAAAGATTTAATGTATTTACGATCATTGTCAATCCAAAGGACTTGAATAGTTGTTTTGAGTTGGGTTAGTATGGAGTGCAAATTTTTAAAAGTGACCGTAGCTTCACATTTATCTTTTTTAATATAGACCCAAGACATCCGGGTGTGGTCATCAATTAGAGTAAAGAGCCACCTATTGGTTTTGCTCGCAGTTCGATAGGGTCCCCAAAAATCACTCTGAATAAGTGAACAAAGAGTAGGAGTGGAAGGACGAGGTGGATATGACACGCGTTGATGTTTAACTAATTGACAAATTACACATTTAAAAAAATTAATGTTTATCAATAAACATCAAAGGGTACAATTATTTTAAATAATAGAAAACTGGGGTGGCCTAAAAGAAAATGTAAAAGCATAAATGGACATGCAGTAGAAGGAGAAAAATTACAACTACAAGATTGAGTGTCAGTGTCATCTATTTCATTTTCTTGAAAAAAATAGAGTTCGACTACCCGCTTAGTTTAGCAGTTCCAATCATCTTTCCTAAAACGCAATCCTAAAAGACACAAACATCAAGGGAAAAAAACAATGCAATGAAGATCACATGTTAACTTACTGAACGACAAGATGTTACACTTAAGTAAAGAAACATGTAACACGAATTCCAAAGTCAGTCCGGTTGCAGGTACAATCTAATAGAGTTATAGGAACTGATGACAATTTTTAATCGTATCACCCAAAACAAAGAGAAAACATCGAGAAGAAATGAGAACCCCGACTAAGTGGTCAATAATCTACGGGTAGAAGAAGCAAAACCAATGAGTGTCATAAAGATGCTACCTTGGCAAACATGAGGTTGATAGGTCGGAGGAGAGTCGACAAGACCCAAGCAGCTTAATCAAGGGTTCCATCTGACTCTTGATAGAGTCTGGTGATTTGGGGATCATCTGAGTAGGGGCTGGCTCAACTGTTGTGGATTTTGAGGTCGTAGCAAGACCTTTAGTAGCATAAGATTTGGCTGAAGACTTATTTGCCTGTTTCACATGGAACTTCCAACACTTTTCACTAGTATGGTAAAGTTGTGACAAGAAAACATATGTAGAGTGATTGGCTCACGACAACGTAACGTAGAGTTGAGCACTGTTCGAGACCAAGGCTGAAGGCTCGGTTGAATTAGTAAAATTGCCCAGCATGCAAGTCTCCAGCTTTCTTCACAGCGGATCTCAATGAATACGGCCCGGGTTGAAGAAAGAGGATCACAACCAAGTATACAGCCACAAACTTCATCGAGAACCTTGTTCAGGCTTGCCGGAAATTGGAACACGCGATCATTTTCTAAAATTTTTTGAAAGAGGGAAAGATAGGCGGGAGAGTCCCGAGTGTAGTAATAGTAAATGTTACATTCCATCCATAAGGCAACCAAGAACTGGGTCACCGTCTTTGATCCGTGATTCGCCTAGAGATTTTATTAGAAAGTCATAGAGTTGTCTAAAGTTATCTAAGTCTGAGTAGGTATATCGAACGACAGTCAAGAGGGCACTTGCAAATGGAAGAAACAGGTAAGAACGACTAAGGTCTCCATGGAATTAATCAGCCATGGCATAACCATGGAGTTTTCCACTTCCCAAAAGCATATGCTGAGTCATTCTTCGGAGGTTCACGAATCATATTTGTGAGATGGTTTAATTTACCCTGACTTTTGATGAACAATGACACAACTTGAAACCACTAGAGAAAATTAGAGTCGTTGAGCTTGTGAGTGGCAATCAAGAAATTAGAGTGTTCATATCCTTTGGTCTGCAGAGGGATTGAGGTAGGTGTCGATCCTCCGGTGGACTCTAAGACAACGTTGGATGGAAGTTCAGTGGTGGAGAAATCCGCCATGGCTCCGTCGAAGCCAAAGGTAAGGTTCGGATGCCAAGACATAGAAGAAGACGATCCCTCACTTGGCTATCAACAAAAGAGGGCCTGTAGGGAGGATTCTAGCCGACAGGATAGAGATTCAAGCAGTTTAACAGGCAATCTGGCTACAGGAAGGAGCTCCAATCGGCAAAAGGAAAGTTTTGCGGCAGGAAGGCTTGCAAGGGAGAGATCCAGATGCAGGAAGTAGTTCTGGCGGTCCTGGAAGGAGGTCGCCGACAGAAGGGAGGTTTGGTGGAAAGAAGGCCCACAAGAAAGAAAACCACAGCGAGGAGCCCGCAAGGAAGGGAACCAGTTGTCTGAAACTTGCAGGGGAAGGACTGCAGGAGAAGTGTCGTGACTAGGGTAAGATTTTGTGGCTCTGATACCATTTAGGTTTTGAGAATTCAGCGGAATAATTTATTAATACGAAAAAGGAGTATAAATACATCTTACATTAGTCCTCAAATAGGAATGATATAAAAAAAGAAATAGTTGGAAAGAGAAGACATAACATCTAGATTATGATCAATCAATTCCTAATAATTACTCGACATAAAAAGGAAACGAAAGAAAATATGAAAGAAAATAAATCTAATCCTTATAACTACTAATATTTATAATGGTAGATGGGAAAGAAGAAAAAAGGAGGGAGGCGAGGTGGATCTTGGGTGGTAAGTACCACACAAAGGAAAGGAGTAGGCCTGCTCAGCCTCCTGTTGGATCAAGTCTCCTGTTGAACCTGAACCCTTGGTCATTAAATTAGCAAATAGTGGTATATAGCAATGCTTAATGTTCATAAGAAATAATGGGATGACAAAGAAGGCAATAATATAGTTCATATTCATCTTGAATGCTTTTGTAATATAACACATAAAATTCTATGCTCGAGCCTAAAGCCCCTTCCAAAAACCTAATGCATACATATTGATTTGCTTTTGCTAACATGAGTATTTTGTCTACTTTTAATATTGAGGATCTGATACTATATAACAACACTTTTTAGCCTCCAAAGTTTCCAATATAAATATCTTTGAATAGAGTTTTTGTATCATTGTCAAACTTTTCTTAGCATTGGCTCCAATTTTGTCCCAAGTTCTCGCCTTGTTGAATAGATTTTGTTTAATGAGATTACACTATGATTAATAAGATATTTTCTTTGCTATATTTAGTGAGTTTTCAGCGTTGTTTTATTTATAATTGGCACTAGTAATTATTTTCCTTTTTTTCTTTATTTTGTTTGCTTATAAGACCCATAAGTATAAAATGTAGAGTAAGAATTTTGAAGTTGCTTTAAAAAATGGTATCTCTCTCTCACTCATTGTCATGTCCTTCTTGCTCTTTCTCTCCCTCTTATCTTTCTCAAATCTCCCCTTCACAATATCAATTTTTGTTTTTTGCACATAATCCATTCTTCCCTAACATTTTTGCCCTTCAATTGGCTCAGATCAACAAATCAGACCAGATGAATTGTTATTTTTTCTTCTTCGTTTGACGCCTATTTTCAATCATTCAAATGAATCCATAGACTTGTTCTGGTTCTCAACCATAGAATGAATTTAACATGTGAAATCCCACAAACGTTAATCCTCAATAAATTGTGATTTGCATGAAAATAAGGCATATATAAAATGTCAAGCAATTGGTCCTTCCAACAATAAAGCGCAGTCTCTCCATGGCTTCACAAACATATACTACCTGAGCACCTCATCAATCTATATGAAGTAGCCGCATTGAGCACAGTATAACTAAGCAAAGCCCAAAAAATAATGCAACAATAATTGATGAAGGCACCATGCATCAATTTTGGTCAAAATTTCATTATGCTTACAATGAAGACCAATTGCCATCAAGACAAATTACCTGCCAAAGGAGTAATGACATAAATTACTAGTATGCGATTCTTAGCATTTTCTGACCAACTAGATACTTCCACATAAGGCTGCAAATGAACTAAGCGTTCGGCAAGTTATTCATTGTTCGGCTCAACTAAAACTCATTCATAATCGTATGATTAATTAATTGAATGAGCTTAAACACTTTCATAGATACTCAAAAACTAAATGAACAAGCATGAACAACTTTTTGTTTGGTTCATTTATGTTCATGAATAATATTAATTAAAACTTGTGAACAAGCTTGATTATGGCTCGATTACAGCTCACTCATGAACAATATCATTTAAATATTTATTTTTAGGCTCAAAAAGTACAATTTAATATAACTCATTTATCTCTTCCAACAAATTGCTCATATAAAACTCAAATAAGAATTGATTGGGGCTTGATTAAGGCTCGGTTAGTACTCATTTATTTTTTTTAAACAAACTACTCATTAATATAGTCGAAAAGACACTATACGAACCGAGACCGAACAGGATAACTCTAAATGAGCTTGATCTCGAACAAAATCCTAAAAGCTGGAATCAAGCTCGAACATGCACTTGCTCAGTTCGACTTGGTTCATTTGCAGTCCTTCCGCAGACAATGCCCATTCGTAATGTACCCAACAACTGAACATATGTGATTTTCCCTATTTTTGCATAACCTGAACTGGCATATATAAAGAATAGCCCCAAAATTTACCATCCAATGAAAGGTCTGTACAAGGAGTTATTTACTTTCTCGTCCTTAACGCGTTATCGTCAAGCAACTTAATTGATTTCATAGAAAATCGCTATTACCATGATCTAGCATAAGCAAAACAAGCTGCTGGAATCGTTACCTGAGTATAAGCATCTATGGCCTCTAAATATGCTTTTCTTCTAAAGGCATCATCACCCCTTGATTTAGCTTCCAAAGCTTTCTGCTTTGCTTCAGGTGCTGCCTGCACAACTAACTAAATATAAATGAAAGAAAACAATGTAATATGTAAAGATTTCTATAAAATTATGTAGGAAAATATAAGATTAATTTGTTCATAAAATGTCGAAGTTAGAAGAACAAGTTCTGTGTGAGTATCAGATCAATTGAAACAAGGGCACAAATTGTTAAAATTGGACAATGCAGATGACAGTTAAATTGAAGTCTGTTAACCAGGAAAGTGTTCCTACCGGTAAAAGTATTCATAAAGAAAGATTTTAAAGGCGAGGCGGTAACCTCAACAATCTCTGAATTTGCGGAAGTGGGACCTTTTGGATCGTCATTTTTCTTCGTAATTTCCTACAAAATAAATAATATTTCCATAAATAAAAGTACTCAAATCCTTTATGACATAAATCCTTTAAACCATTTTATCAATGTTCGGGCGTCCCCTAAAAGTGACGTGTTGTTTAGTATGAATATAGTGACAAGCGTGCAAGGGCCACTGCACCGGCTGAAAATATGACACTCAATAAGACAAAATGGAGAAAAAGGATTTATGTAGCCGACCCCGCTTAGTTGGATAAAGGCTTGTTGTTGTTGCTGTTGTTTGTTAAAGGTACCCGCATCCATCAATTCAGTAACATAAACTTAGGATAAAACTTTAGTTAGACGTAGTATTCTAATTTAATACAAAATTCATACATGTCTGAATACATTTACAAAGAGAAATAGTAACTCATACCAAAGAAAATAATGAAAATCAAAACTAACGAACATACCTGTTCCTTGTTTGCCTGAGACTCCATGAAGTTAATGATGCCATCCACACTCCAGTTTGAAAAGTTAGGAACTGGAGTTGTCACAGGAAAAAGAATCTGAACAGCTACACGATTGCCTCTTGCAGCAGCAACTTGTATAGGTTTTAAATTATCCTGCGACCAAACAAGCATTGAGATGGTTCTTTTTTGATTTAGACAGAGCTACAACCTGGCACTATAATAAATAAATAAATAATCTTGGTATCTCAACTCTCATAAATCACTCCAAGCGCAAGTACTAGTCCTGGTTACAACAAAAAGAAACCTTTATCCCACGAAGTGTGTTCGGCTACATGAATCATTTTTCTCCATTGTGTCCTATTGAGTGTCATATTTTAATTTAATTCTAACATATTAAGATCCTTTTATAAAGCCTGCCCAACTTTTTTTAGGTCTACCTCTACCTTTCCTAACAAAAGCCGAATCTAAAGCGTCTACTCTCCTAACGGAATCATCAGGTGGTCGACATTTAATGTGCCCAAACCATCCAAGAAGATTCTCTCTAATCCTGTCTGCCACTGGAGCTATACACCAACCCTTTTATGGATACATTCGATACACATTTTGTCTCTAAGTGTCAAGCCACTCATCCACCTAAGTATTCTCATCTCAGCAAACCTTAACTTGGTTTTATGCTTCTCTTTTAAAGGCCAACATTTTGCGCCATAAAGCATTGCAGGATTCACCACCATCTTATAAAATTTTCTTTTTAAGTATAAGCGGTACTTTTCTATCACAAAATAGGCCCAATGCATTCCTCCACTTTAACCATCCAACTTGAATTCTACTAATAACATTTCCATCTATATCACCGCCACATTGAACAATAGACCCGAGATATCTAAAACGTTCACACATTTTAATGATTTTATCCCCCATTAACACAACTCTACAACTAGCTCTACTAATAAAATTACATTCCAAGTATTCAGCTTCAGATCTACTCAATCAGAGTCCTTTAGACTCTAATGTAGACCTCCATAATCCAAGTTTTACATGAACTTTTTATCTAGACTTATCCATAAGAAGGATATCATCAGCGAAAAGCATATGCCAAGGTACATCCTCTTGTAAATGTCCAATAAGACCATCCAAAACTTAAGGAAAAAGATGTAACCCAACTGAAATAGGAAAATACTTGGTCAATCCTCCTTCTGTTTATAACACAAGTTATAACTCTAGCATACATATCTTTAATTACTTGAATATAAGCCATATCAACACCTTTCTCTTCTAGAACTGTCCAAAGAACTTCTCGTGGAGCCTTATCATAAGTTTTTTCCTAAATTAATAAAAATCATATGTAGATCCTCCTTACTCTCTCTGTAATTTTCCATCAAACCTCTCAATACATATATAGCTTCCATAGTAGATTTGTCCGGTATAAATCTAAACTAATTATGAGAAATCTTTATATCATGTCTTAACCTATGTTCAATTACTTTCTCCCATATTTTAATGTATGCCACATCAACTTAATTCCTATATAATTTGCACTGTTGTGCATCCCCTATATTCTTAAAAATGAGGACCAGAATACTCTTTCTCCACTTGTAATGGTTGAGTCACCAAATGTCCAATCAACTGATATATATGATAAGAATTTCATAGATCATCCTTGCCTTAACTGTTCTATCTTTGAGCAAACTAAAGTGGGTTCAAAGGCCCATAAAGTCAAAATTTTCTATCATACAACTAGCTATAACACTAGTTATCATTTCTCCAACAATTATGGAAGAATTTATCTCTGAAATGTTAGGAAGTTAATCATTTGAATCAGTAAGTTACCAAATGTTAATATTAAGATTGTTAATTCCTCATCTAAAAAATAGGTGATTTTCAAATGTTTGGGTTTATAAATATAGCTCAAGCACATTGCTTATCTTCAAACATCAAACTGCTGTGACACAGTTGGATATATCTACTAGAATCGGTATCCTGACAAAAATTTCGCAGGTCACATTGATATTATATATAGCAATTATCTAGATATTTCACTCAATTGTAAGGAATTTATGATTTGATTTGAGATTTCTTATTTACCCCGCTTGTTATTATTTTAGATTAAAACTAGTTTTTAAGCCCTACAATGCTTTACTTTTATTGGCAACAATTTGGATTTGAGAAAAGATGTCACTACTAACTTAAAAGGAGCGCTGAATGATGAAAAATTCGATCAAAATCCCATAACATTGTCGTTGTCACGAACTTTATATAACTATAAATTGAGATAGTTATCCCAACATGACTGAACGTTACATGTCAAAAACTATGGGTTATATTGTCCCAGCAAACATTGTAAAATAGGTAGAAAACTTGTAAAAAATGACAAGAATAATACAATTGTGGATAACAACAGCTTCATGTATTATTAAGTGTATCTTATGACTAAAATCAAACACTTAACCAGTAGAGAACAACATATAATAGTTTTTTCCACAATCAGGTTAATTGACTGATCAAGGGTTTCATGTCACACACTTATTAGGGTAAGATTTTTGGTGTGATTATATGAATATGCAGGATATGATATTAGTTTTTTGTGACTATCAATCAAACTTAATTCATCCTTAAAAAATTAGTGCAAATAATGGTTGAAAGGTTGTTATATTATTGCTTGAAATTTTCTTTTATATATATTTTTTATTTTCTTTTATATTTTCGTAAGAGGAGATATATCTAAATGGAGTTCTTTCTACCATTCCATTGAAGTTTAAGAGGCATTATTGTGCCAGTATCTTCTACTACTATGATTGGCATAGACCGTACCCATCATCAGGTAAAAGACTAGAAATGTTTATTTTTAGATATCGGTAAGCTATGACATCCAATAACATATCCCATAATAGAGAGGGGAGAGTATGTGTGCCTTGGAGTGCATATCATTATTAGAGTAAAGATATATTTCACGACATCCGGTAATCCTGAAATTGGCACACAAATCAACGCAGAGGCACACTCATTTTTATTTTTATGCGGTGATTATTGTGCGATTAACATTTTTAACTTCGCTATTTATTCATAGATAATTGGGTTGTAGCCGACCTGGTATCATTAATGCAAGACAATTATGTGTAGGCTTCCAATTCCTATGATGGGCACAATTACGACACATCATAACCAAAGAGTTTCCTAATAATGTGTAGGTCACAAATCACCGTGTCAAATAAAAAAAGTATCCATAAAATAAGTTTCTTTTTGTTAATGGCGACGATGAACATCTATGTGAATCTTTAAAACTCAAAATGCAAACCCTCGAAAGACAAACTCATAAGCCAATACGAAAAATTTGATAACCAGAAATGAAAAATACAAAACCCTTCAAGCTAGACTAGTTGACTTAAAAAGTAAGAATGGCAAGTTAATCAATCGAGAGCTAGATGGGATAAACTTGACCAAATTTTAAGACTATTAACAATCATTCTCGCCAACAAACCAAAAGGTGGCCATCCAGGAAGGCCCACCACTCAACAAGCCTAATCGTCGGTGTTCCAAAGCTTTTCTAATTCAATAAGCCACAATATGCAAAATAAAGAAGGCATTCTATAAGAAAATGATTAGACTGAAGATATCCACCAATTATGATCCAAACTTCAATCCTTTGACACATCGATGATGCATTTGAATTTCAAAAAAGTACACAGCAGATTTGACGACCAAAAAATAGGAGGGAAAAAAAAGGGCATTTACATACATAACACCTTATTCCTATCCATTTACTTATCTAACACCTAAATTTTAATTTTTACAGTTATACCAACCAAATCTTTCATATCACATAAGAAATGCCATCATTTCAACTTTTAAAAAGTGAAATACACCTTTCATGCATAGGCAAGGTGGTGTGTATGTAAAAGTCGAAGTTTAGGAGTTAGATATGTAAATAGATAGGAATTGAGGGGTATGTATGCAAATCTTTCAATAAAAAATGGAAGCCTCACTCCTTAACTGGATAACCAGATAGTCTTGAATCAAGGTAATGACCTAGTGCTTGAATTTACTGCTGTATACATAAGAAAAACTAGGCAGCTGCTCAGGAATATCGAGTATTTCATGGTCAAAGAATTTAACTCGAACTTGCATGAATCAAAGAAATGATACCTCATCAAAAGCATTTGGATCTCCTCCAGCATTCAGCAAGCAATTGATAATATCCTTGCTCCCAGCATCTGCAGCAACATGCAATGGAGTTGCTCCACCAGCTTGAACATTGGGACTAGCACCTGCCTATCAAAAAAGAAACAGAGGCGTTTACAGACATACCACACAATTCTTATGCATTTACAAATCTAACATCTAAGGTCCTGTTTGGGATCACTTTCAATTTTGTTTATTATTATTTTTAGTTTGTATTGTTTATGTTTTTGTTTTATTTTTTATTTTATTTTTCTAAAAAACACATTTGGTCCTATTTTGATTTATCCATTTTTAAAAATAAAAAATATAAAACATATTTGGTTGGGTATTGCCGCATTTTTTTTAAGAAAAACATCGATCCCAACACACATCCTCATACACACAACTGTAATGGATCTAAGAAAAAGATTTATTATTGCTTTATATGAAAAAGATGCAATATAAATAATAAAATTAAAACAACAGAGTTGTATCCTCAATTAACTCAGTCGCCTATCTTCTCTTCCTCCATCTTCCATGCTTGAAACACTCGCAACTGGTGTCGCGGCGTACAAAGATCTCCAAAACTCCCATATATTTCCCCTTTTCACTCCGCTGCGACTCGACTAACCCTCGTATTTCATTTCTTTCCTGCCAATCCCCCTTGGTGTGCATCAGCTCCTCTAAATCCTATAAAACCATTTTCCAACGGGATCGCCTAAAACGAGATTTAAGACAAAATGAAGGTGAAAAAGATCCTGTAGGATTTTAAGTTCTCATTTTTTTCTGTTTGGCAGGATTTAGTTTGAATCTTTTATATATCCTGTTTTATTCTTGCTACTAAAAAGCCTTCGAGAGCATATCTTTTCTAGTCCACTCTGTGAGTTGTGCAAAGTGCTATGCATGTAAATATGAAAGTTTAGGTGTTAGATATATAAATACATAAAGAATTTTGTGCTAGGTATGTAAATTTCCCAAAAATTTTTACATCTCTGTGAGATATGATCTTCTTCATTCTAGCCTGTCTCTTAACCTTCATATTTTTTTTCCCTTTTCTTCTCCGCCACGGCTGACATACCTAATTTCTGGTACGTTTGAAATGTCTAATATTTTTTTTGCACTGTTTTTTATTTTCAAATCCCCAACACTATAACCCTGCCGGGAATCCTCGGCGTCGTCTGGAAAGAGATCTTCACCGATACATTCATCCACACTGATCCACCGGAATCAATCTCACCGAGCGGAATCACAGCATCGATGACCTGCAAGCCTTGGCAGAACAACACGGCAAAGTAATAGCCATAACAGAAGCTCGTGTGGTTGGGGCTGTAGGAGGTGAGGTCGATGTCAAAGGGTGACGTTGAGGTTGAGATCAACTCTATTGCGAGGGAGAAGGGGAGGGCAAGGGCTATTTTGGTGTTCTAAAAACAAGCAAAAACATGTTTTTCCTGTTTTTAGTATTTTTAAAACAGAAGTGTTCTCCCACAAAATAAAAAACAGAAATTAAGCAAAAAATAGATAAACTGTGTTTTTATATTTGTTTTTTTTTCAAAACAAAAAAAAAACAAAAATTAATCGCAAACAGCCCCTAAAATTTCATATTTACATACTAACACTAATATTTAACATCACATCAAAAAGTCCACTACTAACCTTTTGAAATGGAAGCACAGCTATTCATACAAGTTCATGACACCAAAATGTTATAAATGTAAATATCAAATTTTAGGAGTTAGATATGTAAATACAAATGAATTGTGTTGAATGTATGTAAATTTCGCATAGAAATATTAAATTCAAGAGGCGTACTTAAATCTATGACAAAAAAAAAATTTAGTACTTCAAGACTTCATTTTATTTTTGAATTATATAAATATCGAGTTCTTGCAAAATAATAAATTCAATTGTATGATTAACGGTAGCTTAATTAATCAGACAAACATAAATTTTCCTGGTACAAGCTTCTGCATTTCTACACTCAAAATTAAAATTTTAATGACATACAAACAAAAGTATATAGAGAAAAAAATTAAACTGATGGATCGTCAAAGTTGATACAAACATGAATTGCAGTTAAAACTATGTTGAAGTGATAAATTGCTAGAGTTCATATCTGCAACATCTACGGTTGAAAAAGAGACTTACCCAAAACTACTCCAATTCATTAGTTTCTGTTGAATTTCTGTTTTAATCATTAAAAAAATATAAGGCACACTAATCAAGGCTTTGTACCATTGGATCCGCTAACTTATAACCCTTGAATAACAAATAGCTTAAAGCACGTGGACCAAGACTATGTACTGTAAAATTTATCTCTCTGATGCTCCGATTGTAATCTATGAGCTTTCATATAGGATTGTCAGCCCCTAATTATTTTTCTTTCCTTTTTTGATTTATTAATATTTTGTATTGCTTTTAAGAGTTGTATATATATGTTTCCTCCTGTACAAAGATTTAAATTAAATTTTGAGAGTTTTTTTTTCATTACTTATTTTCTACATCGAATCAGAGCCAAGTTAGGAAATTCCTTCCAACATTTATTCTTATCTCTAAGGTTAGAGTTTCCAATTTCAACTTTATCCCTCTAGTCGAATTTTTCTTCTATTCTCTATGTCAAGATTTTTTATTTTTTATTTATTTCCCTTCAAAGGAATCAACCATGATTAACGATGAAAATCAGACCAAAGAAAAACTCCCAAGTATTTCAAATATCTTATCACTTGAACGGGACAATATACCTTAAATTATCCCAAATTATGGGAACATTTCTAAACGAAAGGGGAAAAATCCAACACTTTGTGAAACTACCTACGGAGCTCAATAACCCAATACTCTTGCTTTGAGAAGAAATTGATATCATGATCATAAAATGATTATTTAAAAACATGTTATTAGAGATCAGTGGGCCTTTTATTTTTCTCTCCACTTCAAAAGAAATTTAGGATGCAGTTAAACAAACCTATTAAACGGTGAAAAATATTGCACTTATCTACGAAATTAAGATAAACCTTGTCACTACCAAATAAAGTAACTTTCCTGTAATCGAATACTTTAATGCCATGAAAATTTACTAGTTATAGTTGGACTAGTACCAAGATACCAAGATGTCTTACTGCGAGGATATGATGAACCTTAAAAATTCGTCGGGCGTGAGAGAATTTTTGAGTTTTTGGTAGGATCCGATGATAAATTTGATCAAATTTAAATCCAAATCTTTAGCAGAGAGAATATCTTTGAACTGAATGAAGTATTCTTTCATAAGAGCAAAAGAGGGAAGAAAGACAATGAAGATCAATGGTCTAGACCTCGAGATATCTACCATGAAAACTTCTAAATCCCAAGATAAAAGACTATCTATCATAGAATCTTCACCAAAATAAATACAAAAATACTTTTCTTTTTAAAAGAAATCTGTAGTGGCGCTACTGCAAAAAGAAAGGGCACACCAAAGCAAATGTTGGAAACATCACGGAAAACTCCAACACTATGGAGGAAGTAAAGGCGGAAATAAAAAAAGGGCAAGCCTGCCTAATGGAATCAGAAGAATTTAATTCAGAAGAAATCAAGAGCTTAACGAATTTTCTCATTTCCTTAGAAAACCATGAAGATCTTGATTTCTTCCTCAAATTGATATGATTTATAATTCTTATGCTCTTAGAGCCTCTAATAATTCTTCCTCTTCATAGATCCAAGATTCAGGCACAAATCACATGACAAACCCTGCCAACATATTTCAAACTTATGAATCATATTCTAAGAATAGAAAAATAAAAGTTGTAATAGCAACTGTTGCAACATAGAAAAACATCTTAATTTCTCCAAATTTAACCATCAATAGTGTGTTACATATTAGATAACTAGGGTTGTAAACGAGTCGAACACGAGTGAGTCCATGCTCAGCTTGTGTTTGACTCATTAAAAAATATCACTGTTCGTATTCGTATCGTTTATATTTCAAACACAATAAATGTGTTCGTGTTTAACTCGTTTGCTTAGTGAGCCGGACACGAGTCATTCGCGAAAAAATAGTCGTTTTTACATTACTAGTCATGTAGTCGTAGTATATTAAGAGTTAGGGCGAGATTTAAATCTTATTATTTATATTAAAACATCATTTAAATATAATTTAATATATTATTATTATATTTTTAATTAATAATTTTAATTAATTATAAATCTTNATCTTTGTTCGTGTTTGACTCGTTTATATATCAAGCACAAAAAAAATGTTTGTGTTTGGCTCATTAACTTAGCGAATGAATCGAACACGAGCTTCTTTACGACCCGAACAAGAACTGTTTGCAAAGAACTAGCCATTTTGGCAGCCCTATAGATAACTTGCAATTAACATTTTGTATATTTACTAACTTAACAAAAACAACAAATACCAAATCATATTTCTTACTGATTATTGGGTTTCAAGGTTTCATTAACGGAAAGATAATCGGGCAAGCTAGAGGAAAGAATGAGTTCCACATTATTGAATATTAAGGGTAACTATTATACTCCACCACTTATACCATCAACAAAATCTAAACACATCATCATAAATTAGAACATCTTTTTTATAAAAATATTCACTATAAGTTTCTTTCCCTTTTCTAAATCCAAACATCATAGTTTTCATTTTCAAACTTCAATAATTGTTAAACATTAGTGTGATCCCTTTCCTGAAAATAACTCTAGATCTTCTAGTCCTTTTGTATTAATTTATTCTAATATATAGGAACCCTTTAAAATCCCCATTATCTCTGGAGCCATAGGTTTTGTTATATTTATTGATGACTGCACTTGAAAGAAATGAGTATATTTAATTAAATAAAAATATGATGTTGCCACTATACTCCATATATTCTCTGTCATGGTTAAGAATTCATTCAAAAATTTTTAAATTGATAATGCTCATGATTATTTTAATCACACATTAACATCATTCTTTTAAAAAGAGAATATTATCCACCAATCTTCCTATGTGAAACTCTCCAACAAAATAGAGCAACATAAAAAAATATCACCTTCTGAAGATAATTATGACACTTTACCTACATAATCAAAATCCCAAATTAATATTATGAAAAAATTGTTCTAATAAATACTTCTTTAATTAATAGAATATCCTCATGACAAATTGATTCCAAAAGTTCATCATATTATTTAATAGAATTCTTTCTTACAAATAACTTCTCACATATACCTCTAAAAAGGTTTGGATGCATTATATTCATATCCATAAAAAATATAGAAGAAAAATTGACCCAAGAGCTTCAATTGTGTATTTATCAAATATTTTGTCACCCAAAAAATGTACAAGTGCCATCATCTAGCCATTAAAAAAAAAATCACTTCAATGGGTCCCACTTTCGATGAAACCCATAGCTCCTTACCTCAAAATCATATTTAGGGGGAGAATTCCCATCTTGATGATATTTCTTATCTCGACATTTCTATAATAGAAAATCCTTCAACTAAAAACTTTATATCAATTGTTCCCCTTCAGGTTTATACAATAAAAAATAAACTCAACCAAGATCTCCAACAAGTCCAAAACTTGGAAGAGTTATCAGGTAACACTATTCAGTCTACTACCACTTATTTATATCCTATCTCTCAATACACCTCATTTTATAAAATCTCTCTATCATAAAACATTTCTAACCAACATCAACACCAAATCATATTTCATTTTTTAGGGCATTTGAAAATAAAAATTAAAAGGAAGTTATGAGAGGAGATGAATCCCTTAGAAAAAAATCATACAAGTGAGATCATTGAATTACAAGAAAGAAATAAAACAGTAGGATGCAAATGAGTTTTCACGCTCAAATACAAAATAGATGGAAGTCAAGAAAGGTAAAAATTAAGATTAGAAGCAAAATGCTATAGACAATCATATGAGATTGATTATCAAAAATGTTTTGTTATGTTAAAGATACTAATCATATTTTGATATGCCTAGGAACATATTATAAGTAGCTGATATAGCAATATGATGTAAAAACTTATTTCTTATATGGTGATATCAAAAAAAGGTCTATATGGATCTACCAACAGAATTTGATAGCACTTTTAAAAAGAATTAAGTATTTAGATTGAAAAAAACCCTATATAGACTAAACCAATTACCAAGAACTTGATTTGGCAGATTTACAAAAGCTGTGAAAGGAGCTAGAAACAAACAAAATTAAAGAGAATATACTTTCTTCATAACACTCTCTTGATAGTAAAATCTCAATCTTTATTATGTATATTGATAATATGACTGTTACAAGAGAAGACAATTAAGAGAAAAGCTCTAAAAAAATTGCAAAAGAATTTTAAATTAAAGAGGAAGAAAAACTCAAATATTTTTTGGGAATGAAATTGACTCAATCTAAACAAAACATATTCTCTCCCAACTGAAATATGTTATGAATCTACCAAAAGAGATCAATATGTACAGTGCAACTAGTGTAAAACTCCAGCTAAATCAGTATAAAAATTGTAAATTAATGGAACTAATGTAGATACAAGACAATATATAATATTAGTGAGACAATTAATTTACTTATCCCACGCTTCGTCTGGAAAATGCATTCGTAGTAAGTCTAATTAATCAATTCATGTACAAACTTATAATGATGATCCGATTAGGAGAGTCATAACCATCTGATGATCCGATTAGGAGAGTAGATGTTTTAGATTCGACTTATGTTAAGAAAGACAGAATAACCTAGGAAGACTTGAGCTTATTGTATAAAAAATGATCTCAATTTATTAGAACTACATAAAATATGACACTAAATAGGACGCAATGGAGAAAAATGATTCACGTAGCCGACCTCACGTAATGGGATTAAGGCTTTGTTGTTGTTGTTGTATGCACAAACTTATAAAATACACAAATATCTCAAATCAAGACAAGGAAAAAAATTTATGCAAAGGACACGATACCATACAAGCTAAAAGATACACAACTGCATACTATGTTAGATCACCAGTTGATAGGTTTATTTCAAGGTATTATACATTCTTAGGAAGAAATCACATAATTTGGCGAAGCAAAAACAACCCATGATTTCAAGATCAAGTGCTAAAGTCGAGTTCAGAGTCATTGTTCAAGGAATTAGTAAGATTCTATGGGTTAAAATTATAAAAGATTTAAAAATTTAAGTAAGTCGATAAAAATATATTGTGATGACAAATCAACCATCAATACTGCACAAAATCCTATGAATACAACATAATTGTACCAAGCATGTTGAGATTGATATACACTTTATAAAAGAGAAATTGGAAAATAGTTTGATTTGCACTCCATATATGTTCACAAGAAATCAACTGGCTGACATATTCACTAAAAAACTTTGCAACCCAATATTTAAGAATATCATGAGCAAACTGAGAATGAAATATCTCTATCATCTAATTTGAGGGGGTGTTGAATTTTTACTCCAATCATAGCAAATAGTTTAACGCGCACAAAACAAGTCTTTGTATTGTTGGATCTATTTACTTATGAACCTTGCATAGAAAAAAACTTAAAAAACACATAAATCAAGATTTTGTACCATTAGATCTATCTCTTTATGACCCTATAATTCTAATATGTGTGCTTACTCGTAGGATCGCCGCCCTTCAATATTTTTTCCTCCTTATAATTTTATAATGCCTATGAGAGTTGAATATATATCTGCCCTCTTGTACAAAGATGTAAATGAGAAGCGTAAGATTTTTTTTTTCTTTCATTGCTCATTTTCTACAGTTTCCAATAAAGGTTGATAGTGCAGTTTATGGAAATTCGCATTAGTCACTTCTACAGCAGTTTAGCTCATTAAAAAAAAAAGTTGTAAATTAAGAGGAAATGATAGAGATAAGAGCAAGAAACACAATTCTACAACCAAAAGAGTAACTGGCTAGAAGAAACTAAAAGCTACATAGGAAAAACAAATTATATTGAAAAAGCCTTGTTTTTATTAAAATCATTGATGTTTCATGTTTTCAACCAGCTACCAAGGAAAATTTCAAAGAGCAAACTCTTCAGAAGAAATACAATTATCTATCTAGTCAGAGGGTCATAAGTTAATCGGAAATAAGCAGATATTTACATTGTCTCTTAAAAATAGACGACATGATGCAATGCCACAAGAAAATTAAGCCTCCTTGTAGTTACATTATAGCAGTCAAGACGTGACAATTTATCATATTCTTCAATCAATAAGTTCCTTGAATTACATTAGATTGTTCACTTAGCATAGAACTATCATGCCTACCAAAATTGACTACATAAAACAAAAATTTGCATATTAAATTTAAAGAAAACAAAACTTGAGCACTTGAAAATAAGAAGTTTGACAACCAACGCAAAAACCTATATGAAATAAATCCAAAAAAGTTTGCAACCACCTTACATTATTTCATGAAGTTTTCTATATTTCACTAGTACAAGTACCTCAATCAGAAGCTGCAGACATGATAGCGATCCAGCAGCAACAGCAGACAAAAGTGGGGTAATACCATCTTCGGTCTCTGCATTAGGCTGCAACCAAATTCATAATTAAATAAATTTAAAAACATAGACAAACGAGATAAGAAAGATGACCTGCTTAGCTGGGAGAAAGCAATTAGATATAAGGATTACTTTGGTAGCAGCTACTTAACAACTATATTTTTTTTTAGGGGCATTTAAATACATAGTTACATACCACAAAATTCTTATGTATTCATAAATCTAACACCTAAACATTCATATTTACGTGCATGCCACTTAAATCTTAAACATCATATCAAAAATACCACCATCCATATCTTTTAAAAGGGAAATACATCTGTTCATGCATAGGTGAAGCCAAGCTGTTATAAGTGTACATATCAAAGAATTGTGTGGAATATATGTAAATTTCCCTTTCTTTCCATGAGCAACAACATTTGTTGATGATAACAAATATCCATGCCTGTCAACCATAGATAGATGATTACATATGCTTATGCCTATTGAATTTAATCGAAATAGACATTTCTTCGTCTAGCACATCAAGAAAAACGATCTAAAAAGTTAACTAACTGTTGGAGCCTCCCTCAACCTTAAGCATTACAGCTTAAAATGTTTTGAATGGGAACATTTTTTTAAACACAACAAATTTTATCATCAGTCATTAAAAAGAGTAAAATACAAAGCAACTACAAAATATTACTAAAAGAAAAGTTTAACTAAAAAGAAAATATACTGACAAGGCTAGTAGCTCGCAAATGAACCACCTCCTCAACAAGAACGTCAAGCTTGAAACTTGGTATTTTAGATAGTGATAATGAATTTTATTTTTCGTTATCCCTCAGGGACACATAATTTCAAACATTTTATTAGCCAGCTCTTATGGTCTAGAAATGCTAATATTAAAGCCAACAGACAGAACGTCTAGATCCCCAACAACAGAAAAATTATCATAAGCAACAACCCAAGAATGGTCTAGATCACTAATCATTCAAGTGTAGGGTCAATCCCTACCGTTGGGCTAGCACCCCGGAAATGCACATATTCCGATGCAAGAACTAAAGTTGATTCAAAATTTTGATTACAAATCAGAACAGAAGTTGTTGAAATTACCACCATTGCATCAGAAGAAAGGTTTTTTTAAAATAAATTTCCACCACCACCATACAATGGCTTGGGGATTTTTTGTGTGCCATGAAGCATCAAAAGAAGTGACCAAAAAATTTGCAAAAACAACAATAAAAATGAATGCCTTCAAACAGTACCAATTGCCAATAAGTCACCAGTTGTGTAACCAATTCAATTTTTTTTCTCAAAAGGGTAGTGACATCCATTTCAACCAATACACTATCCATTGACAATCTGAACGTCTTGGTTATGACAATATTCACCTGAAGCAGCTTACCAATAATTTTGCCAAGAGAAGTAAAATAAATTAGGTAAGTAATGAATCCACAGAGGTGGAAAAGCAACCCAAATTGCCATAACATAAGATTCCTCTAAATAGTCAAAACGATGCCCACTACAACATACACATTGGAAATCCATCTGCATTGTATGATATCCAAGAGAAGAGTATTGAGTAATCAGATTCTTAGGATAATAACAAGAAGATAAGGGCATAATTCACAATTAAAACACAAGTCACAAAAAATAACTGCCCAAATCATAAATAAGATAATTATTGAAGTGGTTGAAATAAATTTCCTCCTATTATGAGGTATTTGACTTTATGCTTCGAGTGTTTAACCTAAATTATAACTTACTATCAATCAACAAACTTGCTTGAGCAAAACAAATTGTATTAGTTAAAATTTGTCACTTTCAAGACGTAATCTAAAGGAAAGAACACTTGACTGTGCAAAGATGTAATCGGGAGTCTACCTACTAAAAAAATGATCCCTTGAGATACAAAATAGTCATCTATCCACTAAAAGCTCCACATCAAAATCCGAACACACTTTAAATAATAAAAATAGTGTACTTTAACAATATCACCTAGGGCTGTAAACGAGCCGAGCTTGAGTGAGCTCGGGCTTGGCTCGTGTTCGGCTCGTTCGAAATAGCTCGTGTTCGAAATCGGCTCGTGAACAGTGTGTTCGTGTTCGGCTCGATTTAAATATTCGTGTTTGTGTTCGGCTCGTGTTCGGCTCGAAATTGGCTCGTTAACTAAAATTGAGAAAAATAGATGTAAAGTGTGGGATTCGAACCTGGATCAAATCTATACAAAAGAAGACCTTAACCACATTGCCACATGAGGTGTTATGATTTAAACTTAGACATAAATATATATAATATATTATTATATA
>JXCR01142030.1:78099-159797 GCA_002079205.1 Phalaenopsis hybrid cultivar
AATAAAACCCGAACACAACCATAAAATTACCAAAATACAACCTCCGCGGTTTCCTGAAGATAGGTTTCTTCTTTTCGTCCGACTGGTTTCATTGGAATCTTTGGCAGCATATTCCAATAAAACCAGCACCCGGCAGAGAAGGAAGGAATAATAAAACCCGAACACAACCATAAAATTATCAAAATACAACCTCCGCGGTTTCCTGAAGGCAGGTTTATTCCTTCCGTCCGACTGGTTTCATTGGAATCTTTGGCAGTATATTCCAATAAAACCAGCACCCGGCAGAGAAGGAAGGAATAATAAAACCCGAACACAACCATAAAATTACCAAAATACAACCTCCGCGGTTTTAAGACGTTTATTTGTGGGGATCGACATACGCTTTAAACGAATACAACCTGAACACGACCGCGATAAAACTATAATACAAAACCACGAATTTATCTATACAGCGAAACCAAGTGCGACATAACCAAAGCTGCAAAGGCAAAGACAGAATGAAACAACACTGATACTCCACAATATAAAATGTAAGAATCTCCAACCAACTGCAATACAAGCAAAAATGTAAAAGTTATAGCAATAAAGTTAACATATGATTTCAGACGTTTTTAACAGAGGCGATCCATCTGCAGATTTCATATGTCAATTCACCCCGAAANTGTGTTCATCCTTTGGGATATATATAAGATTTGAGGTAAAGCACTCTTTCATCTAAACTATGAAAATTATGGGGTCAGTTTGACTTCATTTTTTTTCAAAATTAAAATTTTTTTTAATGTCCTTCCGAAGCGGGCAACGGGATTTCAATTCTTTTTTCAACGTCCTTCCGAAGCGGGCAACGGGATTTCAATTCCGATGACCGACAGCTTCTTCTTTTCAAAACTAAATTTTTTTTTTAAAAAAATGTCCTTCCCAAACGGCCAACGGGATTTCAATTCCGATGACCGACAGCTTCTTACGGTAAAACCCCACACCAAAAATAGTGCCGAGAACATCCAAAATCATACCCTTAAGTCTAGAATCATTTAATTTAATAGATCTCCAAATTTTAATGATTTAGGAAATTGTAAATTTATCCTTTAATTAAGAAAAGTGAAATTGGTTTCTACCAATTAATCCCTTATGTTTTAATCAAATGAACATGTTATTGAGATCAAAGTTTGCCCATCTTACCCACTTGAATTAAGCCTAAATGTTAATTAGGGCTAGATTTCCTAAATTGCATTCTTACCCTTAAGGATATATCACTTCATAATTCATCAAATTTAATTCAAATGACTTGGGGATTTTTATCTTACCTCACTCATGAGTCAATTAAGACATTAGAGGTGAAAAGGTAATTTTTCAAAATTTAATTTAATTTACATGATTATTTACATGCAAAAATAGGATTTTTCAAAGAAAATTTAAGAACTTGACCAAGGCAAAGCCTAATCACTTGGACCAAATTTCATGATTTTTTGACTTTTATCTGAATTATTAGAATGACTTTAAGTTCTAGAGTATTAATTAATTATAAACTATTTAAAATATGGAAAATTATGTTTTTCATTTTTATTAAATCTCTCTGAGAACAAAGAACCCAGAAAAAACAAATTTCATATTTTTATGATTTTTCTTTGAATTATTAGAATTATTTAAATGAAAGATTAAAAAAATCCTTTTTTAGCCTTTGAAAATTATTTTTAAGGTTTTAAAATTCAATTTTTTTACTTATAAAATTAGTAAAAATATTCCAATTTCTCCTAAGTGCTTAGGAGATAATTTAAAACATTTCCATGAATTTTATTAATTTTATGACTTTTATTATTTTTTATTATTTAAATATTCAAAATATGCTTAAAAAAATGAATTTTTAATTTTAATTACAAATTTATTTTTAGAAAATCCTTCTAATCACAAAGAACACCAAAAACTAATTTTATAAATTTTTAAGTTATATTTTGATTATTTAAAATTATTTTAGTATCAAAAATGTTATTTAACTTAGAAAATTAGATTAGGTTGTCAAATGAACTCCAAATGTTTTGAAATTTTTATGGGGAGTCCTCCGAACTTTAAATTATAGTGAAGAATCAAAATCAAGTCAGTTAGATGTTTATTTTTTTCCAAATTAATTTTCATTTGTATCTTAGAGTTTTATGAAAATTAGGTGTGTTCTTAATGACTTGGCTCATGAAAAATTTTTCCTAGGGTTCTCTGGTCATAGGTTCAGTGAACCTAAAAAAATGTTCTTGGATTTTTTCTAAGTAACATGCTAATTATTAAGATTAATTTATGCAAATGATAAACATAAACTTGAAAAATATGGATCTTTGTCTAGGGGTCTCCTCTGACTTTAGAAAAATCAGGGAGTATCCCTCATGACAGAGGCAACAACATGCCAAAATATCAAGCCATGGTGAAATACTTGAATGCATGGAGAATAAAAAAACTTAGAATAATATTTAATTAATTTAAAATAAAATATCAATCAAATAAACTTCAAATCATTTTCACATTATTTTCCTCTGTTCACTAAGCACTAGGGTATTTTTCTTTTATTTTTGTGATTTTTCTGTGCAAAGATATGATTTTTCAAAGTTATGGGCATTTAAATAAATAGAAAATTTCCTATTTTTCTATTCAAACATGCGGTGCCACGTCAACCTACTGTGTCTCCGATGCTCTGAACGACACGCTCTGGTTGGACGCCCTCATCCACATAGTCATTGACTCCCCTCACTTTACGTATCGAAGCACTGTCCGGCTTCATCTCGCCCATCTGTTTGATACACGCGCCATCCAATGGCTCCTTGTCATCATCCGCGATAGCTAACACCCTTGAGTATCAACCCTAAAAACTTAAGATATCCCTCATTTCTCAACCAAATGAACTCGATTTTGATCTTATAGACACTTCTAAGTGAGACGAACATATCCATACGGTAAACATGTCGTCAAACAAACTTTAATCACATGGAGAATCAGAAGAGGCTCGGGAAACGGATAAGTTCAATACCTTTGATCTGAAAAGGGAAGCTTCATTCAGAGATGGCTAGCACATTTGTGGAGGTCCAAAGATGCTAGGGATTGGGCTTCTAGTCATGATGAAAGGTCTAGACCCAATTTTGATCAAGGCCAAAGTTGGTTGTTGATCAAAGTCTACTGTGGAGGCTCTCTGTGAGGGGGCTTTGATGGGACTTCTTCTCCTTTCACTGTGGTGAAGGTGTGGGTGAGTTTAATTAAGATTAGGTACACTATAGAGGCATGGTGGAGATGTCCTATCTTTGGCAAGGATTTGAGCTCATAAATTGAGCTTAGGCAAGGAAAATGAGGGCAAGGAGGTGGTTGGGTTGCAGTGAGGAGGTCTCAAAAAGGCTCTGAGAGAAAATTGGAAGTCTCCTTGAGAAAATTTCATCACCATTCCTTTGGCCGTGAAGAGGCCATTATATAGCCATTGATAGAGCGTGGAGCTCAAGGCTTGGCCTTGGATGCAAAAGTATGTTGAGGTGGTGGGATAAGAGGCTCTAAAGCTTAATCAAGGTGAGTTTGCCCTTAAGGTTGAGATTGGGTTTGATTTAGGGATGGTGGCCATCAGTTTTAAGGTGCTCCGGTGACTATGCCGACTCGTAAGGCTAGGGGAGGTGGCTAGGAGGTCAGGGGAGCCAGAGGAATTTGTCACAACCATTAATTTGAGTTGATGATGGGTTTTGGCAAAGATCTCTTTGTCTTAAGAAATTTAGGAAAAAAATCCCTTGATTTAGGGGACCTTTTGTTTATGGCTCTTCTAGGGTGGGTTAAGTGAGTCTAGCTTGCTCACTAGGGTCAAAATATTTGTTGTAGAAGTCTTGCCCTGGTCAATTTGACATGGCTATGTCAATTTTGGTGCATGGGTTCAATGTCGGTCTAAATGGCCAAAATTTGGATTTGAGTTAGGCTAGCCATGTCTTTAAGGCTAATTTATTGATCAACATTGTGTAGATGATTGTAATGAAGATTTTGGTGAAGGATTGAAATGATTTTGAGTCAAATTGGGCATTCAATTTGAAGGATTCTAGAATTTTGATCAATTTGGGCATGTTGGGCTAAGCTTGGGTCTAGGTTGGTCTAATTCCAAATTGATTATTGAGAATGGTCTATAGAAACATCATTAAGAGTTTCCAACATAAATTGGGTGTCAATTTTGGGTTTAGGGCAATCAATTTGGTGGAATTTGGATGTATGGCCAATTTGGGGCAAATTTGGGAATTTTTTTACTTGGATTAAAATTGAATGCAATTGAGGCTTTATTAAGGCCAATTAAAGGTCAAGTTTTGTCTTTAGGATTTTTATGAAGAGTTTAGGATTCAAATTGGGGGAAATTGAGAAGGCTTTGGGGTTCAATATGGTGGAACCAAGTCATAAGGCAAAAGTTGGGGTTTTGACTTAGATCGAATTCAGGCTCAAAGCATGGTCCAATTAAGCTTGGATTTGGTTTAGATTGGTCATTTGAAAGGTGAATTTGAGTTTAGAATCAAAATTGAGAGAAATGTGGGCTAAATTGATGGACATTTAAGGTGAATATGGGAACATTCGGCCTTTAAAGGCAATTTGGGGATTTTGGTCACAATGGTCAAATTGGCCAAATTGGGTTTAATTTGAGGGTCCAAATTGGTTTTGTAAACATTTAGAGTGATTTTGGAGGTTTTGGGAAAGTTTAGGGTGCCAAGGGTATATTTGTAATCTTGGCCATTTTGGGGGTATTTTGGTAAATTTGGAATTTTGGGTAGTTTTGGGTAACTTGGGTATTTTGAAAAGGTTTGAAATGATTTTTGGACAAATTTGGCTATTTTAGGTGGATTTGGGAATTTTGGCCAAATTTAGTGCTCCAAGGGTACCTAGGTAATTTAGGGGATTTTGGGGTAAAATGCCAAGTTGGATATTTTTTGTAGAATTGTGGTGTCTTATATGAGCCATGGACCGATAGAATTCCCATTTGGGTCCTCTATGCCTTGGTCTTAGTTAAACCCTAGCCTAAGGCTAGTGGGTTTAGGGGACCATCTACATGAGTCTCCCAAAAGATCAAGAGATCAATACCAACAAATATTGGGTTTAGGGTTGTGAGAAATTGTGAGAGAGAGTGAGTGTAGTGAGTGAAAGGGAGTGGCTTAGCCCCAGACCAGCACTCAAGGTTAACCTTAAGGTCAAATAGTCTTATGGGAACTCTCCTTGAGCTCCCCATAATGACCCCACCTACTACGTGCTAGAGGTTAGGACCAATATGTAGAGCTTCAAGTTGAGTAAAGAAGAGGGTAGAATTTCTAATGGTGAGGGTTCCTTTTCTAGTTTTTTATGAATAGTCAACAAGAAAGTCCTATGGATATACCCTAGGCTACTAAACAGGAAAAACTAAACCTCAACCAAAAGTGAGGTCAATAGAATCCTAATAAATTACTGGAATTACCTTTTGGTTAATTTTCACCTTGTGTACAAAAGTTAATTCAACAGGGACATTTGCCAAAACAAATGTCAAAAGATAAACTACAACTTTTTGAAAAATTATGGGATGTTAAAAGTCAAACTCCCAACTCAAAATAGAGTTCAGATTTGGTACAATCGAACCAGCCGATGATTTGGAATTTTGCATGGTTGTCACTCGATATAGAGGATGACTCTACTGATCAGCTAATAGAACATGCTCCACCATAATTTGAGGAAGAAATCAAGTCAACTGCTGATGAACTGAAGGAAATTAACCTCGGAACGGAAGACCAGCTCCGAACAAAATTTATAAGCTCTCTACTCAATGATGAAGAATAATTAGAGTTGACTAAACTATTAATAAAATTCAAAGACTTCTTCACATAGAGTTATGATAAAATAACAGGACTGTCAGCAGAAAGTACAGTTCATTAACTTGGGGTGTACAAAAATACGACCCTAGCAAAACAAGCTCCTAGAAGAATGTGCCTCGAAATAGAACAGCAAGTCATAGCCGAGGTGAAGAAGTTAATAGATGCTAACTTTATAAAAGAAGAGTAATACCCCACTTGGTTAGCTAACATTGTACATGTTAAGAAGAAAAATGGACAAATCCATGTATTTGTCAACTTCAGAGATTTGAACAAAGCATGTCCAAATGACGAATTCCCATTACCAATACCAGAAATGATGGTGGATATCACTTCGACACAAGAAATTTTCTACTTCATTGACGGATCGTCAGGATACAACCAAATAAAAATTTATCCAGAAAATGCAGCACTTACAGCATTCAGACTGCCGATTGGGATTCTTTACTACACAGTGATGCCGCTTAGCTTGAAGAACGCTGAAGCGACATAATAATTAGCTTTGACAAAATTTTTTATGATCTCATTCACAATCAAGTAGAATGCTACGTGGATGATCTAGTCATCAAAAGTAAATGAAAGATAGAACATCTGTAAAATTTGAGGGTCGTGTTCGAACGGTTATGACGATATGACTCTAAAATGAATCCCTTAAATTGCACATTCGACGTTACCTCCAGGAAATTTATAGGATTCGTTGTCTGTCATTGGGGAATTGAGATCGACCTGGATAAGATTAAAACTATATTGGAAATGCCCTTACCCAAAACCTTAAAACAACTACATTCTTTACAAGGAAAGTTGGCATATCTGAGACACTTTATTTCTAATATCTCAAGTAGGTGTTAGCCCTTCTCGACATTAATTTGAAATGGACGTCAAATTCATTTGGGAAGAGAAATGTCAGCGAGCCTTTGAGGTTATTAAATAATATTTAATGACACATCCTGTTTTGGCAACCCCTATCCCAGGAAAACCGTTGATACTTTATATCGTGGCCTTAGATGACTCTCTTGGAGCTCTTGTAGCCCAAGTCAATGACTAGGGTAAAGAAAATGCACTCTACTACTTGAGTCGTCGTCTAATACTAACAGAGATAAGGTATCTACCTTTTGAGAAGCATTGTCTAGCTTTAATTTTCTCTGCCCAAAAGTCAGAAATTACATTCTTACTCATAAGATTACCCTAATCTCGAAAGTTAATCTGTTGCAATATTTGATGTCCGGACCAACACTCTCTCGATGTCTAGCTAGATGGTCGATGATTTTATTGCAAATTGATATAACTTTTGTTATCATGGGATAAATTTTAGTGGATTTCCACGTTGCACACCCACTTCCAACTGGGACTCCTCTTAATGACGAGTTACCAGATGAACAAGTGTTATTGATAGATTTCTTTAGTGCACAACGCTGGGAGATGTACTTTGATCTTTATCACAATAGATAAAGGTATGTTGAGGTTCTCCTATCACCTGATAGAGCCATGTACCAACAACGAAGCAGAATATGAAGCCTTAATTACTGGGTTGGAGTTGGGAATCTCAATGAATATAACATACATTATCATCTATGGTGACTCACAACTCGTCATCCAACAAGTCACCGAACGATACAAGATTTTGAAACCAAGGTTAGCAAAATACCATCAGTACACGATGAAGCTGCTGAAGCAAATTCCCAATGTAACTTTCTACCAAATTCATTGGGGAGATGGTGCCTATGCTGACGCTCTAGTAAGACTTGCTAAGGAGCTAGCATGTCCCCCAAAGGATTTCGTTGATATTACAGTACAAGGAAGATAAGTTTTGTCTCAAGTCGACCTTACAATCTACACAAACTTGGAAAAGAAAAAGAAACGATGATTGTGGTTACTGATAATAATGAAGATTGGTATAAGCCATTAATAGAATATTTGCATACTAGAAAACTATAGGAGGACAAGTCAGCAGCACACCACATCACAAAAATGGCTGTGTCATATGCTCTAATAGGTGATTTCCTCTATAGAAGATCATTTGATTAGACGTGGCTACGATGCCTAAGTAGAATAGAAGCACAAAATGTTGTCAAAGAAGTACACGCCGGATTGTGTGGCGCTCACCTATCAGGGCTGAAGATGAAAATGAAGATTAAGTGATTTAGATATTATGGGCTAGCAATGATGTCCGATTGCATGGATACAGCTAGAAGATGTCACCAGTGCCAAGTGCATGGGGTGGTCTTGCACCAACCTTCAAATGTGCTACGCCCAACAGTCGCCTCGCGCTAATTCGAGTGTTGGGGCACAGATTTAATTGGTCTGATAGACCCTCCATCCTCAAAAGGACACAGATTCATACTTACCTCTATAGATTAGTTTTCCAAATGGGTAGAGACAGTGTCATTATGAGAGGTTCGACGTAGCATTTCCTTAAATTTTTCAAAAGCCAAGTTGTTTACCATTTTGGGGTTCCACGTAAAATAATCTCCGATAATGGGATAGCATTTAGAAGCACCAAAATCATCAATTTTGTCAGTCGGCACGAGATAGACTAGAGATACTTTACAATTTACTATCCCAGGGCAAATGGCTTAGCTGAAGCCTTCAACAAGTCATTGGTAAAAATTTTGAGGAAGACACTGGATGAAAATAAAAGAGCTTGGCATAACAAACTGCTAGAAGCTTTGTGGGCCTACCAGACGACGTTCAGGACTCCCACTCAGTGTAAACTTTACATGCTCGTGTATGGGTTCGAGGTCGTACTACCGTTAGAAGTTTAGACGTCATCTCTTAGATTCATTGTCGCCAATCAACTGACAATAGAAGAAAGTGCAAAACTCAGACTCAAATAACTAGAATGTCTTGAAGAAAAATGATTAGAAGCATAACAATATGTGGAGCTTTATCAAACGAAGATGGCAGAAGCTCATGACAAATTGGTCCGCCCGAGGACATTCAAAATTGGTGATCTCGTACTCATGCTCAAAAGGCCTATTCTTGAACGCTGCAAGATAGGTGGAATATTCGAGCCAATTTGGGAGGGACAATTTGTCGTGGAAAAGGTCTACAAAAGAGGACCCTACCAGCTAGTAGATTTTTGGTGTGACAGACCCATGCTGCTAATCAATGGATGATACCTGAAGACATACTACACAACTTGACATTGCTTGACATTAAATTTTGAAATTTTAATCATTTTGGGTTTACTTATTTGGCCAAATGTCTGTGACCCGGTCCAAATTTTGTAATGAAATTAACCTCAACAAAATGAAAGCTTTCTTAAATTTCATGCTTCGACTTTCTTCTTTCTACCACTTAAATTTGACATTCTACTAAATTAAACAAAATACATACATAAATGGACAATTTTCTCACCAACATAAACTAAAATTTTCCTTAATAAACACTTTGTTTTGTTTATGTTTTTGCTAAATTTTAGCTCACTGATGGTTTTCCTGTCGTCTCTAAAGAAAAAATGCCAGGCCAGAGGCGAATCATTGCTTTCAAAGATCGCTGGAACCTCACACTTAATGAGGAAAGGGCGTCACAGGGTGGCACCATAGACATCGATATGGACTTCAGTCAAGTCGACATGCACTATGAGGGTCCTCTGATAGATGTGGTTAACCATCAGGAAAAAGAAGGGCTGGCATCCCTACTAAGAGTAAGCACCAAAGATAATTCCTCACGGAAGGGGAAAAATGTGATAGTACAGCAAGACCCGATGGAGGGGACTAGTCGCCTGCCGTCTATGATAGCTACACCAACTGGGGCCTGGTCGCTGTCAATGATGAACGACCACCAGACGCACTGTTACAGAGAACTCAACGCAGAAATGACAGCGTAGAAAGCATAGGGTTTCTTATGCGAAGAAAGAAGACGCCAGAAGGAGGCGGAAAACTTGCTCACCCCTATCCCTGAGTGGAATATCTACGATCCAGGCATGAGAGAGACCTCTTCTAGCCTACCTGCTATTGACGATGAGTTCGAGTTCGCTACAGAGCTGGAGATACCATGAGTTTTAGATGTTCTTTGTACGGGTTGCCTGACATGCAATGCCAAGATACCGACACGTATACCAGCTATAGAGGCATTTATGGAGTGCCTGGACTGCAACATCCTCCACTTGGAGCGTTATAGCACTTTGGAGGAGTATGCATCCACTGAAGATGGATTTCAGACCGCTGTTCACCCGATGGGGGAGTCGTATATCCCGTTGGATACAAAGTCGTATATCCCGTTGGACACAGAGTCATATGCTCTGCTGCAGACAGAGACAACACCATTTTGGATTCCCGTAGATATTGAAATGAGTGAGCATCCCTGACAGCCATTGATCGTCTCCACGGCAGAATACTACAAGATGAGCAAAGTAAACAAAAGGGAATTTGATTTCTTTGAAGAAGTTCAAGGAAAATTCAACAATATACTAGAAGGCTTAGAACTGTACACCATAGTCTTCTCTGAAAGTGATGAAAAAAGTATTCTCAACTGCATTTTTGATCTAAGAGAAAGGGGTCTAGTGGGCCTTCTGATGGAAAGAACCTATTTTGAGCCACGGAAATGGATGCGTAGAAAGGGCAGGAACACTATACAATGTGGCTGCTGTTATAATTTCACCCAAGACAGACAAGAAAATCCCCCGAGAATTTTGAGATATGATGAAGTGGACCCACTACCTCCCATGATAAAATAGATGATCAAGAGAATAGTTTGATGGATCATACTTATAGTCGACTGTATTCCTAATAGTTGTACATCAATATATAAGATGAAGGTGACTGCATACCCATGTATGTTGACCATCATAATTTTGTGAGACTTTTCTGCACATTCTCTTTCATGAGCAAAATCAACATTTTATTTAGAAAAGAAATAGATGTCATTGTCTCTGGCAAGTTCAGAGGATCAATGGAGATTCCGCTACCACTGGGTTCAGTGCTGGTTATTAAAGTAAACGGAGCAGACATTGCTAAACATTGCATTCTAGGGGAATGACACCGTAGGTTTTCCATAACTTTCTGAAGGATGGATGATAGTAAAATGCCATATGGATTTCAACCAGATCTCAAGTTAGAAGAACTACTGTCATACAAAATATGAGAGGGTTGCACCTTTAAACACATACAAAGGGAACTCTTGCCCTGGAGCGTGGTTTAGTAGGTCAGCTCGATCAGGAGCTCACCACACTTGAGATGGACACTCAGGAGACACCTTGTGTATTGCAATTTGACATCACAAATATAATGATATATGTATCAGATATGCTAAGATTTTGATATGTACCCAACATGACACATTTTTAGATGTACTTCGATGCATTCAGCATATTGTACCTTTCGAGGCTTTGGTCTGTACTCAATCTGTAACACCTGTTGAAGTAGACTAATGAAACCATTTCAAAAAAATTTTCTGTTTGCTCAATTGTCCTTTTTTGCGATGTATAAAAGCCACAAAGCCATACGTTTGTTCTAAATTATAATGAACAAAGAACATAACAATGAAAACTTAATAATAAAGTTGAAATAAAACATTCTTTTGAAAATCAATCAACCAACAAAATTTAAATTTTGGAAAACATATTTTGAAAAGTAAACGTGATAAAAACAATAAGAAAAAAAGAAAATAAATTTGTTGTGTTGTTTCTCTTGATTTCTAGGTCTCTTACACTTTGCTCGCACAGCACAAACATTCTAGTCTGCACTAAATCTCATAAAATTTCACATATCTTCCTCACCAATGTTAAACTTTTCACATGACCCATGTCTATGGGTGCAACACCACAAACTCTTTGTAAATTTCTATTCTTGTTTTGGAATCAGTCCCTAACTTTTGATTCCCTCTTTTCGAGGTCGGTCCCTAACTTTTGATTCTCTTTCTGAGATTGACAGCTAAATTTTAATTCTCATTTAGGAATCAGTCCCTAACTTCTGATTCCCTCTCTCGAGGTCGGTCCCTAACTTCTGATCCTCTTTTTAAGATTTGATCCTTAAATTTCAATTCTCATTTTGGAATGAGTCCCTAACTTCTAATTCCCTCATTTCAAGGTCAGTCCCTAACTTCCGATCCTTTTTTTGAGATTTGATCCCTAGATTTCAGTTCTCATTTCATAATTAGTCCCTAACTTCTGATTCCCTCGTTTTAAGGTCGGTTCCAAACTTTTGATTCCCTCATTTTGAGGTTGTTCCCTAACTTCCAATCCTCTTTCTGAGATTGATCCTCAAATTTCAATTGTCATTTCGGAACCAGTCCTTAACTTTTGATTTCCTCCTTTCGAGGTTGCTCCCTAACTTCCGATCCTCTTTTTGAGATTTGTTCCTTAAATTTCAATTCTCATTTCAAAATTAGTCTCTAACTTCTGATTCCCTTCTTTCATGGTCGGTCCCTAACTTTCAATCCTATTTTTGAGATTTTATCCATAAATTTCAATTCTTGTTTTAAAATCAGTCCCTAACTTCTGATTGGCTCTTTTTGAGGTTAGTCCCTAACTTTCGATCCTTTTTTTTAGATTTGATCCCTAAACTTCAATTCTCATTTTGAAATCAGTCAATAACTTTTGATTCCCTCCTTTCAAGGTAGGTCCCTAACTTTCAATCCTCTTTTTGAGATTTGACCTTGAAATTTCAATTCTCATTTTGGAATCAGTCTCTAACTTCTGATTCCCTCCTTTTGAGGTCAGTCCCTAACTTTCGATCCTCTTTTTGAGATTTGATCCTTAAATTTCAATTCTCATTTCAAAATCAATCTCTAACTTCTGATTCCCTAACTTTGAGGTCGGTCCCTAACTTCCGACTCTCTTTTGAGATTAACACTTAAATTTTGAGTCTCACCTCATTGTCAGTACCTAAATTCTTATTCCCCCCTTGTGAGGTCCGTACTTAAATTTTGACCCTTCTATTTAGGATTAATACCCAAATTTTAATTCTCGTCTTGTGGTCAAAACCTAAATACTGATTCCCATTCTCTACAATCACTAGAAACTTGATAATTTTAAACCCACTCTCCATTTCTCAATGAGAGTTTCTAGTCTTTGATTTTGATCAAATACTCACCTGTCATATTCCTCAATGGAAACAACTAGTACTCAAATTCTACACTCCTTTCTATGTCCATCAACTTAGGAATTTGTATTGGTTTTGTTGATCACATTGATAAACCCAATATGTACGGTGTGCGTTGCCCAACACACCACACCTATTGGGGATTCGTTTATTGACCTCATTTTTTGTTGAGGTTTAGTTTTCCCTCTTTAGTTGCCTAAGGTCTGACCATTGGATTTTCCTGTTGACTATTCTTAGAAAACTAGAAAATTATCACCTTTAGAAATTTTAAACTCCTCTTTTATGAACTTAAAGTTCCACATATTGTTCCTAACCTCTAGCACATAGTAGCTGGGGTAAGTATAAGGGATCTCAAGGAGAGTCCCTATTGGAATGTTTGACCTTAGGGTTGGCCCTGGTTGTTGGTCTGGAGCTAGTTCACTCACCTACACTCACTCTCACCCACAATCACTCACAATCCTAAAATCTAAAATTTTTAAATTTAACCCCTTGGTCTTTTGGGAGACACATGTAGATGGTCCCCTAGGCTCACTAGCCCTAGGCTAGGGTTGACCAGTACATAGAACACCCAAACAGGGATTCCAATGGTCCATAGTTAACATATGGTGGTTGGCTTCACAATTCTACCAAAAATATTCAATTTGATCTTTTACCCTCAAACCTACCCAAATTACCCAAAACCAATAAAAATTTCAAATTTACCGAAATACCCCCAAAATTGCCAAAATTACAAAAATACTCTTGGCACCCGAAACTTTCCCAAAACCTCCAAAATCACTTCAAATGTCTCCAAACCGATTTATACCCTCCAATTGACCCCAAGTTGGCCAATTTGACCATTTTGACCAAAACCCCCAAATTGCCTTTAAGGGCCCAATTTCCCCAAATTCACCTTAAATGTCTATCAATTTGGTCCCAATTTCCCTCAATTTCAATCCTAAACTCAAATTCACCCTTCATATGACTAATCTAAACCAAATCCAAGCCTAATTGTCCCATTCTTTGAGCTCAATCTTGATCTAAGTCAAACTCCCAATTTTAGCCATATAACTTAATCTCACCAAATTGAACCCCAAAGCCTACTCAATTTACCCCAATTTGAGTCCTAAATCCTTCATAACACTCCTACACACCAAATTTGACCTTCAATTGGCCTTGGTGAAGCCTGAATTTCATTTAATTTCAACCCAAGTCCAAAATTCCTCTAATTAGCTATGTCTCCAAATCCACAAAATTGAATACCTTAATCCCAAAATTGGCACCCAATTTATGTTAAAAACTCTTTATGACATTCATATAGACAATTTTCAACAATAAATTTGAACTTCAATCAGCCTTAGCCTAATCTTGACCCAAGTCTAGTCCAACATGCCCAAATTGACCAAAACCTTTTAAATTGAGCTTCCAATTGAACTCAAAATCACTTCAATCCTTCACTAAAAATCTTCATATTGGCACTATTTTGGTTGATGAGTTGTCCCTCAGAAGCTATCGATCACCAGAATCAAAATCCCGTCGCCTGCTTCGGAAGGAAATTTTAATAAATGAAATCAAACTGACCCCATATTTTTCATAGTTTAAATGAAAGAGCATTGTACCTCAAATCATGTATCTATCCCAAAGGATAAACACAAGACTTGAGGATGAGGCTCGATAAAATAAACTAAGGACTATCTCGAAGGATAAACACAAGACATGAGGATGAGACTCAATCAAAAAAATTAAGAAATCATTCGTTTGGTCTGCAAAACCATTTTATTTGCCGATAATTTCCCCTATTTAATATGAAGAATTAAATAAGGTTTATATTAAGCTAGGTTCAGACATGCTTCCTATAAGGGCAAGCCCTTATAGTTAACTACATCCTAAATAACTGAAGTTATCTAAGAAAACTCTCGGTAAAAATCAGGAAATATTATCTTCAAGAATTTCAAAGGATATGACTTTTCAATGATATTGGAAAAAGAGGTGTGAAATGGGAGTGGTTCAAATTTGGAGCATTTTATTTTGGAATCCAAAGGAGGAAGAACTAGGGGATGTCATAGATCCAGAGGAGAACCTCAGTGACCTCCTAAGCTATCATATTTATTTGGATTCAGTTTTGAAGAGATATTATTTAAGAGTTTCATCCTGTCAATTTTATTTATTAGGGCCTACATTCATGTGAAACGATCACTCAAATAGCCTGAAAGATGTGAGGGTTTTGGTCTTGATGAACATAACCTCAGAATATTAAGATGAGTTAGGGTTTATATTGTACAGCAGAGCTATACAAAAGCCTCAATATAGGGTGAGGATTTACGTTTTATAAGCAAACAACCTCGAATCCCTATGGCTTTGTTTTTTAATTCTAAGAAAGGGAAATTGATTTAGTTGGGGAAGACATGTTTTGCTGTTGAAGATGGTTGTGATGTCCACCATGTTAACTACAAGCTCCTTGTCGTGACGAGTTTAAGTTTTCTATGGTGTCCAGTTATGATGTAAAATCAGGTGGCCTTATGGTTTTAGTTCTTTAAATTTTATGAGGGATGTTAAAGTTTATTAGAGCAACACCGATTAGGATCCCAGAGTTCCCTCATTCTGGCACCACTATTTTCTATTAGATTCACTTAGTGCAAATGAATCTACTAAACTCAACTTAATAAGTTCCATAATTTCATTTAGACCGTGGGATGCCTCGTTAGCAACCATAGGTTACCTCTTCCGAGGGATTCCCGATCATCCAAAAGAGACGTCTTAATTTAGTTGTAGTTGTTATTTTGTGTGATGTTTGTGATTAAATTTTCAGTTGTTTTATATTTTGAATGTTGAGGAGGTGATTATTATCTCGATTGATTTTAGTTTTAGTTTTAGTTTCGTGGCTATCTTGATAGTTTTAGTTTTCATGCTGGGTGACATCGTTGTTTAGCATGCAAGTTTGTGTTTTGTTCATACATGTAGGTAAGTAAGCACAGTGTGGAAAGCTTAAGAAAAGACAATACTGTAAACTATAAAAGCGTACCTGACGAGTCTTCTCATTCCACCACCTGAAGCTTAGAATGCATGTTAAAACATTTTATGTAAAGCGAAAAAAGTAAGTTCTTAGTGACCTACCCAACCCTAGGTCATATCTTGGTGGGCCCCTACTAATTTGATTAAGGATGATTTTTGTTAAGCAAAACATATTAATTTTAGTAGACTTCTAAGGTATCCAACAGGTTTAGAGGAAGAAGCAGGTTCATGCTTCCCTCTCACTACCTGGTGAAAAGCCTCGAGCTCATTTAAACTTATTATGCTGCTTAATAATTCATCCTATGAATACCTTTAATGCTCAGTGAACATTGATGTTTCAATTATCCCTAAGAGAAAGGTAATTATCATTTGTCATTTAATTTGGAAGTTATGTGTGTGAAGATCCTTAAAGGGGGGCAAGTTAGCGTTATTGAAACACTTAGCCAATCTGAGTTCTAATTTGGGCTTATGGTGTTCAAAGGTGTTTACTTTATATTCATTCTTCTAATTATTTTTTAATCAAATTTGATTCTAGCTTAAGTCACCACTAAGCCCTTTAGACCTAGGTATCTATGCCTTGGCTATTTTGAAAGAAGTTGAATTTTTAAGTGATAATAATAATTCAATTTCAAAATAGTTAAATGTCATTTGTACATCAAGTAGGGCTATTACATTACTGAGTTATCAACTTTCAAAGTCATACCCCTAAGTCTAAGATCATTTGATTTAATAGACTTCTCATTCTTAATGATTTAAGGAATTACAAATTTATACCTTGATTATGGAAGAGTGAGGTTGGTTTCTACCAATTAATCCCCTTGTGTTTCAATCATTCAAATAACTTAGTTAAAATCAGAGGTTACCATTTTCCCTCCTTGAATTAAGTTTAAATGTTAATTAAAGCCAAATTTCCAAAGTTACATTTTTGCCCCTAAGGTTCTATCACTTCATAATTTGTAAAATTTAATCCAAATGACTTTGGAATTTTTATCCCACCTCACCCAAGGGTCAATTAAGACATGAGAGGAGAAAATGTGATTTTTTAAAATTTAATTTAATTTACATATTTATTTTAATGAAAAAAATAGGATTTCTCAAGAAAAATTCTATAACTTGAGTAAGGCAAAGCCTAATCTCTTGAAAGTTTTACTGGAGGTAGACTTAGACCAAGGAAGCATTGGGGGCAAATTTCATGATTTATTAGATTATATTTGAATTTGAAGAATTATTTTAATTTCTGGAGTATTTATTATTTATAAAATACTTTAAATTTGGAAAATTAAGTTTTATATTATTATTAAATCTCTCTAAAGTTAAGAAACCAAGAGAAGTAAATTACACAATTTTTTTTTAATTCTTCTTTGATTTATTAGAATTATTTTAGTGAAAATCCATTTTAAGAAACAATTTAGAACATTTCCATGAATTTTATTATTTTTGTGATTTTTATCATTTTTTAATTATTTAAATATTGAAAATAGGCTAAAAAAAGAAGTTTTTATTTGAATTACCATTTCATTTTTAAAAAATTTCTTTGATCACAGAGAACTCCAAAAACCTATTTTTATAAATTTTCGAGTTATATTTTACTTATTAAAAATGATCTTAGTGTTAAAAATAACATTTAACTTGAAAAATCAATTTGAGTTATTAAATGAGCTCCAAATGTTTTGAAATTTTTCTGGGGAGTTTGCTGACTTTTAAATCATAGTGGAGATTAAAAATTAAGTCATTTTGATGTTTGTGTTTCCCAAAATTAATTTTCTTTGTTTTAGGGTTGGTCAAAGTGCATTCTTAATGACTTAACCCATGAAATATTTTCTAAAGAATTCTTTGGTCGTAGCAAACCTTCCAAAAAAAATTTTATTTTTCTAAGCAACATGCGAATTATTATAATTAATTTATGCAAATAATAGAAAAAAACTTGGAAAATATGAATCTTTGTCTAGAGATATCCTCTAACTTTTGAAAAATCAAGGAATGTTTCCTAAGACAAAGGCAACAACAAGCCAAAAGTTTAAGTTATGGTGAAATGTCTACATGCATGGAGAATTAAAAGACTCAAAACCATATTTAATTAATTAAAAATAAAACATGCATAAGAAAAACTTCAAGTTATTTCCACATTATTTGCCTATGTCACTGAGCATGAGGGTATTTTAATTTTATTTTTGTGATTTTCGGAGCTGGATTTGAAGATCTCGAGGTCATCCTCGGGAAAGCCGCATTCATGGTAATGAAGATCGCTACTCCAGAAATGCAAGAATCGTCTGCATAATTCAGTTTGAACTGCCTTCAGAACTTCCCTGCTTGCAAGAAGGCTAGAGCTACTACCATTGCGACACCCGTCAAACCTGCTATCCCCGTTGCTCCTAAGGGGAAAGAAGTGATGGTCATTGAAGACCCGACTGAGGGATTAACTTTCCCACCACCCGTGTTTGAAATTGGGTCGAGCTCAAGGACTGTACCACTAACCTGAACTCAGAGGAGGAACCACAATAGACGAGTTCGGAGGGCCATCAAAGCCCAGACTCCTGAGAACACACCCGTTGAGAAGGAGCCTCATTGAATTGAAGAGGTGTTACCAGAAATTCATCCACTCCTACGAGGGAGTAGATTCCATCCACTGACAGATACTGATGGATATGAGAGTATCCGGAAGATTGCTGTCTCATTACCATCACTCCGTGGACACAGTGAGGAGGGAAAGAAATTCATTCCCATCACCCGAGTTAGTGCAGTCTTCAAAAGGCTTGCTACTAAAGATGGATGTTCTGTTAGTGAGTTACTTAAATGAGTGGGACATGTGATTTCCCCTTGTATGAAAGAAGAAATTTTGAAGGATGTTAAGTCCGTTAGAAAGTCTCACAAGTCAACTGAAAAGTCACCTGCTCGTATTCCCATCTGGTTCCGTTTCGGAAACCAAAATGATACTACTATAGTCACCACCGATCGTACGACCACTAAGACCGCAGGACACCGATCGATTAAGTCGAGGCTGGGTCCAAAAATCTTACCCATCATTCCTCCAATCCCTGAAAGAAAAATAAGACAATTACCTAACACTGTAGCCGGTCGACACCACGGGGAGCATACCTTCCCTTGACATACCAATGTCTCTACTAAGACGTCCCATCCTGAGACATCATCATCGAAGAAGAAAAGGGTATGGGTACCCAAGGTCGCTGCACCGATACAGTTCAGTGAGCCTGCAGGACAGGAAGTAAAACCACTGCCTGAAATATTTGACATCGTCGCAATAATAGCCTGCAAGATAGAAGAACAAGTAGAGGATTTCCATCAGGGTCCTCCAGATCTTAAAACAATCAAGGAATTGATAATTGAGGAAAAAGTTAAGAAACTCAGGATCGAGATTTCTGAGTTAGCTTGAGAGCATGAAGTTTCCGTCAATAGTAACAATGAAAAGTTTGATTACAGTGTCACTTGGAGGAGGTTTCATGGATGTCCATGTAATTAAAACCAGAGCTACCATATTTGCACCGAGGCTCAACCCCACACCGAAGAGAATGTCGTAGATGAGCTGCATGGGGATATCCTCCTAAGGGATGAACAAGTCAGTTTACTGGAGAAAAGAATAGAAGAGATGACTGCAGCTATGACCCTCATGGCCACCATTCAGGGGCAATCACAAGCACAAGATTGGCTTCTCCAGAGATTAATCAGACAGAAATCATACACATCACATATGAAAGAAGGGAGGCTACTTTCGCAGACAAAGATGAACAACCAAAGAAGGATTCTCCGTTAGGTGTCATGCCAGAAAAATACTTCAAGCAAATGGTTTAACAAGTACAGGATGCCTTAGCCCAGTCCAAAGGTGGTGCATCAATTTTAAAGGGTAGACCTTACCCGGAGGAGTTCGATGCCATCCCTTTCCCCAAGGGTTTTATGGCCCCAAACTTCAAGATATTCGATGGGACTGGAAATCCCAGACAGCACATAGCACATTTTCGAGCCATGTGGCAACACGAGGAATAATAAAGCTCTACTCTGCCACCAATTCGTCAGCAACTTGTCAGGGATTGCTTTCGACTGGTACGCTGACCTACCTAACAGGTCAGTTAAAACATTTTTTGAGTTGGAATAGCTATTTGTGAAAAGATTTATCTGGGCACAACATCATGTGTCTATTGGAGAGCTCATGATGGAGAAGCAGAAGCCCAGTGAAACCTTGGCAAACTATATTTTGAGGTGGAGAAACTTTAGCATAAAATGTGAACCTCAGCTACAGGAACATCAAGCGATTGAGATTTTACTCAAAAGCATTCATGGGTCAGTAGCTTTCATGCTTAAGGGACTCACCATCAAATCCTTCGAGAAGCTACTTAGTAAAGCCAGCAGTCTTCAAGAGGAAATGAAGTATATGGAGCCGCACGAAAAGGTTAAGGTGACCAGAGTGTTTGAAAAGAAATCAGGAGTACTTGCAACTGTTGATAAAGAAAAGCAGCCGATAAAGGTATATGCAGAAGAGCATCGCCAGTCTTCGTCACAGTACTCTCAGAAACAGAGTAGTCAATCCAACCAACGGCCGTCTCAGGAGGGATCACCTTGAACAGCTGGTAAAAGAATATTCCTGTTAGAGTGACAAAAAGTTGTGTATTCCTTCAAGGATGAAGCTGTACCTAAAATATTCAAAAGCTTGATGAAGAAACCAAAATTTAAAGTACTTGATTCAAAGAAAGCCGAAGAGGTGGATAAGAAGAATGAACCAAATTATTGCCCATACCACCGGTTGCTTAGGCACCAAGTGTTTCGTCATTAAAGACTGGCTCGAGAAGAACCTCAAAGAAGAGAATATAACGATCCCAAAAGAGTATTTAAAAGAACCTGAAAGGGGTTCTATAAATATTATTTCAGCTAAGTCAATCTCCCCAATTGATTCGTATGTCGGAATAGATGGATGGAGTACAACTTGGGATGAACTCAAGAGGGTCCTTAATCACATACAGGATTCATCAAAAACAAGCTTCTACATATACCAAAGATAGATGGAATGAGGTCTGGAGCAGATCATCCAAGAAGATACTAAATAAGATCCAGTCTGCATCAAAACAAACCTCCATTCAGAGTCCGCAACATACCAAGCCTAAGATGAAGATTTTGCCAGGAGATCTGTCATCGTCAAGAACAAAGAAGAAGAAGAAAAGTCTCACTGCTAAGATTGATAGCACGAGGGGTAGGATAGGGGCTGCCTCTACTAGATTGATTATCTCGGATTCGGGGAAGAAAATCCTCGAACCCTTGACTTTGTATGATTATCTTTTTATCCCTCCGGGGTTTTGGCTACGTTTTGACTTTTTCTGGTAATAACGTAACTGATTATGACCGATCTAGTTGCGATCTCGATCCTTAAAATGATCCTCAAATCGTACTTAAGTTTGATGAACTCATTGTCAAGTCCAAAGAAGACATTAATGATATCGATTACGACGCCACCAATAATGAAGAGCTAACTCTCGAACGTTATGGTACACCTCTTGCCATCAACTTAGATCTTTCCGAAGGAGAGGAAGAGTCACTGGAAGATTCAGTAATGATATCTCAAGTAGAAGAAATCACAGAAGTTAACTTAAGGAGCAGAAAAGTGTTACCACCAAGAACAGCTCCAATAGACAAAGGAAAACAAATAATGACTCGAGAAGAGAAACCCCCACCTCCGCCAGTGGAAGAACCACATAATCAAGATAAAATTGGAGGATCATGCAAAGCACACTACAACGTGCTAGCTCATCTTAGGAAATTGCCTGCCCAACTAAGCATCTACACTACTTTGATCCTGTCAAAGGAGATGAGAGAATCTATGGTTACAGCTTTGCCTGATCCAAAAATTTTCTTAACCCAGTTGGCTAGCACTTCCTCAGATGAAGTTTGCTCGTTGAGAGAACAGTCAGGGGTAACCTTCATAGATGAAGACTTTCAACCGCAACCGTCCGCTCTACATCTCCGTCAACATCAGCAGATTTATGTTATCCAGAGTTTTAGTGGATCCCAGAGCATCTCTTAATTTGATGAGCCTACGGACATTGGCCTATTTGGATATTGAAGCTCAAGAGCTTACAGCCGATAAGATAATGTTAAGAGGATTCAACTAAAAAGGAGAAAGATCCCTTGGATCAATTACATTACTTATGAGGTTGGAGAACTCGTAACAACAGTTAAATTTCATATCATCGACGCTGAGACCTCTTTTAACGCTCTATTTGGTCGACCATGAATTCATGAGCACAATATGGTCCCATCACCGCTACCCCAGTGCATTAAATACAGCAAAGATGGTCAAGAAAATTACATCAAAGGAGATCTACAACCATTTTCAGTGCATAAAATTGGTATCCATGAAGATGCTACCTACTACGCGCCTCCAAAGAAGACTGTCTTCTCGCGTGAGATTTTAACAAACAAAGATGAAGATTCAAAAGAATCACAAAAAGGAGGCCAGACAACTCCGCCTCAATAACCTTCTACCACTCCCTTACAACGAGTTGGTGGAGGTTCTTCTAGTTCACGCACCCGAGGTCGAGGCTGGGGATGCAAACGAGGAAAGATCAATTTAATTATTGAATGGACTAGGCCAACTATCAACATTGGTGATGAAGACAGTTCTGAAGATGAAATAATGATGACAAAATAGAAGAAGTCTCAGTACGAGATATCCCTAGAAGATACAGAGAGGAATGAATATGAAACAATGACCTCAGTATGAGATATCCCTAGAAGATATAGAGAAGAATGAATATAAAACAATGTATGATCGGATAAACCACTAGTATGAGATATCCTTAGAAGATACAGAGAGGAATGAATATGAAACAATGTACAATCGAATAAATCACTATGTGAATACTATGACCCTTACTCTGATTCTCTCGGAAAAGGTCGAGAGTTTAGAGGTCAAGGAAGTCTGTAGTGTTGATTCATAGCCGATCAAATTTTACCCTGCTTCTACCTTTACTAAACTTGAAAAACATGTAAATTTGGATAATGATTCTAATGAATTAATGGAATTGCCTTTTGGTTACTTCTCGCCTGGTGTTCAAAAGTTAATTCAATAGGGACACTTACCAAAACAAATGCCAAAAAATAAATTCTAACTTTTTGAAAAACTATGGAATGCTAAAAGTCAAACTCCTAATTCAAAAGGTCTCGGAATTGGTACAGTTGGACCAGTCGATGATTCTGAATTTTGCATGGTTGTGACTAGTAAGTCAGAAGAGGATTGCCTCGATGTGGAGGATGACTCTACTGATCAACTAATAGAAGATGCTCCCCCAGAATTTGAGGAGAAAATTAAATCTACTATTGATGAATTAAAAGAGATTAACCTCGAGACTGAAGAACGATCTCGGCCTACATTTATAAGTTCTCTACTTGATGACGAAGAATATGCAGAATTGGTCAAACTATTAACAAAATTCAAAAATTACTTTGCATGGAGCTACGATGAAATGTCAGGACTGTCAGCAGAGGTTACAGTCCATAAACTCAGGGTGGACAAGAATATAACCCCAGTAAAACAGGCTCCCAGGAGAATGCGCCTTGAAATAGAACAACAAGTCATCGCCGAGGTAAAAAAGTTGATAGACGCCAACTTTGTTAAAGAAGAGCAATACCCCACGTGGTTAGCTAATATTGTACATGTTAAAAAGAAAAATGGAAAGATCCGCGTTTTTGTCGACTTCAGCGATTTAAATATGTCCAAAAGACGAGTTTCCACTAACTATACCGGAGATGATGGTGGATATCGTTTCAACACATGAAATTTTCTCCTTCATGGAAGGATCGTTGGGATATAACCAAATCAAGATGGCTCCCGAGGATACTGTGCTTACAGTCTTCAAAACACCGTTTGGAATTTTCTGCTACCTAGTGATGTCGTTTAATCTAAAGAACGCCGGAGCAACATATCAGCGTGCAATGACGAAGATTTTTGACGACCTCATTCAGAATCAAGTAGAGTTGGTCCGCCATATAAGGGTATGTTGATGATTTTATTGCAATTTGATTTAACTTTTGTTACCCTCCACGCTATTAAGGGACAGATTTTAGCGGATTTTCACGTTGCGCACCCACTGTCAGCTGGGTCCTCTCTCAACGATGAGTTACCAGATAAGAAAATACTACAAATGAAATTGTCGAGTGCGCTTACAGTCTTCAAATGTACTTCGATAGTGCTTCATCGACCAGGAAAGACAAGGGATCGGCATAGTTATACCAGGCAAGGCAGGGATCGGTTTGATCTTTATTACGCTAGATAAGGGTATGTTGAGGTTCTCATACCACCTGACAGAGTCGTGCACCAACAATGAAGCAGAATATGAAGCTTTAACAACCGGATTGGAATTGGCAATCTCAATGGATATAACGAACATTGCCATTTATGGTGACTCTCAACGGCATTGGCAATTTCAATGGATATAACGAACATTGCCATTTATGGTGACTCTCAACTTGTCATCCAACAATTTCGATGGATATAACGAACATTGCCATTTATGGTGACTCTCAACTTGTCATCCAGCAAACCGGACAATACAGAATTCTGAAACCAAGACTAGCAGAGTACCATCAGTACACAATGAAGCTCCTGGAGCAGATTCTTGAGGTGACTTTTTACCGAATTCCTCGGGGAGATAATGCTCATGTCGACGCTCTAGCAAAACTCGCTAAGAAAATGGCATGCCCCTGGAGGATTCCATCGAAGTCATGGAGCAAGAAAGACGAGTCTTATCTTGAAATAACTTTGAAACTCTACACAAGCTTAGAAAATAAGAAACAATAAATACAGTTGCAGTCATCAACAAAGATTGGTGTACACCATTAATAGAATATTTGCATACTGGAAAGCTGTCAGAAGACAGGTCTGAGGCTCACCATATCACAAGAAGGGCCATGTCTTACGCCCTGATGGGAAATGTTCTCTACAGAAGATCGTTCGACCAAATGTAGCTATGGTGTTTGAGCAGAGCAGAGGCACAAAATATTGTCAAAGAAGTATATGCTGGATTGTGTGGCGCTCGCCAGTCAGGGCCAAAAATGAAAATAAAGATCAAAAGACTCGGATATTATTGGTCAGCAATGATGTTTGATTGCATGGATACAGCCAGAAGATGTCACCAATGCCAAGTGCATGGGGTGGTCTTACACCCTACACCCAACAGTTGCATCGTGGCCATTCGAGTATTGGGGCACGGACATAATAAGTCTGATAGACCCTCCATCTTCTAAAGGACACAGGTTTATACTTGCCGCTACAGATTACTTCTCCAAATCGGCAGAGGCAGTACCGCTTAGTGAGGTTAAGGCATAGCACGTCCTTTAATTTTTCGAAAGCCAAATTGTCTACCGTTTTGGAGTACCGCAAAGAATAATATCTGACAATGGGACAACTTTCAAAAGTACAAAGATTAATAATTTTGTCAGAAGACATGGGATAGATTGGAGATACTCTACAATTTACTATCCCAGAGCAAATGGTCTGGACTGAAGCATTCAACAAGACACTGGTACAGATTTTGAAGAAAACACTGGATGAAAATAAAAGGGATTGTCAACAATTTCATCAAAAGACATGGGATAGATTGGAGATACTCTACAATTTACTATCCCAGAGCAAATGGTCTGGCTGCTTCAACAAGACACTGGTATAGCTTTTGAAGAAAACACTAGATGAAAATAAGAGGGATTGGCATAACAAACTATTAGAAGCCTTGTGGGCCTACCGGATGACTTTCAGGACTCCCACTCAGTGCACACCTTATATGCTCGTGTACGGGACTGAGGCTGTGCTACTGCTAGAAATCCAGACACCATCTCTCAGAGTTACCGTTGCCAACCAACTCACAACAGAAGAAAGTGCAAAACTCAGACTTGAAGAACTAGAGAGTCTCGAGGGAAAACAATTGGAAGCACAACAACATTTGGAGCTCTTCCAGGCAAAGATGGTACAAGCCCAAGACAAATTGGTCCGCCCAAAGACATTCAAAATTGGTGAACTCGTACTTGTGCTCAAAAGGCTTATTCTTGCTTGCCGCAAAATAGGTGGCAAGTTCGAGCCAACTTGGGAGGGACCATTTATCATTGAGAAGGTCTATACAAGAGGAGCCTATCAATTAGTAGACTTCTGGGGTGAATGGCCCATGTTACCGATAAATGAAAGATACCTGAAAACCTATTACGCAACCTGATGCTGCTTAATGTCGCTTCCCTTCACTTGCCTCTGCTTGCTTTGAAAACTTTGAAACTTTGATTGTTTTAAGGTTATCTATGTGGCCAAATGTTTATGACCGAGTCAAAAATTTGTAATTAACCTCAATATAATGAAAATTTTGAGAAGATTTTTGAACTTCACACGTTCTCTTTTCTACTTTTGAATTTAAATATTCTATTAAATTAAATGAAACTTACACATAAAATGAATAATTATCTTCACCAAAACAAACTAAAATTTACTTTAATAAATACTTTATTTTGTTCTTGTTCATGCCAAGCTTCGGCCCACTGACGTTTTTTTCTGTCATCTGCAAAAAAATGTCAGGACAGAGGCCAATCTTTTCCTTCCAGGACGGCTGGAACCTCGCACTGAATGAAGAGATGGCGCCGCAAAAAGGTGTCATAGATTTCAACATGGATTTCAACCAATTTGATATGGACTACGAGGGTCCTCTAATGGACGTAGTTAGCAATAAAGAAAAGGAGGGACTGCCTTCACTGTTGAGGGTGATCACTCAAGACAATGTGTCACACAAAGGTAAAAACGTGATAGCGGAACAAGATTTGATCGAGGGGCCCAGCCGTCTGCCCTCCATGGTAGCTACTCCAGCAAGGGAACTGAAAGCCGCCCGTAATGAACGATTACCAAATACTCTGCACCGCAGGACACAGTGCAGAAATTCCAGCCAAAAGAAAAAGAGAGCCTTTCTGTGACAGGAACACAAACGCCAGAGAGATGTGAGCAGTTTTCTTACCCCTATTCTTGAGGGACATATTTACGACCCAGATCTGAGAGAAACTTTTATCAGCCTGCCCACTACAGATGAAGAGTCAGGATTTGTGATAGAATCAGATGTGCTCCCAGTTCCAGATATCTTATGCAGGAGTTGCCCAACATGCAACGTTGAGGTACCGGTCGAAACAATAAGTCACGGACGCATTTGTAGAATGCCCGGACTGCAACGTTCTTCATCTAGAGTGTTTCAGTACATTAAAAGAATACACTTCAGGCACCAACGAGTCTCAGACTCCAGACTTCGTGACAAATGAACCATATGTCCCACTAGGGATGGATCAGCATCAGCATGCACCATGGAGCCCAGGGTCATACATCCCACTAGAGGCTAAATCTCATATTCCAGATCGACGAACACCAGTTTGGATCCCCGCCGAGGCCCAAAGTTAGGAACGCCCACTGCAGCTGCCAACTCCTGGTATGGTAGAATACTACAAGATAAGCAGAGTAAATGAAAGAGAATTTGAGTTCTATGAAGAAGTTCAGGGAAAGTTCTTCAACATATTGGAAGGCCTGGAGCTATATACCAGGGTTTTCTCTAAAACTGATGAAAGAAGCATTTTGGACTGAATCTTCGATTTAATAGATATAGGTCGAGCGGGCCTTCTCATGGAGAATACATATTCCAAGTCGAAGAAATGGATGAGGGGAAAGGGAAGAATCACCATCCAATGCTGCTGTTGCCACAATTTTACGAACGACAGACAGGGGAATCTTCCTGGGATCCTCAGAAATGACCAAGTGGATCCATTACCACCGATGATAAAATGGATGATCAAGAGAATGGTCAAGTGGAATATTCTACCCGCTACTTGCATTCCCAGCAGTTACATCATTAATATTTATGAAGAAGGTGACTGCATTCCCCCACACATCAACCATCATGATTTTTTGAGGCCTTTCTGCATGGTCTCGTTCATGAGTAAAAGCAATATTCTAATTGGAAAAAAAAATGATATAGTCAGCCCTGACAAATTCAGAGGAGCTATGGAGATTCCTCTTCCAGTTGGTTTAGTACTTGTTCTCAAGGGCAACGACGCAGACGTTGCCAAGCATTGCATTGCAGGGGTGCGACACTGTAGGGTGCCTGTAACCTTCCGCAGAATGGATGACAGTAAAATACCGTATGAATTCTAGCAGGACCCAGAATTGGAGGAGTTATTTCTATACGAGCTATGAGAAGCTTGTACCTCTAAGTACATGCAAAGGAAACTCTTATCCTGTAGCATGACTTAGAAGGTCTGCTTGATCAGGAGCTCAATATACCAGGAACAGAGGGTTCACTTACTTTCTTTTAACAGCATGACATGTATGTGATGTATGCAGTCTACAGTGCATTCATATCATGAGATGATTCTCAATCTATTTCAGCATGGATTACATGATGTACCTTTTGAGGCATTAGCCTATGTCTGATTTATGACATCCCTTTTTGGGGCAAATTAATGGAAAATTTATCTCAAATTGTACCTTTTTGTCAGTTGCCTTTTTGTGCGATGGATGAAATCAGCGAACCATGCGATGGTTCAAAATTTCAATGAATAAAGAACGAAATAACAAATCTTCAACAATTTTTTTTTAAAAATCAACCAATTAAAATTAAAACTTTAAGAACACATTTTTGAAAAATTAAATGTGATGAAAACAATAAGAAAATGAAATGAACCTGCTAAGTGGATGCTTCTGTTTTCAAAATTTCCTACTCTTTGTGCATGCATCACAACCATCGTTATCTACCTCAACTCTCTTCACATCCCCGCAAAATTTTGCATTCTGCATAAAACTCCACAAAGCTCTACAAATCTTTTTCAAAAAAATCAACCTTTCCACATGACACACTTCTACAAATTCAACACCACAAGCTCTTTGTAAATTTCAAATGACATCTTCAAATCAGTACCTAAATCTTGATTCTCACATTTGGAGGTCGATACCTAAATTTCGACTCTCTCCTGGAATTGATACCTACATTTCAATTCTCTCATCTTTGGAATTGATACCTACATTTCAATTCTCTCATCTTCGAATTGATACTTACATTTCAATTCTCACATTTCGAGATTGATACCTACATTTCAATTCTCTCATCTTCGGATATATACCTACATTTCAGTTCTCTCATCTTCTGATTGATACCTACATTTCAATTCTCGCATCTTTGAACTGATACCTACATTTCAATTCTCACTTTTGAATCAGTCTTACATTTCTGATTCATTTCATTCGAGGTCGGTCCTTACATTCTGACACCCTCTTTTGAGAATTGACCTATATTTCAATCCTCATTTCTGATTCAATCCTACATTTCTGATTCATTATATTCGAGGTCTGTCCGTACATTCTGACACCCTCTTTTAAGAATTGACCTACATTTCAATTCTCATTCCCGAATCAGTCCTACATTTCTGATTCATTTCATTTGAGGTCGGTCCTTACATTCCGACACCCTCTTTTGAGAATTGACCTACCTTTCAATCCTCATTTCCGAATCAGTCCTACATTTTTGATTCATTACATTCGAGGTTGGTCCTTACATTCTGACACCCTCTTTTAAGAATTGACCTGCATTTCAATTCTCATTCCCGAATCAGTCCTACACTTATGATTCATTACATTTGAGGTCGGTCCTTACATTCTGACATTCTCTTTTGAGAATTGATATACATTTCAATTCTCATTACTATACTTCTGATTCATTACATTTGAGGTCGGTCCTTACATTCCGACATTCTGTTTTGAGAATTGATATACATTTCAATTCTCATTCGTATATTTCTGATTCATTACATTTGAGGTCGGTCCTTACATTCCGACATTCTCTTTTGAGAATTGATATACATTTCAATTCTCATTCCTACATTTCTGATTCATTACATTTGAGGTTGGTCCTTACATTCCGACACTTTCTTTTGAGAATTGACCAACATTTTAATTCTCATTTCTGAATCAAACCTACATTTCTGATTCATTACATTTGAGGTCGGTCCTTACACTCTGACTCCCTCTCTCTCTCTTTTTGAATTGATATATGAATTTCAATTGCCACCTTGGGGTCAGCACTTACATTCTGACTCCCATCCTTTGAAAATCATTGAAATTTCATAACTCAAAGTCCACTCTCCAATCCCCAGCAAGAGTCCCTACTTCTCGACTTGATAAAACACACACCTAATAATTCCCCGGCAGAAAAAAATCACACACACGACTCTACACATATTTTTGGGTCTATTGACTTAGAGGTTGTGTTGGTTTTTGTTGATCTTGTCGGTCAATGCCAATAAGCACGGTGTGCTTGCCCAACACACCACACCTATTGGGGGTCCATTTGTTGACCTCACTTTTGATTGAGATTTAGTTTTTCCCTTTTAGTAGCCTAAGGTCTAGTCATAGGATTTTCTTATTGACTATTCTTAGAAAACTAAACATGGAACCCTCACCATTAGAAATTCTACCCTCTTCTTTACTCAGCTTGAAGTGTCACATGTTGGTCTCAACCTCTAACATTTAGTAGGTGGGATCAATATGGGGGAAACTCAAGATGAGTCACCCTTAGGACTGTTGGACCTTAAGGTTAACCCTGGGTGCTGGTCTAGAGCTAAGGCACTCACTACACTCATCTACACTAATATACACCCACATTCACTCAAAACCCTAAACTCAAATTTCCAGCATAGATCCCTTGATCTTTTGGGATACTCATGTAGATGGTCCCCTAAATCTACTAGCCCTAAGACTATGGTTTGGCTAAGACCACTATGTAGAGGACCCAAAATGGGGTTTTCATTGGTCCATGGCCTGGTGATGATTGGTGCCTCAACTCTACAAAAATACCCATCTTGGTCTTTTACCCCCTAAAACACCCCCAAATTACCAAAATACCCCTATTGGACCCAAAATTTCAAAAATTCCAAAACTTCCCAGAAAATCCCAATAGATGTCAAATATTCCTAATTTCATTTTTCTCTCAACTACCACATGACCCAATTTGGCCACTTTTACCATCTTTAACAAAAAACCCCCAAATTTGCCATTAAGGGCCCAAATTCCCCAAATTCAATTCAAATGTCCATCAATTTGACCTCAATTTCAATCCTAAACTCAAATTCACTTTTGACATGATCAAATTATACCAAATCCAAGCTCAATTGGTCCATGATTTGAACCCAATTTTGAGTTAGGTTAAAGCCCCAATTTTGACCATATGACCTAATCTCACCAAATTGAACCCATAGCCTAGTAAATTGGCCTAATTAATGTTGCAAAATCTTGATAACATTCCTATACATCAAAATCAACCATCTAGTCAATTGGCCTCAATTAATGTTGAAAAATCTTTATAACATTCATATACATCAAAATCAACCATCCTTGTTGAAGCCTCAAATCCATTTTATTTTGGCCTAAATCCAAAATTCCCAAATTTAGCCCCATCCTTGGTCAAGTCTCAAATCCATTTGATTTTGGCCTAAATCCAAAATTCCCAAATTTAGCCCTTGGGTGAATCCTCATATCCATTTGATTTTGGCTTAAATCCAAAATTCCCAAATTTAGCCCCAAATTTGCTAAGTCTCATATTTTACCCAATTGATTGCCTTAACCTCCAAATTTGAATCCAATTCATGTTGAAAACTCTTCATGAGGTCTCTATTGACCATTTACAATAATCAATTTGCCTCAAGGCTAACCAAAGCTAGACCCAAGCCTAGCCCAACATAACCAAATTGATTAAGGTTCAAAATTCCCTCAAATTGACCCTTCAATTAAGCTCAAAACAACTTCCATTCTTCACCAAAGTAGTTCCTTATGATCATCTACACCAAATGAAATATTTATTTGAGCCAATTGACATATCTAGCCTAACCCAAACCCAAGTTTTGGTCATTTGCACCCACTTGGACCCATGCACTAAATGTGACATAACCCTAAAGCCACCAAATTAACTCCACCACAGCCATTAGTTGGACTTAGTGACCAGTCCAAACACCATGAAATCAACAAATTAACTCAACCACAGCCATTAGTTGGACTTAGTGACCATCCAAACACCATGAAACCACCTAAATCAAGACATGGACCAAAGGTCCCTCAAATTATGGGATATTATTTCCAAAAAGCACATGCTTAAGATATCTTTGCCAAATCAAAGCACATTTTCATTAAATTGTTGTGATGGATTCCTCTGGGTTCCCTGAGCTCCTAGCCACCTCCCCCTGGCCTGGCCGGCCGGCCAGCCTAGTGGCCAGAAAAGCTCAAAATCGAGAGCCACCACCATGGCACCCCACCCAAATCAAACCTAGAGGCCAGTTCATCCAAATCAAATTAAAGAGCTCCTCTGCCCTCCACCTAAGCACCACAATGCACCCAAACTTGTGCCCTGAGAGCCACCCCATGGCCATTTTTATAAAAACTCACCTCCCACGGCCATGAGAGGTGTGCTGAAACTTTCTTAGAGAGGCCTCTCCAAACTTCACACAGAGCTTCCCTAAGAACCCCTCAGTGCATTCTAACCATTTTCCCTCACCAATTCCCATTGTCGGAGCTCAATTTTGAGCTTCAAACCTTGCCCAAAACCAGGACAGAACCCAATACACCTCCACAGTCCACCAAACTCAAATTAACTTCACGCACATTTTCACAACAGTGAAAGAAGCCAAAACCCCATGAAATCCCCCTCCCACAGAGTCTCTACCATAGCACTAAACCAACACCCAAATCCGACCGTGATTGAATTCCTACTTAGACCTTACACGAAGACCAGGGACTCAATCCCTAGCCTCCTTTGACCTCAACAAACGTGTTGAAGCCCTTTGATCGAAGCTTCACTTCTCAGAGCAAAGGTATAAAACCTCACCTCATCCCGAGCCTATTTTGATTCTCCTTTTAATTAGGCTTAATTTAATTACAAGATTACTGTATGGATATGTTCGTCTCACTTAGACGAGTCCATAGGATCAAACCTGAGGTGATTTGGTTGAGTCTAGGCTAAGATCTTAGGGTTTTAGTGTGGACGGTCACGAGATCATTCTATCGGGGATGATGACGGTGAGCCGTTCGATCGAGCGTGTATCAAACGAATGGAGGAGATCGAGTCGGACGATGCCTCGGGACATAAAACGCTGGCCGAGTCAGCAGCTACATAGACGGTGGCGTCCAACTAGAGCGCGTCACGCATGTCTTCGAAGCTGCCTAGGATCTAGTCAGCACGCGCGGTTTAAATAAATAAATAGGGCTTTTTCTTATTTATTTAAATACCCTTAACTTAAAAAATTTATAACTTTGTGCAGAAAAATCACAAAAATAAAATAAAAATACCCTCTTGGTCAGTGAACAAAGGAGAACAATGTGGAATAAATTTCAAGACCATTTTATGCATATTTTATTTTTAATTAATTATATGCATATTGGTACATCACCTTGGCTTGAAATTTTGGCATGTTGTAGCCTCTATCAAGGGAAATATCCTCTGATTTTTCCAAAGTCAGAAGAGGTTCCTATACAGAGATCCATATTTTTCAAGTTATACCACATTATTTCTTTAAAATAATCATGGAAATTAGCATATTGATTAGAGAATCCTAAGAAAATTTTGGAAGGTCCACCATGACTAGAAAAGTCTTTAGAAATAATTTCATGGGTCAATTCATTTAAAATACTCTTAAATTTTACAAACACCAAATCACTAAGATAATTAATTTTGGAAAATATAAACATTTAAATGACTTGATTTTTGATCTCCACTGTGGTTTATAATCCATAGAACTCATCATATAAATTTAAAAATATTTTGAGTTCATTTGACAACTTAAGTTGATTTTTAAAGATAAATATCACTTTTAACACTTAAATGATTTAAAAAAAATCAAAATAAAACTCAAAAAATTATGAAACTTAGTTTTTTGAGTTCTCTATGATCAAGGATATTTTGTAATAATAAAATTATATTTATAATAAAAAAACTTCATTTTTAGTCTATTTTAAATATTTAAATAATTAAAAATTCATAAAAACCACAAAAATAATAAAACTCATGGTTTGTTATAAATTGCTTCCTGATCACTTAGGAACATTTAGAATATTTTTCCTGATTTTCTAAATAAAGGTATTGAATTTCAAAGCTTAAAAATAATTTTTAAAGGCTAAAAATGAGTTTTCACTAAAATAAATCTAATAAATGAAAGAAAAATAAAAAAAATTATAAAATTTGCTCCTCTGAGTCCTCTAACCTTAAGGAGATTTTTCAAAAATATAAAACTTAATTTTTACCACCTAAAATATTTTATTTTTATTAAATAACCCAGAACTTAAAATAATTATAGTAAATCACAGAGAATTCAAAAAATCATGAAATTTGGTTCAAAGGTTCTACCTGGTCTAGGTCTACCTCCAATAAAAATTTCATGGGATCAGAATTTACCTTGCTCAAGTGAGGAATTTTCTTTGAAAAATCCTATTTTTGCATTAAAATAATTATATAAATTAAATTAAATTGTAAAAATCACATTTTCTCCTCTGATGTTTTAATTGACCCATGAATGAGGTAGGATAAAAACTTCAAAGTCATTTTTTTGCATTAAAATAATTATATAAATTAAATTAAATTTTGAAAAATCACATTTTCTCCTCTCATGTCCCATTAATGAGGTAGGATAAAAATTTCAAAGTCATTTGAATTGAATTTGACAAATTATGAGGTGTTAGAGCCTTAGGGGAAAATATGTAATTTTGGAAATTTAGCCTTAATTAACATTTAGGCTTAAGTCAAGGAGGGGAATGAGTAACCTCTGATCTTAATCAATTTATTTGATGCTTGAAACAGAAGGGGGTCAATTGGTAGAAACCAATCCCACTTTCTTAATTAAGTTAATAAATTTCTAAATCATTAAAAATTTGGAAGTTTCTTAAAATTAAATGATCCTGGACTTAAGGGTATGACTTTTGAAGTCAATAATTAATCAATTTAATACCCCTATTGTGATTTTCAAATAAAATCCAAATCATGAATCATGACCACTTAAGGTTTAACCCTTTTCAAAAATTAAGACAGACTCACCTAGGCCTTAAGGGCTTAGTGGTGACTTAAGCTAAATCAAAATTGACTAAATGAGGATTAGAGAAATAAACATATAAATAATCAACATCCTTAAAACACCACTAAGCCCAATTAGGTTTAAAAATTTGGCTAAGTGTTCAAATTACACTGACTTGCCTCTTTAAGGGTCACTAAGCCCAATTAGGATTAAAAATTTGGCTAAGTGTTCAAATTACACTAACTTCCCCTTCGAGGTAATTCACTCACATAATTTTCAAATTAAATGATAAATGATAATTAACCAATTCTTTGGGATAATTGAGACATCAATGTTCACTGAGAATTATGGGTATTTATAGGATAAATTATTAAGAAACATAATAAGTTTAAAAAGAACTCGAGATTTTCAACCAGGCAGTGAGAAAGTAGCATGAACCTGCTTCTTTCTCTAGATTTGTTAGACATCTCGGAGATCTACTAAACTTAATATATCTTGCTTGATAAAGTCATCCTTAATTAAACTTCTAAGGACCCACCAACATATGACATAGGGTTAGAAAAAATTATCAGAACTCTACTTTTCCTGCTCTTCATAACTTCCCTCACATGCATTTTTAAGTTTCAGGTGGTAGAACGAGAAGACTCGTCAGGTACGCTTTTACAGTTTATAGTTTTGTCTTTCTTCCGCCTTTTCCTTACATGTTTCATGCTTGCATTTACCTACATAAACTTGCATGTTAACCATAACCAAAACCCGAAACAAAAATTAAAATCAACCAAGCTAAAACTCACTGTCACAACATTAAAAATATAAACAACTCAAAATTTAATCACAAACATCAAACAAAACTACTGCTTCAACTAAATTAAGATGTCTCTATCGCATGATTGGGAATCTCTCGGAGGAGGTAACTTACGGTTGCTAACGAGGCTTCTCATGGTTTAAATGAAATTATGGAACTCATTAAGTTGAGTTCAGTAAGTTCATTTGGACTAAGTGAATCCAATAGAAAATAGTGGTGTCGGAACGAAGGAACCGTAGGATCCTAACCGGTGTCGGTCTAATCAACTTTAATATGACCTAATAAAATTTAAAGAACTTTAACCATAGGGCCACTTGATTTGAAATTATAACTTGACACACTAGAAAACTAAAACTCGTCTCGACAAGGAGCTTGGAGCTAGCTTGGTGGGCAGCACAACCATCTTCAACAGGAAAACCTTTCTTCCCCAGCTAAACCAATCTTCCTTCCTTAGACTTTAACAACAAAGCCATAGTACTTTGAGGTTGCTTGCTTATGCAACGTAAATCCTCACCTTATCTTAAAGCCATAAGACTTCGAGGTTGCTTGCTTATGCAACGTAAATCCTCACCTTATCTTTAGGCTAAATACATAGGACTTCGAGGTTGCTTGCTTATGCAACGTAAATCCTCACCTTATCTTTAGGCTTTTGTGTAGCCCTGCTATACAATATAAGCCCTAACTCATCTTAGGATTCCGAGGTTATCATTTGTCACGACCTAAATCCTCACATCTTTCAGGCTATTTGGGACTTTGAGGTTGCTTGCTTATGCAACGTAAATCCTCACCTTATCTTTAGGCCTTTGTATCCTGCTATATAATATAAGCCCTAACTCGTCTTAGGATTCTGAAGTTGTCGTTTGTCACGACCTAGTGTTATACAATATAAGCCCTAACTCGTCTTAGGATTCCGAGGTTGTCGTTTGTAACGACCTAACCTCGAGGTTGCTTTCTTATGCAACGTAAATCCTCACCTTATCTTTAGGCCTTTGCATAGCCCTCACAATATAAGCTCTAACTCGTCTTAGAATTCCGAGGTTGTCATTTGTCACGACCTAAATCCTCACATCTTCCAGGCTATTTACGTGATCGTTTCACACGAATGTAAGCCCTAAATAATAAAGTTAGCAGGATGAAATACTTAAATTTTTCTCCTCAAAATTGAAGCCAAACCATAGGGTAGACTGGGAAGCCACTGAGGTTTGCCTCTGGATCCATGACATCCCCTAGTTCTTCCTCCTTTGGATTCTACAATAAAATGTTCCAATTTGGATCCATGACATCCCCTAGTTCTTCTTCCTTTGGATTCTATAATAAAATGTTCCAAATTTGGGTTCTCCTCTGGATCCATGACATCCCTTAGTTCTTCCTCCTTTGGATTCTACAATAAAATGTTCCAAATTTGCTAGATCCATGACATCCCCTAGTTCTTCTTTCTTTGGATTCTACAATAAAATGTTCCAAATTTGAGAACCCATGACATCCCCTAGTTCTTCCTCCTTTGGACTCTACAACAAAATGTTCCAAATTTGAACCCGACATCCCCTAGTTCTTCCTCCTTTAGATTCTACAATAAAATGTTCCAAATTTGAACCAATCTCTTTCACACCTCTATGTCTGATTTCGTTGAAGAGTCCCACCCTTTGAAATTCCTTGAAGATAATTCAACCTCTACGTCCAATTTCGTTGAAGAGTCCTACCCTTTGAAATTCCTTGAAGATAATTTTTCCCACACCTCTACGTCCGATTTCGTTGAAGATTCCTACCCTTTGAAATTCCTTGAAGATAATATTTCTTGATTTTCTCTAGTCCTTCTTCCTTTGGATTCTACAATAAAATGTTCCAAATTTGAACCAATCCCCTTTCACCTTAGTTCTTCTTCCTTTGGATTCTACAATAAAATGTTCCAAATTTGAACCAATCCCCTTTCACCCTCCTCCTTTGGATTCTACAATAAAATGTTCTAAATTTGAACCAATCCCCTTTCACACCTCTATGTCCGATCTCATTGAAAAGTCCTACCCTTTGAAACTCCTTGAAGATAGTATTTCCTGATTTTTATCGAGAGTCTTCTTAGGTGTCGATTTCGTTGAAGAGTCCTACCCTTTGAAATTCCTTGAAGATATTTTTTCTTGATTTTTATCGAGAGTAATCTCATTGAAGAGTCCTACCCTTTGAAACTCCTTAAAGATAATATTTCTTTATTTTTATCGAGAGTCTTCCTAGGTGACTTTGGCCATTTAAGATGTAATTAACTATAGGAGCTTGCCCTTTTGGAAACATGTCCGAACCCAGCTTAATATAAACCCTATTTAATCCTTTATATTAAATAGGGGACTCCATGTCCGAACCCAGCTTAATATAAACCCTATTTAATTCTTTATATTAAATAGGGGAACTTGCGGCAATACATTGGTTTCGCAGACCAAACGGATGGCATAACTTTCTCTAGTTTATTTGATCAACCCTCACCCAAGGTTTTGCAGACCAAACGGACGTCATACTTTCCTTAGTTTAATTGATCGAGCCTCATCCTCCCAGACCAAATGGAAATCATAGTTTCCTTAGTTTATTTGATCGAGCCACATCCTCTAGACTTGTGTTTATCCTTCGGGATAGATACAAGATTTGAGGTACCGTGCTCTTTCATTTGAAACTATGAAAAATATAGGGTCAGTTTGATTTTATACTTCAACATCCTTCCGAAGCGAACAACGGGATTTCGATTCCGGAGACCGAGAGCTTCTTACGGGCAACTCTCCTTCAACCCCAAAATAACGCTGACATTGATAAGCTTCAAACTTGCTCTTTTTGTTTAATATTGTTTTTCATAATTTAGCATAACTCGTCATTTTTTTCTAAAGCTTCTGCAAATGGAATGTTGATTTTAAGCTTTTTAAATATCTCAAAAAACTTTAAAAATTGTTGATCAAGCTTTTGTTGTCTAAGTCTTTGAGGAAAAGGAGGTGGTGGTCTTTCTGAATCAATTTTAGTTGGGGAGGTAGGTTGGTCTTCATCATTAGAAATTGTTTCTTTAGGATATTTAGTTTTTTTTCAATTTCTTTCTCAACTTCAATCTCTTTTTTACTTCCAACATTTAATCCTTTCTAGTCCTAAGTTGAACAACTTTAACTTGTTCTTATTATTAACTTTTATCTTTTAGATTTATCTCAACATTAGTAGGAAATGTTTCATGTGGTCTATTGCTAAGTGCATTAGCAATTTGTCCCAGTTGATTCTCAATATTTCTTATTGTAGCACCTAGATGACAGCGACTTTATATTTGCTTAAAAATAGCAGAATTTGATACTACTGCTAGAAGATTTAATTCCCCGACAACGGCGTCAAAAACTTGACAGCTCTTATAGATTCGACAAAGATGTATATAAAATATTCAATAATTACAAAGTCACACTTATCAACGCAAGTATATGTATCGCTCAAGTAAAACAGGGCTCCAATGGAGTCCTGGATATCAATCCCACAGGGAGTAATATTAGAGGCTACGAACTAAGATTTTAGAAAATCTATACTTAATCACAACTATATAGTTCAAATTGCTTATCTACAACTAAGAGGCAATTGAAATAAACATGTAATTTTAATAACTCTTAAATAACTAACACTACTAATAAAGTTTCTAATGTGAAGTTCAATATATAAGAAAATATCCTTCTCCTTGTCAGGACATTAAAGTGAATGGATAAAGTGAATTAGTTCAAATTGGATTGTTTCAAATAGGAGCATACCTATTCTTTACCCTTTGGTCCAAGCATAAAGAACATTGACTAATCTTATGCTTGTTTACTAAATCTGCGGCTAAGCTAGGAGGATACCGGCTCTCACTTTGGAACTCGCACGTTCCCCTCGCCTGATAGAATAGAAGATTTTAGTTTGTCACTCTAAAATCTCCAATTCTATGCCCGATAATTTTATTTCCCTATTTATTTGCACCTAACTTTCAAGGACTTTGACCTCCCTGAATCTTGGATGTAATATTCACTTTAATTGTAAAACTCAACATATTTTAACAAATCAATTGACAAGATTAAAAGAAAATTAAGATCTAAGTGAAAAGATCATCACAACTTCATTAACATTCTCAAGGCTCAACCAATTCAAATCACTATTTCACAAAATCTCAAGACAAAGAGAAAGACAGAGAAAGCTACTCAGAACTCATGGGGAAGATACGAAAACTCAGAATTTACATATAAAATCAAATTCATACAAACTATAATAAGTAAATACCATTTATCTCTAATTCCTCCCCAAACAAACTCCTCAAAGTTCCTCTAAATATCTTCCTTTCTTTACAGTACACAGAATTCTTCTTCGAAGCGGCAAGGAGGAAGAAATCTCTCTCCTCCACTCTTACAATCTTTCAAAGAATTCCTCACAATCTAGCCCTAAATTAAACTCTCTACACTCTATACCCTCTACACTCCTTCAACTTCCTCTCCGCCCTCATTTTTCGGCCAAAAGTTTCTCTTAAAGTTGTAGAAGATTTTTCCCAAGAGTTGCCTAAGCATCCCCTAAAAAATCATCCACATTCAATGCACCTGTTGAGATAACCAGCGATCTCGCCGTCATTTGATTTCAAACTCTCTGGAAAAACTCGCCATTGGCGCCGTTGGGCTCACCGTTGGCGCACTACTTCTAATCTTCATATTTTGGTCATTTTCGCTCCAAATTTGCTCATTTTTGCATCTTTTTGCTCCAATGACCATAATTCAACATACCTGCAACTAAACAAGAAAAATACCTTTCTTTAAAGTGCAATATCATCAAAATCAGTGTAAAATAGGTATGAAAATCTCAACATATTTTCCTTTGGTCAAAATCCCCCAAACTTAACTATTACTTGTCCTCAAGTAATTTGAGTACTACATAAAAGTTATGATCTATTGTAGTAAATTTTTAATTTAGAAATGCTATAAGTTTGATTTAAGTAAATATCATAGTGAGATTTTCAGAAAAAATTCAAGTAATTAAAACCATAAGTTTGATTTAGGATAAATATCATAGTGAGATTTTTAGAAAACAGTTCAAGCAATTGAATTCGTTTGACTTAAATAAATATCATAGTGAGATTTTTAGAAAACAATTCATTTAATTGAATTAAGCCTTGTAAGCCATGATTAGCTAGTCATCAAGTTTAAGAGTTCTAGTTTTCTATTCATTTTAAGAATGACTATATGCAAGAATGACTATATGTTGTAACATCAAGTCACTTAGAATATTCAAATGATAGGAACTTCAAGAGAACACTACTAGTAAAAGATGCTAATCCATAAATATAAGTTCAGAAATGTATTTTGGTTTTCCCTTTAGGTAGGTCCAAGTGAATCCAATTTTTGATTAGGCATCTCCTCAAGCTTCTCCTCACTTTTATACTTTTTTTTTCTCATTTTGATTGCTTTCAATCCTATATTAATTCTTTTCTTTTTAGGGATTGTTGTCAATCCTTTCTTTTTTCATTTTCAAGTGAGGATTATTATATCTGTATAGTCTTTAATGATTTTGAACATCACCTTTCTTCCCTTAAATTTGAAACTCAAAGCATTTATTTACCTTATAAGTGTTTCAAAGCTTTTACATCATTGAGCCCCAATCTTTTCTTCTCAAATGAATTTCCAAGATTCTTAACACTAACTTTTACATCATTGAGCCCCAATCTTTTCTTCTCAAATGAATTTCCAGATTCTTAATACTTCAGTTTTTACATCATTGAGCCCCAATCTTTTCTTCTCAAATGAATTTCCAGATTCTTAATACTTCAGTTGAGCCCCAATCTTTTCTTCTCAAATGAATTTCCAGATTCTTAATACTTCAAAATATAGTTTCTTTACTTTAAATAGTTAACTATAATCTTATTCTCTTATACAAAATATCTTAAGTTACAAAAATTTTACTTTAAATAGTTAACTATAGTCTTATTCCTTTATAATAAACATCTTAATCTACAAAATTAATTTTCCTTATAAAAAATATTCCTTTAAATCTACCATAATATTTAAATATCTACAAAATATAGTTCTCTGAATTATTTTTCTTTAAATCTACCATAATATTTAAATAGTTACAAAAATATAGTTACCTGAATTAAATTCCAAATAAAATCATATTAATAATTTTTGAAAATATTGAAATAGAGGACATCTAATAGTTAATCTTTTTCTTCCTCCCCCAAACTTAAATTTTTCAATATGGAATGATACAGGTGGAAAGAAAAAATCTAAATATAAATCCCCAAACTTAAATTTTTAAATATGAAATAATTTAGGTGGAAAGAAAAACTATAAATATAAATAATTTTTGAAAATATTGAAATAGAGGACATCTAATAGTTAATCTTTTTCTTCCCTCCCCCAAATAAATTTTTAAATATGAAATAAAGGTGGAAAGAAAATACTATGAATATAAATCATACCTCAGTATTTGCATTTTTAAATATTTTACAATTAATTCCATAAAATGTAGCAGGAAGAAAAAGTAATTGAATCTACTAGCTACTGCAACATCCTATCAAATATTTTCAATTTGGAATGATATAGGTGGAAAGAAAAATTCTAAATATAAATCATACCTCAGTACTTTAGGCATTGTCATCATTCTAAAATTTTTGCAGTCCTTCTCAAATTTTTTACTTCAATTGGTCTGTAAGATTAGGAGATTTCTATACATATAAATCATTAGAGAATTTGATGGGTAATGAAATTTTGAAATAAGTACAAAACTAAACATTATACAAACACAATATTTCGCTAAATACTGAACCAAAAACAATTACAATTATATTAAAATGCAAATAAAAATCACATCACATTACAATTTTACAAAGTACTAATCAAAATCTATTATAACTACACATGCAAATTTCAACTACCACACTAAACATTTAAAATAATAATTAAAAATTATCCAATTGTAACATAAAAATAAAAATGAAAGTACAAACAAACAAACTTCTATCTCCATTACACAAATTACTAAAATAAAGTACATCAATTACTATCATATATCAAAATCCAATGCTATATCTCCATCTCCTTGGTCAGCAGCGGATTGGGCTGATACTGAGTATAACAGGGGCATTTAGGAAAAGTAAAATCAGGCTCACCTCTGTTGTGCCAGGCCTGAGCTTCGTAGTAAGCTATCTCAAAGTCAGAATGCCTCTGTAGGTACTCACTGTCATAATCATATCTACGTTCTAATCCCCCAATTCTTTCATTTATTAGCTCTATGCTCTTTCGCTGCAAGGTCAACTCATTCATTAAATCATTCAGGGTAGGGGAGCTAAAATAAGGACGGTCATAACTAGTAGAGGGGATATCTCTACTAGTAGAAGGTTCTTGACTCCTACTCCTAGATCTCCATTTTTCATGGGATTCATATGTCTTCAAATTAGCTTTAATAATGGGTTTCATAGGGTAAACTTTTTCTTCATCATCTCTTAGCTTCAACTCCAGAAAGTTGGCAAAGTGCAAAAATGAGGCCAGGATATCCCAGTTCTCCACTTATTTCACTCTTTGTCGTGGTCAATATATTCTTAAAAATAATTCTCCCCACATTTGTAGTTCGATAATTCTGAATACAGAAATTCAGAATAGCTCTACCTCTTGTTACCTCACTATGGTGATAGGTAAGTAACAGTGTAGAGGAAATAAAATAGTGTGACGCTTTAGGTGTGGCGTTCAACATGAAAGTAAAAAAAATTACATGTTCTCGTTGCTTTATCTTCCATGCCCCTTTCCCATCAGTGAGAAAGTTGATGACTTTATTCAGCGGACCTTCCATTGTTCTTAAGGTTTTATAATGGCAGCTATAGAAGTCTGGGACTTCATAAAAGGAGTTAATGTGGGCGGCACTAAATTCAACAAAAAATCCCCGCACTCGAATGGTTCCGTCCTCAGAATTGTACACATTGGCATAAAATTCTTTCACAATATTCGCAGCAGCCTTATTGGTGGTATAACATAAATTTTCTCACCTCCGCTCAGTAATAACTCGTTCAATTTCTCCTCCAGACTCTCAAAAACTTGATCTTGTATACATTTCTTCCCTTCAAATATTGAAGTAAATCTCAACTGAGCCTTCGCATTGATGAAGCGAGACTCGTCAAACTCAAGTCACCTCTTTTGTCACGGATCCATGTCAATCTAATAAAAAATTATAAAAAATTCCAAAATACACTTCAAATACTCAAATAATGGCTTCCAAGAGTGACTCTAAGAATCCAAAAGTAAATTACATGAATTTCATCCAAATATTTTCTCAACATTCTCAAATTTTTTGGCCCTTCTCAATGTTCAAGAAATTCAAGGTGAAAATCAAATATTTTTAGGTTAGACTGAAGCTATAACCGAGAGATGATAAAATCTGGTGTTTAAATGCTTTAAAATTGCCCCCAAATCTAAGATCTTCAAGCTCTAGATTGAAATTTTTATTTTTTAAGAGTAAAGGGATGATGAATAGTGGCAGTTGACTAGCCAAAATCACGGTTAAAAGAGTTTTTTTTATCTCACCGTCGGCGAGCTCTATTAAATTAATAACCTAAGTTTCGAGAAAAATCCGCCATCGGCGGCGTCAATGGCGCTGTCGGCGAGATTTTCAAAATATGGTCAATCCTGAGATTTTTACGATTTCGATCAATTTCAAGCCTCGACGACATCCGTTCAATCATTATAGACATAAATCTTAAGTGATTAAATGATATACTAACACAAATAAACATTCACAACACAGAACATCACAATTATATATAAATTCCAAGGGTTATAATACACATTACAAGACACACATAATTTTGTTATTTTCTCAACCTTAATACATCAATTCAGTGTCGCAATCCAAGCCAAAAGACTTTAAATGCTGAAAACAAACATCCTATGCTCAATCTCAGCTATACTGAGATCTAAAAGCAAAATTTGAAAGCAAAGCAAACACAAAGTTCAAATCAAATTACACACATAGACATACAGGTAGCAAGGTAAATCTACTACTCTTCCGATTCAGTGCTTTCTTCTCCTCTGATATCACCCATTGATTGAGCATGAACGAAGAGGTTATAGAATGGTCGGTATGGAAATTCTTCAGTAGAGTCCTCTTCTATCAATCCCATCTTTCTGATCAATTGCATCCAACATCCTTCGATATGTCCAAAGTGATCAAAATGCTCTTTCATCCTCCAGTCTAGATGATAAAAAAAATCAACGACATTATTAATTGCATTCATAACATTTTGTAACTCTTTCTACAATTTCTTCATACTGCGCAGGATCACTAGTGTCTTGTCTGGTGAATTCTGAGATGATTGTTCCACAATATTATTCATAGCATTCTCATCTTCATTGGTTGGGAACCTCTCGATTAGGTCTAAAGGCTTCCAAGGTAGAAGTACTTTTTGCCAATTCTCATAAGATACTTAGAACTGACTGCAAAGTAAGAAAATTATTGAAGGATGTCCAAGCCCATAAGTTGATCCATGAATGATCAGGCTAAAAATAGACTTCACAATTATCAATCCAATATCGATCGGCAGTCCCATTTAGATATAGTAATTCAGAATAGCACTATCCTTAGTAACTTTACCGATCTTCATTGTCGTTAATAGTTTTGCAGAAATGAAGAAGTGCCAGTATTTAGAAACGGGGTTTAGAAGTGTCGCAAAAAATTTAACATACCCGTTTTCTCTCATTTCTCAGTCTTCAGTTTCGTCCTTCAAATATTGGTAGATCTCATTCATCAGGTTTCTTGTTGAGATGAAGTTGGAATAATGGCAGACAGGAACTCATTAATCTGTGTAGGAGTAAAAGTTATCCATCTACCTCGCACATAGGAAAGATTATTCCATACGGACGGACACCGCATGCATCTTGCAAGTGATGTCCGATTGTGACCGTAAATCAGGTGATCTATGGTCAGGATGTATTTCGGTGGGCCCCACCTAAAATTTTAAAAAAAACTGAAATATATCCTGACCGTAGATCACTGTGATCTACGGTCAAGATCGGACACCGCATGCAGAGTCCGTATGCAATAATTTCTCCTCACATAGACAACTCCCTAATTGATTCCATGCAAATTAGCATAAAACTCCTTCACCATAGGAATAACTATGGTGGGTGTAGTGTAGCACAACACTTCCCATCTTCGTCGCATATCATCTCTTCAATTGCTTTCGAAGGATTGTTTAATCCTTGATTCACAAATCCACTTTCTTTGATTAATCTCCTATTTGTCAGCACTTTGTTGAAGATTCGCTGTGCCTCGAAACTGAAGAACTTTCTCCGGTTGAACACTCACAATCTATGATTTTCATGGGAATTAGATGCCATAGGGATTAATTTGGTGCAGTTTAAATTCATTTTTGGGGAAATACGAACTTAGGAACTGAGTTTGTAAGTTTATCGGGAGTAACTCCCACCTAAAACCGCAAAAAACCGTCACTTCAAACTCCAGAAACTATCTTCCCGCAATTTTCACCATCGGCGGCGTCGATGGCGCTGTCGGTGAGCCTTTAGAGTAATTGCCTGGACTCTCGCAAAAAACCTGCCATCGACGTTGTCGGGCTAGCCGTCGGTGCTCTAAGCAAAAGCTTCACAGTTTTGCTCTGGTCCGAATGCGTTCTAATTTTCCTTATGGATCCAATTTTAATGATGATTCAAGGGTAAATATGAGTAGTAGAGTTCAATACTACCACAAACTAATGATATTTTAAATAAAACTACTATAATCGCAATAAAAATAAAGATAACTATGGGTTGCCTCCCATAAAGTGCTTGGTTTAACGTTGTTAGCCCGACCTATTCAGATAATATTAAGGTTGACTGAAAATTAAAACCTCTTTAAAATTTGGTCTTTTACCCTCAAAATATGGCTTTATTCTGTGTCCATTTACTTTAAATCTATTCCCAGTCTTTTGATCTTCAATCTTAACAGCTCCTTAAGTATAAACTTGAGTCACAGTAAAGGGTCCTAACCAACGAGACTTCAATTTCCCAAGGAATAACTTCAGCCTTTTATTGTAAAGCAAAACTTCTTTTACTGGTTCAAAGTTCTTCTGGTTAATCTTCCGATCATGCCATAACTTTAGTTTCTCCTTATAAATTTTATCATTATCATAAGATTCCTTTCTTAATTCTTTTAATTTCTTCAATTGTAACAATCTCTTCTCACCATCATCATTCAAATTATAATTGAATTGTTTAATCGCCCAATATGCTTTATGCTCCAATTCTACTGGTAAGTGACAAGTCTTTCTAAAAAGCCGTCTGTAAGGAGTCATTCCAATAGAAGTTTTATAAGCAGTCCTGTAACCCCATAATGCGGTATTCAGTCTAGTGGACCAATCTACTTTAATAGGGTTTACAGACTTCTCAAGTATTTTTTTAATCTCCCTATTAGAAACTTCAGCTAACCCACTGGTTTGAGGGTAATAGGAAGTAGAGATTCTATGAATAACATTAAACTTTTTTTCCAATCTCTGAATGTATTTATTCTTAAAATGGGATCCTCCGTCAGTGATAATCATTCTCGACATTCCGTATCTAATGAAAATATTTTTCATTAAAAATCTTGAAACACTTTTAGCGTCACAACTGCTTGGGCTTCAATCCACTTTGAAGCGTAGTCTACTGCAATTAATATGTATAAGTTCCCAGATGAAGGAATAAATGGTCCCATGAAATATAATCCCCAAACATCAAAGATCTCAACTTCTAACATGAAATTTAGAGGCAGTTTATTTCTTCTAGATATATTGCCTACAAATTGGCATCAATCACAAGTTTGTATGTATCTATAAACATCTCTAAAGAGAGTAGGCCAACCGAATCCAGCTTGTAAAATTTTATAAGCAGTTTTATCAATCCAAAAATGTCCTCCAAATTCAGATTCAGTTTCTTCATAAGAATCCCAAAATATCCTCCAAATTTAGAATCATGACATTTCTGAATGATTAGCTCAGTTTCTTCATAAGGTACACAGTCTTCCAAATTCAGAATCATGACATTTCTAAATGATCAGCTCAGTTTCTTCATAAGGTACACATCCTTCAAATTCAAAATCATGACATTTCTGAATGATCAGCTCAGTTTCTTCATAAGGTACACATCTCAAAAATTCAGAATCATGACATTTCTGAATAATTAGTTCAGTTTCTTCATAAGGTACACATCTTCTGATAATAAGATTCTTACATTGTTTATATAAATTAGGTTCATTCCAAAAGTATGCTTTCGCATCATGAATGAATTTTCTTTGTTGTTGCAATGTCAGCATAGGTGGAAAAATACATCATGAATGAATTTTCTTTGTTGTTGCAGTGTCAGCATAGGTGGCAAAATATCACTTACATATTGTTGCATACCAAGGTATTTTCCACTCATTAATATTAGAAAGTTGTTCATCAGGGAAACTGTCTGTAATTTCATTGTCGGTGTTAGATAATTCATGACTTTCCAATCTCGACAAATGATCAGCAATTTAATTATCAGTTCCCTTTCTATCAATAACCACAAAATTAAATTCTTGCATCAAAAGTATCTATCTAATTAACCTTGGTTTGGCATCCTTCTTTTGCATTAGATATTTAATAGCAGAGTGATCACAAAACAATTTAGTCCCAATTAAATAAGATCTAAATTTGTCTAAAACATACAAAATGGCCAGTAACTCTTTTTTAGTAACAGAATAATTAATTTGAGCATCATTAAGAGTTTTACTAGCGTAGTATATAACTTTAAAAATCTTTTCATACATTTGTCCAAGAACAGCTCCAATAGCATAATCACTAGCATCGTACATCAATTCAAATGGTTTCCCCTAGTTAGATGAAACTATAATAGGGGTTGTGATTAATTTTTCTTTTAATAACTCAAAGGCTTTTAAACAGTGTTCATTAAATTCAAATTTCTTGTCCTTTTCTAAAAGTTGGCATAGAGGTTTTTTTTGAAAAAATAATAAAACACCTGTAAAAACCAACATGTCCAAGAAAACTCCTAACCTCCCTTACATTAGCAGGAGGTGTTACTTCTTGTCCTTTTCTAAAAGTTGGCATAGAGGTTTAGTAATTTTTGAAAAATCTTTAATAAAGTCTGTAAAAACCAACATGTCCAATGAAACTCCTAACCTCTCTTACATTAGTAGGAGGTGTTAGTTTAGATATAACTTGAATTTTTGTCTCCTAACCTCTCTTACATTAGTAGGAGGTGTTAGTTTAGATATAACTTGAATTTTTGCAGGTTGTTTAGTAACTTTTGAAAAATCTTTAATAAAACGCCTATAAAATCCAACATGTCCAAGAAAACTCCTAACCTCTCTAAAAAATCTTTAATAAAACGCCTATAAAATCCAACATGTCCAAGAAAACTCCTAACCTCTCTTTATATTAGTAGGAGGTGTTAATTTAGCTATAACTTGAGTTTTTGCAGGGTCTGTTTCCATACCATTTTCTGAAATTCTATGCCCTAACATAATTCCTCCTGCAACCATAAATTAACATTCTCCCAATTTAGAACTAAATTAGTTCTTTCCTATAACTCCAAAACTTTTTTAAGATAATTTAAGCATGCATCAAATGATGTTCCAAATACAGAGAAATCATCCATAAATACTTCCAATCCATCATCAATTAACTTACTAAATATAGACATCATACATCTCTGGAATGTTGCAGGTGCATTACATAATCCGAAGGGCATTCTTTGAAAAGAAAAAGTTTCAAAAGGACTAGTAAATGTTGTCTTTTCTTTATCCTTAGGAGCAATAGGAATTTGATGGTAACCGGTATATCCATCTAAAAAATAAAAATATTTGTGCCCAGCAAGTCTATCGACTATTTGGTCTAAAAATGGTAAAGGAAAGTGATCTTTCATAGTGACAGTGTTTAATTTTCCATAATCAATGCAAATACTCCACCATTAACTATTATGATAGGTGTTAATTCATTATTCTCTTTTGTTTCAACAGTCACTCCTCCTTTCTTAGAAACACAATGAATTGGACTTACCCAAGCACTGTCTGAAATAAGATATATAATTCGAGAGTCCAACCATTTCAAAATTTCCTTCTTGACTACTTCTTCATCATTGGGTTTAATCTCCTTATTGGATCAACTCTTAGTTTATATTATTCATCTAGTATAATTCTGTGCATATAGATCAAAGGACTGATTCCGTTAATATCAGCTAAGGTCCAACCAAAAGCTTTCTTATATCTTTTTAATGTATCCAAAAGTCTGTTCTTGCAAATCATTTAATTCTGAAGATATAATAATAGGTAGTGTACATGAGTATCCCAGAAACACATACTTTAAGTGGTTCGGCAATATTTTCAACTCAAGTTCAGGTGGTTTTATAATTGGGAAAACTAAATTCTTATCGACATTTCGTGTAATATCCAACATCTCAAATCTTTCCTGAACATAATCTAATTCTTCATTTTTTATTTCATCCAAAATTACTTCATCTCTGTCTTTAAATTGTTCTTTCTTCAAAATGTTCTTTAAAATGCTCATTCAATAGATGTTCACTAATTTCCATGCAAAAAAATTCTTTATCTCCTTCAACAGCAGGGTATTTCATAGGTTTCGCAATGTTAAAAGTCACTTCTTGATCTTTAACTTTCATAGTTAATTCTCCCTTTTGAACATCTATCATAGCTTTTCCAGTAGCTAAAAATGGTCTCCCTAAAATGATAGGTATTTCTTTATCTTATTCCATATCTAAAATAATCAAATCCACTAGAAAGATAAATTTATCAACTTTTACTAACACATCTTATATAACTCGCTTAGGATGAGTAACTGAATGATCAACCAACTGAAGAGTTACAGAAGTAGGTGAGACTTATCCTAATCCTAATGTTTTGAAGATTGATAGAGGCATAAGATTAATGCTAGCTCCCAAATGCATAAAGCTCTTCCATAAAAATTTTCACCGATAGCCCATGGTAAAGTGAAACTACCTATATCTTTTAATTTTTCAAGAAGCATTTTATGAATAATTGCCCTACACTTTTCGCTAAGTGCAACAGTCTCATTATCAGTGAACTTCCTTTTCTTATTCAAAATATCTTTCATAAACTTCATATAATTGGGCATTTGCTCTAAAGCTTCTACAAAGGGAATATTTACTGTTAATTTATTAAGAATTTCTATAAACTTAGAAAATTGTTTATCCTTTTTGTGTTGCTTCAATCTTTGAGGAAACGGTGGTGGAGGTTTCTCCATAGTAATTTTCATTGGTGTGTTTATTCTCTTTATTTTACTTCAATCTTTGAGGAAACGGTGGTGGAGGTTTTTCCACAATAATTTTCATTGGTGTAAAAGATATTCTAAATCTGGATATTCATGATCCTTTTCTTTTTCCGTATCCACTTTCTCTTTTTCATTTTTTGTTTTTTTCTGTACTCTTATTTCCAATTCTTTTCCACTTTGTAATTGTATCGCTTTTATCTTTTTTTTCCTTGATCTTTAGGATTAGGTTCCATAGTACTAGGAAAAGTTTCCAATGTTCAGTTACTAAGCATAGTAACGATATGCCCCAATTGATTTTCTATATTCTTGATAGCAGTTCTTTGATTTTGTAATTGATTTCCTTGAATTTGTAATTGATTTCCTTGATTCTGCAATTGTTGACACATGTTTAATATCAGCTCTTCCATAGACAACTTCTTTTCCTTAATTTGAGTGTTACTGTTTAATTTATTTAATATCATCTCTTCCATAGACAACTTCTTTTCCTTAATTTGAGTGTTACCGTTAAATCCTGGAGGATAAGAAGGTCTATAATTAACATTTTCTTGGTTGGATGAATTTCCTAGGGTTCACTGGGTTGTTTGCCCATTGTTGATTTGTAGAACTGTTATTCCAATTAAAATTTGGATGATTCTTCCAACCCGGGTTATAATAGTTCAAATATGGGAGGATAAGAAGGTCTATAGTTAGCATTTCCTTTGATAATGAATTTCTTAATGGGTTCACTGGGTTGTTTGCCCATTGTTGATTTGTAGAAGAATTGTTACCTTGGTTGGATGAATTTCCTAATGGGTTCACTTGGTTGTTTGCCCATTGTTGATTTGTAGAAGAATTGTTATAAAAATTAGGATGATTCTTCTAACCTAGGTTATAATAGTTCGAATAAGGGTTGTTGGGTCTATTATTAATAGCATTTAAAGTCTCATACCTAGGTTATAATAGTTCGAATATGGGTTGTTGGGTCTATAATAGCATTTAAGGTCTCATATGAAAGGGTTTAAACATCCACAAATTGCCAAGATGAATTTTCTTCCATCATAAGAGGTGTTGAAGAATAATTCATGAAATATTCACAAATTGCCCCAGATGAATTCTCTTCCATCATAGGAGGTGTTGGAGAATAATTCATTCAATAATGATCTAATTTCTTTGATATTACATAAATCTGCAAAGCTAACATAGATATTGCTTCAGAATCGTGGATACTAGCTACTCTTTTATGATTTACCCTTTTAGAGGGCCATTAAAAATTGTTGGTAGCCATCTCTTCTATTTACGAATAAGCCTCATCAAAAGGTTTTGACATTAAAGAACCACCAGCCTCAGCATCTATAATCGATGATCCCACTAATCAATTATAAAATGTTTGATTTATCAACCAATCTGGTAACGAATGATGAGGGCACTTTCTAAGAAGATCATTAAATCTCTCCCAAGCTTCATATATCGACTCTCCAACAATCTGACAAAATGATGTTATGTCATTTCTAAGTTTAGCAGTTTTGGATGGAGGGAAACATTTGGATAGAAACTTTTGTGAAAGTTCTCCCCAAGTTCTAATAGATCCAGGTGTTAACTAATTTAACCACATCTTAGCCTTATCCCTAAGTGAAAAATGAAAGTCTAAGTCTGACAGTATCGTTCGGAACTCTGTCATATTTAAAGGTAGCATGAAGTTCTAAAAAACTACCGAGGTGTAAATAAGGATTTTCATTTGGTGTACCTCAGAATTTATGTTTTGTACCATTTGTATAATAGCAGGTTTAAGCTCAAATGAATTAGCAGCTACATCATGATTTTGGATAGATAAGTGAATTTCATCTGCTGTAGGATTTGCATAATCTCGTAGAGGTCTAATTGGTGTTCATTTTCTATTCCTTGATTGTTCATAATGTTTTCCATTGTATCACAATTTCTAGGATGGTGTTCATTTTCTATTTCTTGATTATTCACGTTGTTTTCCATTGTGTCAAAATTTCTTGGTTCTCTTCTTAGTTTTCTATTTCTTCTAACAGTGCATTCTAGTTCCGAATCGTAGGGTATAAGATTTTTTAGGTCCAAATTTACACATACAATTGAAATCAAAACACAGAAAAACAGTTAACTAAATATGAAAATAAGTTGCAATTTCAGTAAAAGTTTTCTAATAGCCCTAATTTGTCCGTTACTCTAATTATGATTCTTGTTTACTCCCTGACAATGGCACCAAAAACTTGATAGCGACTTTATATATGCTTAAAAATACAAGAATTTGATACTTGTGCTAGAAAATTTAATTCCCCGGCAACAGCGCCAAAAACTTGACAGCGATTATAGATTCGATAAAGATGTATATAAAATATTCAATAATTGCAAAGTCATACTTATCAACGCAAGTATATGTATCGCTCAAGTAAAATAGAGCTCTAATCAAGTCCTGGATATTGATCCCACAGGGAGTAATATTAGAGGCTACGAACTAAGATTTTAGTAAATCTATACTTAATCACAACAATATAATTCAAATTGCTTATCTATCACTAATAGGCAATTGAAATAAACATGTAATTTTAATAACTCTTAAATAACTAATACTACTAATAAAGTTTATAATGTGAAGTTCAATATATAAGAAAGCATCATTCTCCTTATCAAGAAATTAAAGTGAATGGATAAATTGTATTAGTTCAAATTGGATTGTGTCAAATAGGAGCATACATATTCTTTACCCTTTTGTTTAGGCATAAAGAACATTAACTAATCCTATGCTTGTTTACTGAATCTGCGGCTAGGTTGGGAGGATACCAGCTCTCACTTTGGAGCTCCCACGTTCCCCTCACCTGAGGGCTAACATTTACACTTCAACACCCAAACGATAAGACCGAATTGAGGATTTTAGTCTGCCACTCTAAAATCTCCAATTCTACGCTCGATAATTTTATTTCCCTATTTATTTGCACCCAACTCTCAAGCACTTTAACCTCCCTGAATCTTGGATGTAATTTTCATTTTAGTTGTAAAACTCAACATATTTTAACAAATCAATTGACCAGATTAAAAGTAATTTAAGATCAAAGTGAAAAGATCATCACAACATCTTTAACATTCTCAAGGCTCAACCAATTCAAATCACCATTTAACGAAATCTCAAGACAGGAAGAAAGATAGAGAAAACTACTCAGAACTCATGGGAAATATACGACAAAACTCAGAATTTATATATAAAAGCAAAGTCATACAAACTATAATAAGTAAATACCTCTTATCTCTAATTCCTCCCCAAACAAACTCCTCAAAAGTCCTTTGAATCTCTTCCTTTCTTTACAATACACAAAATTCTTCTTCGAAGCGTAAAGGAGGAAGAAATCTCTCACTTTCCCTCGACTCTTACAATCTCTCGAAGAATTCCTCACAATCTAACCATATATTAGATTCTTTACACTTTATAGCGTCCACACTCCTTCAACTTCCTCCCCCCCCCTCATTTTTCGGCCAAAAGTTCCTGTTAAAGGTGTAGAAGAGTTTTCCCAAGAGTTGTCTAAGCATCCCCTAAAAAATCGTCCACAATCAATGCACCTGTTGAGATAACCGTCGATCTCGTCGTCGGCGTCCTTCTGGGATATTTGATTCTAAACTCTCGGGAAAAACCCGTTGTCGATGCCGTTGGGCTTGTCGTCGGCGCCTTAGTTCAAATCTTCATATTTTGGTCCTTTTCGCTCCAAATTTGACCTTTTTGCATCTTTTTGCTCCAATGGCCATAATTCAACATACCTGCAACAAAACATCAAACATACCTTTCTTTAAAGTACAATATCATCAAAATTAGTGTAAAATAAGTATGAAAATCTCAACATATTTTCCTTTGGTCACTTGACATTGTAATTGATTATCCTTTTATAAAACTACTTCTAGAAAGAAATTCTTGTCCTTAAATTATTTGTTATTGAAGAACAGAAGGATAAGAAGGTCGATAGTTACAACTACCTTGGTTGTTTTAGTTTTATGTTGGGTTTGCTTGATTGTTCCCCCATTGTTGATTTTCACCACTAGAGTTATTACTATTTCAGTTAAAGTTGGGGTGGTTTTTCCAACCTTGCCTATAAAAGTTTGAATATGGTTTATTGGGATTATTAACAACTGAATGTTAAGTTTCTAATGATTGAAAATCATTAAATTGTTCTAATAAATGTTCCTCACGCACTTGAGGTGTTTGAGAAAGGTTCATTGCAAAATTATCTAATTTCCTAAACATCGCATCAACTTGAGATGCGAAAATGGATATAGCATCATTATTATGAATACTAGCTACTCTCTTATGGTTTACCCTTAATGAGGGCCATTGAAAAATATTAGTAGCCATGTCTTCAATTAAAGCATAAGCTTCATCAAATAGTTTTGACATTAAAGATCCTCCAGCAACGACATCAATTATAGATCTAAGGGATCTTATTAACCTATTATAAAATTTTGAATGATTAACTAATCTGGTAAAGCATGATGTGGACACTTTCTAAGGGGTTCCTTAAATTGGTCTCACGCTTCATAAATTGACTCCATTTCATACCGAGTAAAAGAAGTAATATTATTTCTATGCTTTGACGTTTTTGAAAGAGGAAAGAATTTAGTTAAGAATTTTGTGTCAAATCTCCCCAAGTTCTAATAAATTCAGGTGATAAGGAATTTAACCATATCTTAGCTTTATGTCATAAGGAAAAAGGAAAAAATCTAAGTCTAACAGCATCATTTGATACACCATCATAGTTTAATGTAGCACATGGTTCTAGAAAACTTACAAGATGTAAATTTGGATCCTCGGATGGTGTTCCCCTAAATTGATTGTTTTACAACATTTGTATTATTGCAGGTTTAAGTTCAAATAAGTTAGCCACTACAATAGGGGTTTGAATACTAAACTGAATTTCATTTGTTGTACGGTTGCATAATCCCTTAAAGGTCCTTGTAATATATGATGTTCCTTTTCAGTAGTTAAAATCTCAGTGTTATTTTGTGATGTGTTTGTCATTTCTTGAGAATTGTGAACTTATTTTTGATTTTGAATTTATCTTATGGTTTGTTCAAATTCAGAATTGTAGGGCACTAAACCTTTAGATCTTGAACTTCGCATGCATAAGTTAGAATTCTAAAAATAAAATACTTAAAATATCTAAGTAATTTAATTTTATTTATTTTATTTATTTTTTTGTTTTTTTGTATTTTTTTGAAAAGTAAAATAATGCTAAATTAATTTTTAATAATTTTGCAAGTCAAATAAGGTTTTTAAATCAAAAAGTTTGAAAATGAAATTTCCCTTTAAGTTCCGCTACAACGGTGCCAAAAACTTGACTCGACCAGCAGTTACGTAGATATTTATGTTCCGTAATATGGCCAAAATCATGGACCAATTTATATTTAGTGGTTAGTGAGAACAAGTGTAATATTATATAATTTATATTAATAGTTTTCTCATTGGAGCTACTACACAAGTAAATGTATCATTTCAAGTAATATAGAGTTTTCCTTAAAAACCTCAGTTTGATCCAACAGACAAAATTAAAGGAAAAAGGTAAATTTAAGAATATTACTTTAAAAACCCATTTCTTAAGACTCTAGAATATAATCTAAGAAAAAATTTAAAGTAATTTATGCGATGAAATAAAGTTTACTAATTCCTACAAATGCAAGTTAAAAGTAAATGCAGAGATTTAGAAAATTCAAGAAATATATAAATAAAGAAAATTTTATTTTTGCAAATAATTCAAAATTAGTGTAGGATTTCAAATGTTTAGAAGTATAACCTCTGTATTGTGACAAATAAAAGCATACATATTCTTTACCTCTTCTGAGCATAAAGAGCACTGGTTAATCTAAAATTGGTGTTGACATGCATTGTAGTGTTGGGTAGGTTCTAGTCTCTCACTTCTAGATTATTTGGTGTGCCGTCTCTATAGGACCTACTAGTGACCCTAGCTCCAAACTCTAAACCAAATTGATAGAAAAATCTAGTATATCACCCTAGAAACAATCAATTCTGCACAAATCAAATCTTATCTCCCCATCTATTTGCACTTCTCCTTGGATGATCTTCATGGCTCTTTCTAAAGTGAAATGTGATACTCAATAGTTAGAGAAATCTTAGTCCTCTCGGCTCTTTCATTTTCTCAAAAAAATTTAACAAAACAAGTGACCAATTTGTAAAGTAAATTTAGGACCCGTGAAAAAACATCAAAAATTTTGGAATAAAAGAAGTTCTAAGCAAATCAAAACCACTACTTGATTACTTCATATTGCAAGGAGAAATAAGAAAACTACTCTGAACACATAGGGATAACAAAACAAAACATATTTATAAAACTCAAATCCAAAGTACAATAATTAAAGAAAAAGATACAAATACTTATCTGAAATGTTTCCCCAAGCACTCGTTTGAAGTTCCCTAACTTCTCTGACTCCAATAGACTCTTACAAGTCTCACAAAACTTCAGAAATCACAAAGACTCACAAAACCTTACTAAGGCGGCTATCTACTCTATACGGGTGCGTCCCCTCAAAACGACCATACAACTCTCCCTTTACGTTTAGAATTAATCCTTATTTATAGAGCTCCGAATCACCAAGGTTGTTTAAGACATCTCTTTAAAACTCAGTCTCATTCAACGGATCTTCTAGAAACTAACTCTGGCGCCTAGGCGCCAAAACTGCCGCACCTAGGCGCCAAAACTGTCGCGCCTAGGTGCCTGTTCGTCTGATTTTTGGAATTTTTTTTTGTTTGGCCCATTTTGCTCCTTTTTTATGTTTTTTTTCTCCTTTTAGCTCTTAAATTCTTTTTCTCGCACCTATAACCAAAAATTCACAAATTATCTTTCATTAAAGCATTAATACCCTAAAAAATGGGTATAAAATGTGCATATAAAATAGATAATTTTAAGATGGACCATTATTCACGCTTACTTGCCCTAGCAATTACTATAGTTTTTTTTTTGGGAGATTCTCTTCTTCATTTTGGGGGATACATGTACAATTAAGTCTTTATTGAGTGTGTTGTATGAGTAGTGATTGGGTTTAAAGTACTCACTCATTAAAGCCTTGTATTGTCCCTTATTTTATAGAATTTGCCTTCGGGCTTCATATATATATATATGTATAAATAGAGAACAAAACTTCTTACTATATTGAAATTAAGCTTGAAATATATCAGTCCAATCTTCCACTTCATAAAGACTTCCTCTTCATCAGGACTTGAATTATCAAGGCTAATTGAGTAGCACTTAGTTGGTTTGATCCTTCTCCTATGGAGATTGAAGTTGATAAGGCAGACTAATAATTGAGTATTGCTTTATCTAAAAGATGTGTGATATCTTATCTATGTATCTAAATGAAATTAATAAGCCTTTGATTAACAAATTAATCTCAAACCAAAAACACTTAATATTTTTGTATTTCAAAAAAGAAATGTAATATTGAGACACAATCATTTATAAATTAAAAAGAGTATTGAGGGTCTATTATAATAAATAAGTTTAGTATATATGAACCCAATCATCTATAAGGTGGGCAAAGTTTACAAAGTTCAATTTAAAAAACCAATTCTTCTAAGATGACTAAGTTGATAGAAGATTTCAATTTGAGGGGTCTACTTTCAAAATCAAGTTGCAATAATCATCTAAATAAATTAACTATCATAATTTATGAACCAAATTCTTTGTAAGTACGATTGTGTTGATAAGGTCTGATCCTTTTTAATGTAAAATTTTCAGGGTTTCATTTCGCTAAAAAATGAAATAAAATTCAAAAAACATAAAATTATGAAATATTAAATTTAAAATCATNTTAGATTTAATTGTGCAAATATGTTCCTTTTTAATGTAAAATTTTCAGAGTTTCATTTCGCTAAAATATGAAATAAAATTCAGAAAACATAAAATTATGAAATATTAAATTTAAAATCATTAAAAACTAAAAGACAAAAATTATCCACATTCTGCACCGGTTTATCAAGGGCGACAAATTTATGTTTAATTTAAGCACACACAGAGCAAGTGTCACACCTTATGTACTAGTAAATTCATTCTAAAATTTATCAATGCTAGTAAGGACGTGGTCGTGTCTTCTATCCAAATGGCTTAGCCGACAAGCTCCACAAAAAAATGTGTTTAAGATCTGAGCCCTCTAACTAGAAAGTTGCCACCAAATGACATCATTAAATAACGATTTTTGAAGTAGTATGTAATTTTCTCAATCAGTTAATTATTTGATAAGGCATAAAGTCCACGGTTAGCTAAGGTCGACTCAAATTAGTTCTTTTAGATAAACATCTAACAAAGCCTACAAGGTTACTTTGGATGTAGCAACCCATGACTAAGTAGACCAGAGTCCATGCATACCTGGGACGACGAAACCATGCGATTTTGATCGAGTGCTTCATCCCAACCTAATCGAATGATCATATATGAGCAAATAAGGTGAAATTCTAATAGAAGTTTTATAAGCAGTTTTATATGTCCATAATGCACTATCCAGTCTAGTAATCCAATCCTTCCTGTTAGGATTAATAATTTTTTTCAAATCTCTTTTAATATCACGATTAGATATTTTTGCTAGACCGATAGTGAGAATGTGGCGGTGCAGCAGACATGTCCTTCAAGATTTCTACTTTCATCCTGGGAGTGATGACACATCACATCATTAACAGAGCAAATTCCCCCTTCCCCTTCCGCACAAAAAGAAAACTAAAAAGAAATAAAACTATATTCTTGTAAGCTCAATGTGAGAAATTTTTATAACATAAAAAGTTCAATAAAATTTCATAATTCATACCCAAAATTGTTTGTTCTATACACTTAGTTATCAACGCTTTTATTACTAACCTTTATTAAAAGTTCTCTTTCGATATCGTAAGGGATTATTAACAATAAAGGCTTTGCACCAATAAGAAATATCGAACTACAAATAAAAAGGTTATAGCAAACTGAAAGTGAAATATTTAAGTAGTTTCTTATCTAGAATTTCATTTTCCTTCAGAAAATTTGACCTGTAACCTGAAGAATACTCTCATCATTCATTTCTCAAGAGGGGCCAGGGCATACAAATTTTTGGTGCCCACAATCACATCACCAAATGCACAAAAAATAAACAAATAAGTGAATTTATTTTAGAAACCAGCATGCCAGAAGAAAGCTTCAGTATGTGTCCGATTTATCTTATATGCTCCATATTGCCATCCTATCTATTCAATTTGCTGCTGCAAATAATAATCAGAATTACTGCAAAAGTATTTTCCTGGCTATGAGCATCAGTAATTTTCTGTATTTTTTGCGCATACAATTTGATTCTATATGCCACTTTATGACTATTCTGAACTTGAGAGTTCAAAATTTAAACCTGTTTCCTAAGTAGCTAATGCCCAATCATCAGGCAATAAAAAATTGTTAATCGTAACGATTAATGTAGAAGCTGTCCGGTTGTTGGAAACACCATAGAAGCCAGTATTTTTACTAGAAAAAAATAATAATAAAACTAATGAAAAAAAACCTCAAATGCAAACTAAAAAAGTAAGAAAATATTTACCATCTGTGAATCGCAACCATTGTCATCAAGTTTTTTTCCCAATTTTATCATTTCGAAACATGTTCATAAACAAATCACTCCTATTGAGTTCTTGCATGGTTGTGTGCTTACTCTTCTAAGTTGTTCCCACATTCCCACGCTCAAGAATATATTTTACTTTCTAAGGAAATACTGATTCCATCATCTTGAACAAGAGACACCAGTCAAACAATAATAAAATCTATATCATTTAAAATTAGTATCATTTGATATTCCACAAACATTAGTAAAGTGCATCAAACATGTTCATAACATCATGATCTCTTACAGATACATTTTTTATTATAATTTTTTAAAAAAAAAAGTAATGACCAAAGTCTATTACACGAGTCTCCAGCCACTCCTAACATGCCTAAAATTTCGAGTACCACCACCTTAAGGCCACTAGAGGAGATTCGAACCCCTGACCAGAGGGGTAGTACACCGAGGATGCCAACCAAATGGCGGAGGTACGCGGCACCTCTTACAGATACATATATATTACAAAATATGTTATAAACACCCCAACAACTCCTCTCCTCTCCAATATGAAAACCATGCCAAGGAAAAACACAAAGCTTAAAAAACTAACAAATGCAACAGTAGCAATAAATGAAATAGCTGCATTTGTGTTACAAAGTGCAGAAGCAACCATTATCTTCAGTTACCATTTCCTTTAATTCCTCCACCTTGTTGAGCCTCTCTGATGGCCTTCGCCCTCTCCAGCCTAGCAATGTTCCGCTCCCTGGCAAGCATTTTACCAAGGTATCGAAGCATCCTGCATTGGCTGGAGATGATCTTTGTTGTCGACGGAGTCTCGTTTAAAACGATCTCATATCCATCTCTCATTGAGTCCATGCCTTCAGTGAAAAGCTGCCAAAAGAGGCCACCTGCTGTTGCACCTCCAGTCCTCGCGGACTGGTAGATTTTCCGGTATACTGTGTTAAAAAGAGCATCTCTTTGGTAACTGCTGTAACCTGGATCCTTCCAAGATTTGCCAAACTCTGTTAAGAGAAGGGGCTTCTTGATAACATTGCTGGCATCTCGTATATGGGCATCGAGCCATTTGTTCAAAAATTGAAGTTGGGATTGATCAGTTGAGCTTGGTAACCTGAAAAGGACCTCAGAGATAAATTGTAAAATCAAAATAATGAAATTGTTTAGGAAAATGAAATATTATTAAGGGTCATTGCATATGAAAGAAATGGAAATAGAAAAAAATCTCCAGCATATGAAATAACATGTGAAAATTTAATTGGGTCATATATTTCTGAACACTACAATAACTTACATTTTATATCACCACATGATATAAACAAAAAGATGAATTTTTTTAAGGAAATTTACATACCACATAATTATTATGTATTTACATATCTAACATCTAATTTTTCATAATTACATTTATAAAACTTCAATGTCAAAAACCTAGGCTTGAAAAGATGCACTTCACTTTTAAAAAGTTAAAAGTAATGATAATTTTTATCAATTTGAGTGTAATGTTTGTGAAAATGAAATTGCAGGTGTTAGATATGGAAATACATAAAAATGGTGTGGAACGTATGTAAATGTTCCTCTTTTTAACAAGGTCGATTATGCTCTATGATTCAGAATATTTTAATACTCCACCCTCGCTTGCTAAACAATTTATAATTTAATGTTTAAATAAAATAAATATATAGTAAAATCAAAATTGAGCAGATAAATATCATAGCAATGCTAAAATCAACGTAATTAACTTCTGTTCAGCCCACACTTGANATATAAAATTCCTCGAAAGCCAAATAAAAAAGATACAGAGAAGAGTTCATACACATTTACAAACGTTAATTTAGAAAAATGTATGCAATCATATATTATTATTGTTTTTGGTAAAATATCTTCTACAGATCTTAAAGACAATATTCAGTTATACATCTGTAATCTGATTTAGTGATTTAGGATGACTTCAGTTTTCTAGATTATTCTCTAGTGTTTGTGGCTTGACCTTGGTGAAGTTGACACCTTTTTAGGGAGCTCAGTCGTGCATGAAAGTTGCAGTTCTCATTATTATTACATAAGCTGAAGGTCATAAATTGAACTCAGCGCTTCGCTTTTTTGGCTTTAGAAGTAAATTTTTTTTGTTATTCAGCGTTTGACTGTGTTTTACTGTTCCGACTTAATGCTCCTCATTAAAATGTTACACAAAAATGAAAAATAATTTCCTGAGGGAAATGAAGAAGGGCCAGAGGTGACAAAGGTAATAAAGAAAACATTAAAAAAATTGCTCAATCAGGAAACATCCTAGTAGTACAAGAAATTGGATCCCTGTGGTGCCATACATACAGTAATTTCTTCCGATCATCATGTCTTTTAGACAGTAGGTATCCAGTTCCACTGCTTCACACAAAAGAAATGTTTAATGATGCTTGTGAGATTGATAGGTAGGAAAGAAAGATGAGAAAATCTATTGCAATGAATAATTTAGAGTAAGACATATTATTGGTACAATTTTCTTACTAAAAAGCAAAAAGTTATGGCTGAAAAATAAAAATTAAATAAAATAATATAGGCTCAACATCAGCAAGGAAGAATCAAAGGATTCTCATTGAAACTCATTTAATATAGAATTTTGATCAATCCCCCACCCGTCAAATAGAAAAAAAAAAAAAATAGAAAATGTGTCCTTTGCAATGGAGTGACCTAAGAAACTTAAGAAGTTCATAATTTTTTTAATTAATTATTCAACAATAATTGACTTCTATCCTTCCAATTTGGAAGAATCCAAAAAGCTTATCTCAACTAGAAAATGGTTATTTAATCCATCGGCCAACGTGAGGCTTGTGAAGATACAAAAGGTTTTCTCTTAAGCAAAACGAAGAGTATGCCAAACAAAGTAAAAAGAAAGGGCAGCACCATACATTCCTTGCATTGAAAAAGGTAAACAATGATGAATAGCAACACACCAACTGCTATTTTCAGGTTCATGCTTGTGAATTCACTTAGTTTGGTAAAGACTGCAGAACTCATAATAGCTTCAAAATGGAAGATCTTTGTCTCGACTCAATCAAGATGGTTTTCAATTGGGACTTAATTTCCATGTAAAAGTATAGTGTAACTTTGTGGTTGATTGTGCGTTTTATTATTATTTTTTATGGTGCTCAAAATTTGTTGTAAAGAAGAGAATAGCTACCATCACTATATCAATGTAATTTTTTATTTTTTCCTCAACATTTTTGCAGCTCAACATAACCAAAAACATAAAAATAACTCTTTCTCACAGCAGGCAAAAATACCCAAGGTTACATTTTACTGCATTTTATCAAGAATCCCAAGTACATATACTAAAAATAAATTGAGAGAAACAACAGAAAGTTCCCAGAAAGAGAGAGAGAGAGAGAGAGAGAGAGATAAGTATCTGTTGTTGAATTTCATTCTTAAAAAAAAATAAATAAATAAATATACTCTTGATATATGATTTGATCATCCACAAACAACATAAAATATTACAAGCTTGAAACAACTTATAAAAATTTAGCGAAGAGATGACTGGTGGAGGAAAATAAATAAATAAATAAACCATTAATTTAAAAAAAAAAAAAAATTCTCCATACCTTAACATGATTCTTAAAGTATCCTTTAACAACATTATTAGTGAAAAACTCATCATCAGATCCAATGTTCTGCCCTTGATTTCTAGCCCACTGCACATACTGCTTCTTCCCCCCAAAGTTTTCGTAGTTGTTCACAAAACTCAGTATAAGCCGGATCCCATACCTTTTCGCCTCAGAAATCACAAAATCCAAACCCTAAGCAAAGCAGTACAAAATCCATGTCAGAAAAAATAAGACTGCAAATCGAAATAAATAATTAAAGGTTAAAAAAAGAATGAAAAAGATGTGAAAAATCCTTTAAAACCTTGAACATTTGTTCATTGTATGATCCTGGAGAATACTGTAAAGCATTGTTGCCACCGTCATTGAAAGCCCAAGTTCTAGCTACAGTGAGTCCATGGCTCGAAGCTTCTCTGAAGGCGTTGGAGACTTTAGCTCTCTGAGACGGATCTGATGCTGTGTACATGAGCCAGTAAGCATTAAACCCATTGGCGAAAAAAGGGTTCCCTTGAAGCTCAAAATGAAGTCCCCTTGTCCTTATTAAGTCTCCTAACGCTTGAAATTGGTGACATTGGGACAGGAGAAAAATCAGAAAAATTCCTATAATACTTATCCTTTCCATCGAAGCCTTGTTCTCAGTGACTGCTAGGAGGAATGCCAGAAGCAGAAAGCTTGTGGGTCTTCAAAACCTACTGTCTCTCACTCTCTCTCTCCATTCGGAACAGAACCAAACAGGTGATGTGTGAAAGTTTCAGCTGCATTTTTCGGCTCTCGCGCTCTTAGATAAGTAGCAGGGGCAAGCAGTTAAAAAAGAGCGTCAAGGTTGAGGTTTTACCAAATTTATGCTTTACAGCTTTACATTATTTTTTATCTGTTCCATTTGGTTTGGTTAGTTGATATTCTTGGAATGACCGATAACAACGAACCGACAAAATATTGGATTTTATATAAGAAGCATTCACATACACAACACCCACAATTTTTATGTATGTAAATGCGTAACTAACACCTAAATTTTATTTTTTATATTTACATCACCAAAATATTTTATATCAATCAAAAATACATGTTATGCTCTTATTAATTATTTTAATCATGAATGAATCATGATATATATGAGGAGTGATAGTTCTAATATCCAACTATCTACACTTCAATTTAAGAAAAAGTGTTTTGGTAAGACGAAGTAGAAGACATCAAACATGGTCTTATCTGAGCTCAAGTGAGTCCAGATTGTGCCCTTGTAGTATAATAGAAAGGTTAGAGATATATTTTGGTGGACAATAGGTTCTTAAAATTTGACAAGTTTATAGTCAAATCAAACATCTCGATAAGACAATCCAACAAGCACGAGATCATTTAATTCTAACAACATTAATGCTCATAAATATTAATTAAACATCATATGATTAATTGGGTTAGCTTGAAGTATTCAATGTAATGGTCCAGATTTATATAATATTTATGGAGTATGTCATTTACAAAATCCATAAATAAACTTCACTCTCTTCATGAAGTGAGACATGAGTCTAGAGTACAAAGTTGAATGAAGCTCCAAGCTCTTGTGGATTTATGAGCTCCACAACCACAAAACCAATTTTGTCCGATTGTTGTCATTGTCAGACCACCACCGCCCAACCACCACTTTTATCACCATCATCATTGTCACCGTCATTGGGTCGTCCCTACCTTCAGACCACTAATACCAGGTCGTCACCGCCTCTATCGCCGGAACACTGCTGTTTGATCACAACTGTTACCATCTAAGTACCATGACTAGTAGACCACTCTGCAGTCACGCCGCCAGACCATCGTAGTCCGACCACCATCTTCAACACCGTCATCGTTGAGCTACCATCATTGTTATCTCCAGTACCAATGTCATCTCATCACCACCATCATCTCATCGCCATCATGAAAGAATCATCACTCGAATGGCACAACCACCGTTAGACCACCATCGTTGGTGACCCTAGCATTAGACTTTTGTTATAAGGCCCCTATTGTTAGCTTTCCAGCACTATAATCGGGTCACATCCACTTACTCAACGTGTTCTGCTACCGCTTTAGTGACAGTCAAGTTAATCGGTAACCCCTACTTGTGTAAAATTGCTCTCGACTATTTAAGGGCCAACAAATTTTATAGCTTACATCAGCCTAGTGGAATCATTCAAGTGGACCTGGACCTATAATTTTTTTCCCATTCGAGTTGTCAACATAAAAAACTCTTCTTGTCTTCTCTGTCAAATTTTTATTATTTATATTGGATCTTTGTAAGATATTAACACTCTACCACTGTGAATTAATCAACACACAAGAATACTTTTTAAAAGTAAAATAAATATTTTTCATTTTTAGATGAGGTAGCATAAATGTAAAGTTAAATCAATTTTTATATTCCATACATATATCTCTAATATAAAAAAATTCATATTTGATATCTAAAATTTTATATTATTGCAAAAACATCACTGCAATGTATCCCTAACTTTAACTATTTATTCCTATATCAATTCTTAATCTCGAGAAAGTCTAAACTGGCAAAGATGTACAGAACTTCTCCCTGGCACAATAGCCCCACCCACTTTTAGTAGTCCATCGACATGCTACTCGTTATTGATTTGTACGCTCAACAATTTTTTTTGGATCTAATACAAAATGTAAGAGCCGTTGCACCTCGTCGTTTTCATGAGTTGCAGGTATGCAAAATATCTGCTTATAAATGATTAAATCGGCAGTGCCTAATTCAGGACAAAAAATCATTTTGATCTGCTAATAATTGGGTTGAAGTTCATATTAAAACCTCACTTAAGTGCTTCCAACAAAGAAAGTAGTTTTATATATGCTTTGAGAAAAAAGGTTCGACATAGGAGTATTATTTCAATAACAAGACTTACTATATGGATTCTCAACAAATTAAGGTTTATGAATAGAAAGCACATTATTTATCTTGAGGATCTGTTGGTGTACATCAAAAACATGCCAACACGAATCACGATATCATCTCATGAACAACAAAGGAAGTGGAGTGGGCCACATGACCCACCGTGGACGGCCCGAGACTATATGATCGGCTAGCTTATTTCCCTTATCGTAAAGGTAGGGCTTCTCTAGCGGACAGAAAAGAATTACTCATGAGGAACAGGTGGGTCAGACCCCTGCAGGTAGATCCATTGCCTCCCAATTTACATCAAATTCAAAAAGGAGAACTAGTCACAGGTAGGACAACTGGCACAGTCTCTTGAAAAATTGGACTCTCGACAAATAACCACTCGATCACGCAATTGATCAGCCCTACAGTAGCCTATTTCAAAAAGACGTCAAACAAATCTATCGGCATGGCCCGCGAGCCAAATTTACTAGGGTACCTCTCCATACCAAGGCACTACAAAGGTACAAGATAAAAATTTAGACTAATAACCCTCTATAAATGGGAATCCCATCACATGAATAGGAGGGGAGATGACGCAAGTTTACTGTGGAGTACTTGCCCTCCCTTTAACTCTTTCACTCTATGGATGTCGAGCACTCTATTTCTTAGGCGTGCCCCCGACAGATTTGGATTCACCATCCTAAACGATGCAATTAGCACGTTGTCATGAGTCAGCAAGAAAAGGAGCACAGAGATTTTAGAGAGAAGGGAGTGGCCAAAGAATACTAGCTAATATAGAACCCTCATAGTACAACAATGAGGAAGGCATGCACAAAAATCCAATAAATAAGTATCCAAATCGTGGAGCAGACGACGGGTTAGATTGTCAAGGTCTTGAGAGCCGTCGCAGTCCTAGCAGAAGTCTGAACCCTACAAGAATAGAACTGGCCTTAGTACGCATTGTCAGTGCATAATGGTCAGACCTGAAGGGAGCCGCTGACTCATAATGCCAAGATAGCTCAAGATCCACGGATGTAGAGAAGCAGTAGTCATGATGCACTGAAGCGCCATGAAAACTGTTGAATTCTTATTCCCTCCAAATATCTAGGGCAAAACCTTCAGAACAATTCAAGTTGTCAGCTTTACAATACTACAGGAGACGGTAGGACCCGAACGACCATATTGTTGAATTCGAGTTGGTCGTGTGCTTACTCAAAATTTTTAACATGTTTAAGTGTCGTCTCTTCTTTATAGTCGTGAGGTCTTCACCATTGAGGTGGTTCCACGAACTTCCAGCAAGTCGGAAAGGAAGCTTTGCCAATGTCAAGAGGTTATCTTGGCATAATTTGCTAGCGCCCGGAGACTCACCAAGAGAATTCAGTCCTTGAGGCAGCTCCAGCAATGAGAGCACATGAGTCTTTGTGCATTCATCACACTCTTCCAAATAGAGATTTAGAGGTAAAAGACCTCAAAGTTGGCACAGCCGTCACCGCCTTAAAGCAAGCTCCGTGGTTCAAGAGGTTCTCCTGTAACCTTGATATAAACGAACACTTGGACTTGGCGAAGCTATTGGAGAGAGCCAACAAGCACATGTTGGCAAAAGAAAGCACCCCAAGTGGGAACCAGATGGTCTCCCCACCCAAAATAGAAGGCCAACCCTTTCAAAAAATAAGGAGGAACGTGACAGTACCAAAAACACAATGAACTGATGAGAAACTGAAACCCTTAGCTTAACCAATACTACAAAAGGATGACACAACATTACTAGCAGCCATATGAGGATCGCAAGGTCCTACAATCTACTTTCGTAAGGGTGTCAATGGCAAAAAGTATGGATGCCATCAAAGATAAAGAATGCTTTATGGAACCAACATCAATGAGAGCCAGAGATTTCCTCTGAGATGGTAGAAAATTTTACAAGTGCCATCGGGATCATGATCACGACAAAGAGAGATGCAAACACATCCAAAATCTTACCGAGTTAATCAATACTAGGAAGCTAAAAGATTTTGTGGCCACAGGGCATCTAAGCCAGAGACAAGAGAAAGTGTCAACACTGGGGGCTCTCCCAAAACCTAACCAAATAAACATCATCCATGTCATGGGAATAATCCCATGAATGATTTTCTCCTTTCCTTCACCGTACTCCCAACCTTTGTAATATGCGCATGGATGATTTTATATGAAATTTACTTTCCATTTATTTTAGATATCTCACATAACATTCCATTAAAAATCCTTGCAAATTAAGTAAGTGCAACAACAACAGAAGAACTAAGACAAGCCTGGCTGAGCATTAATTGAATATAGCCAGTCATGACACCAAGATCACTTGATTGAGCATCAAATGAAGACAACTAGCCATGGCACTAAGATCATTAGGCTGAGCACAAATGAAGACGGTCGGTAATGGAACCAAGATTATTATGCTATGATTGAGCATCAGACAAAGATGGCTAGCTGTGGCATAAAGATTGTCTGACTAAGCATTAGTGAAGGCATCCAACTGTGGTGCCAAGATCGCCTGGGATGAGCATCAAAAGAAGATAACTAGTTGTGGTGCCAAGATTGCCCGATTGAGTGTCAAATGAAGACAACCATCCATGGTGCTAAGATTGCCTAACTAAAGATCAAATAAAAACAATCAGTCATGGTGCCAAGATAGCTTGATTAAGCATCAAATGAAGACAACCAACTGAGGCACCATGATCGCTCGGTTGAGCATCAAATGAAGACTACCAGTTGTGTCCCTAAGATCTCTCATCTGAGCATCAAATAAAAATAGCCAGTCATGATGTCAAGATCGTCCAGCTAAATACTACAAATAAATAGCCAGCTGCAGCAAAAAGATCACGTAGCTGAGAATTACATGAAGGCAGTTGGATATGTGTGAAGGCCACCTGACCAAGCATTATCGAAAGACTACCACCCGTGGTGCCAAGATTGCCTCGTTGGTTACTAAATGACAGTAGATACTTGTGGCAAAAAGATCACTCAGAGGAGCCAAAATTTGCAAAAGATCAAATATAGTTCAGGTTAGCTAAAAACATTTGGAGGGGGGGATGAATAAAAGACGCAAGTGACAAATGAGCCATTTCATCACAAAGGAATCATATGACTTTCATCTTTACAAAGTTCTTACATATATAAGGTATTATCTATTCAAAATACATTAAAAAATGGTACTCTAAAAAAAGGGGGATTAAACTTCATAAGACTGGTTGGATGAGCCATGTTCACTGTCAGCACCCAAATTATCTCCATATGACCCCTTATAGCTGAAGTACAAGGAGGAAAACTATAGAGGACCCAAATATTTTGGATTGCCTAGGCCCAACTGATTGAAGTGATCAATCACTATCAAACTCCCAATACAGATTTATTTGTCCAAAAGTTTTGGCTACCTAGTATGGGGCAGAAGCAAGGAGAAGAACTCGTCCTCATACCAAATAATTATCATTAGAACCTTCACTTGATGATTTTGTTTGGCTAGAAGCAAAAATAATAAAAAAATTGAAGAAGTTCCTCTAACATCGCTACAAGCTTTTTCTAAGTCCTCTCTACTCACCTCTCCATCACTTGAGCCAACTGAATCGAGGCCTTAGCCTAATCCACAACATTAGCTCACTTAGTGTATATAAAAATCAAAAGACAATGATTAGAGGTGAGAAGCCTCTCAGGCCTTCAGATAGTATCAGTCTGTCCTCTTGAAAAGCTCTTCCACTCCAACCCCCACAAAGACTTTACGAATGTCGGTGACTTGATGGATCCTAAATGTGTGGTGGGAGAGTGTTCTAGTAAACGGAAGATTGGAATACCAATCTACTGATCAGTCGATAGTGGAAAACCGACCATTGGGCAAATTTCAAATATTCACCTTGGGAGCTTAAAATGAAATCTGATTCAAAGTAGAGCCCTAATTCTTGCTTAATGACACAAGAAACATAGTAATGAATTTGGTAACTTGTCTCATACTCACTCGTCACCAAGTTTCAAAAGTTAAGCATGCCTCAGCCCCGATCTTCCCAGGAATCATAGGGAGACTAACCTTAGCTCTAACAGGAAGATCATGAAATGAGATTCCTTGGCTAGAATAATTACTTCTCTCTACAACGCTCTCATGGGATCTATCCCATTTTTTCAGCCTTAATTTTTTTCCTTTCCTGTTCTAAGCAAATGTGGCATAGAAAAGAGGATTTGAAACATGATAGATGCTAAGAAGGTTGTACTCCTAGTCATAAAAAAGGGGTGCAAACAACGTGATTCAATTTCAGTTTCAAATATAATTTCAACATATTTTATAGAATAGTTAAATCTTGATTAAAAATTGTTTAATTAAGGTTCTATCATGATTTAATCATAATTTATACATGATATAACTATGGTTCAAATATATTTTAATTTCTTTTTTCCCCAATATCTCAATTGACATTAACTCATGTGAGTTATAATGTTATCTATAGAAATATTTGCTTTAATAATACTAAGAGATAGAGTAAAAGTTATATTCAAAAATCAATCAAATGTATGTCAATCTATTCCATCTTAGAAGAGTATAAATAATTTTTAAACTTTATACAACGCCTAAGATTGGACTAGAGTATGTTTTAGAATAATATAGGAATATTGGAGAGACATTTGGATGCTTTGACCAATCTAGTTCATAGTTTGTGCACAAGGTGTAAAAGAGGAACAAAAAGAGCAAGTTGATACATGCTACAAACTTAGTCATTTATTTAATTAAGGGTTTGGATGAGTAACAAGTTTACATGAAGGGAAATAGAAAATTCAAGAGAGGGACAGGGGGTATAAGTGATAGCGACTTTATATATGCTTTAAAATACAAGTATTTAATACTGTTGCTAAAAGATTTAATTTCTCAACAACGACACCAAAAACTTAATAACAGTTACAGATTCGATAAAGATGTATATATAAAATATTTAATAATGGTAAAGTCACACTTATCAACGCAAGTATACATATCGCTCAAGTAATATAGGTCTCTAATGGAGTCCTAGATATTGATCCCACAGGGAGTAATATTAGAAGCTACGAACTAAGATTTTAGAAAAGCTATACTCAATCGCAACAATAGAACTCAAATTGCTTATCTGTCACTAATAAGCAATTGAAATAAATATGTAATTTTAATAACTCTTAAAATAACTCACATTATACTGATAAGGTTTTTAATGTGATATTCAATATATAAGAAAGCATCCTTCTCCTTGTCGCTTATGAGTCACTAATAGGCAATTGAAATAAATATGTAATTTTAATAACTCTTAAATAACTAATTATACCTATCACTAATAAGCAATTGAAATAAATATGTAATTTTAATAACTCTTAAATAACTAATTATACTAAAAGTTTACAATTAAAATAAATATGTAATTTTAATAACTATTAAATAACTAATGATACTAATGAGGGTTTAAATGTCATCCTTCTCTTTGTCAAGAAATTATAGTGAATGAATAAAGTGAATCAGTTCAACAGGTATTGTGCCAAATAGGAACATACCTATTCTTTACTCTTTGGTCCAGGCATAAAGAACATTGACTAATCCTACGCTTGTTTTTGAATCTGCGGTTAGGCTCGGAGGATATCGGCTCTCACTTTGAAGCTCCCACGTTCCCCTCGCCTGATGGCTAACATGTACACTTCGGCACCCAAACGATAGGACAAAATTGTGATTTTAGTTTTTCACTCTAAAATCTCCAATTCTACGCATGATAATTTTATTTCCCTATTTATTTGCACCCAACTTCCAAGGGCTTTGACCTCTCTGAATCTTAGAATGTAACCTTTCACTTTAGTTGTAAAACTCAACATATTTTAACAAATCAATTGGTCAGATTGGGTAATCTTCACTTTCATTATAAAACTCAACATATTTTAATAAATCAATTGGCCAGATTGAAAGTAACTTACGATCGAAGTGAAAAGATTATCACAATTTTGTTAACATTTTCATGGCTCAACCAATTCAAATCACCATTTCAGAAATCTTAAGACAAGAAGAAAGGCAGAGAAAACTACTCATAACTCATGGGGAAGATACAACAAAACTTAGAATTCAAATATAAAAGCGAAGTCATACAACTACAATAAGTAAATAACACTTATCTCTAATTTCTCCCCAAGCAAGCTCCTTGAAGTTCCTCTGAATCTCTTCCTTTTTTTACAGCATAGAATTTCTCTTCGAAGCGGCAAGGAGGAAGAAATTTTTCACTTTCCCTCCACTCTTACAATCTCTCAAAGAATTCCTCATAATTAGGCAATTTAGTAAACTCTCTATACACTAATAGAACCTCTCTAACCTCTAGGACACTCTATTTTTGGCCAATTTCTTCTCTTTAAAGATGTGGATGAGTTTTCCCAAGAGTTGCTTGAGCATCCCTCAAAAATTCATCCTCATCCAATGCATTGTAGGACATAACTGCCGATCTCTCCGTCGGTGGCCTCGAGAGCGCCGTCGGCGAGCCTTCTAAGTGAATTAAATCTGGAGTCTTAGAAAAGGTCTACCGTCGGCGCCGTTGGGCTCACTATCGGCGCCCTAGTTCAAATCTCCACATTTCGGTCCTTTTCGCTCCAAATTCGCTTCTTTTTGCATCTTTTTGCTCCAATAACCCTAATTCATCATTACTGCAACAAAACATCAAAAATACATTTCTTTAAAGTACAATATCATAAAAAACAATGTAAAATAGGTATGAAATCTCAACATATTTTTCTTTGGTCAATATCCCCTAAACTTAACTATTACTTGTCCTCAAGTAATTTTTTTACTATATAAAAGTTATAATATATTATAGTAAAGTTTCAATTCAGAAATACTATAAGTTTAATTTAGATAAATACCATAGTGAGATTTTCAGAAAAAATTCATGTAATTAAATTAACTCTGTAGCTACAAGATTATCTAGTCATCAAGTTTACGAGTTTTAGTCTTCTATTCATTTCAAGAATGACTATATGTTGCAATATTAAGTCACTTAGAATATTCAAAGGATAGAAACTTCATGAGAACACTACTAGCAAAAGATCTATTTCATAAATATAAATTCAGGAATGATTTAGGTTTTCCCTTTAGGTAGGTCCAGTGAAGCTAATTTTTGATTAGGCATATCCTCAAGCTTCTCCTTCATATTCTTTTCTTTCTTTTCTCTTTTTATTTGGATTGCTTTCAATCCTATATATTTTTCTTTTCTTTTTAGGGATTGTTTTCAATCATTTCTTTTTCCTTTTTCAAGTGAGGATTGCTATATCGGGATAGCCTTTAATGATTTTGAACATCACCTTTCTTTCCCTAAATTTGAAACTCAAAGCATTCCTTTACCTTATAAATATTTCATAGCTTTTACATCATTGAGTCCCAATCTTTTCTTCTTAAATGAATCTCCAGATTCTTAATACTTCAAAATATAGTTTCCTTTATTTTAAATAGTTAACTATAGTCTTATTCTCTTATACTAAAACATCTTTAATCTACAAAATTAGTTTTCATTACAAAAATATTCCGTTAAATCTACTATAATATTTAAATAGCTACAAAATATAGTTACCTAAATTAAATTCACTACATAAAATATTATTAATAATTTTTGAAAATATTTAAATAAAGGACATCTAAAAGTTATTCTTTTTCTTCCCTCCCCAAACTTAAATTTTTCAATATGAAATGATACAGGTGGAACGAAAAACTCTAAATATAAATCATACCTCAGTATTTTAAGCATTTTTATCATTCTGAATTTTTTGCAGTCTTTCTCAAAATTTCTACTTCACATGGTCTGTAACATTAGGAGTTTTCTACACATATAAATCATTAGAGAATTTGTTGGGTAATGAAATTTTGAAATAATTACAAAACTAAAACATTAAACAAACACAATAATTCAATAACACATCTACAATACTAAATAAAAGACGATTACAATTAAAATGCAAAAAGGAAAATCAAATCACATTACAATTCACAAAGTACTAATCAACATCCATTATACTACACATGCAAATTTTAACTACCACACTAACAATTATAACAATAATTAAAATTATCCAATTACAACAATAAAAATAAAAAGTACAAACAAACATTTGTTTCTATTACAAAAATTACAAACATAAAAGTAAAAGTACATCAATTACATTCAGATATCAAAATCCCAAACTCTGTCTTCGTCTCGTTGATCAGCAGGTGGATTGGGCTGATACTGAGTATATTGGGGGCACTCAGGAAAAGTAACATTAGGCTCACCTCTGTAGTGTCGGGCTTTAGCTTTGTAGTAAGCTATCTCAAAATTTGAATGCCTCTAAAGGTGCTCACTGTCATAATCATGTCAACATTCTAAACCTCCAATACTTTCATCATTAATTCTATACTTTTTCGCTGCAAGGTCAACTCATTCATCAAGTCAGTTAGGGTAGGGGAACTAGAAGAAGGATGGTGATAACTTGTAGAGGGGACATCTCTACTAGTAGAAGGTTCTTGACTCATACTCCCTGTTCTCCATTTTTCATGGTATTCATAAGTTTTCAAATTAGCTTTACTAATGGGCTTCATAGGGTAAGCCCATTCCTCATCTTCTCCAGCTTCCACTCCAGAAAGTTGGCAAAGTGCGTAAATAAGGCCAGGATGTCCTAGACCTCCACTTGTTTCACTCCTTGTCGTAGTTAATATATTCATAAAAATGATTCTCCCCACATTTATATTTTTATTATTTTGAATACAGAAATTCAGAATAACTTTTTCTCTTGTTACCTCGCTATGGTGATAGGTCGGCAACAGAGTAGAGGAAATAAAATAGTGCCACACTTTAGAGGTGACATTCGACATGGAAGCAAAAAAATTTACCCGTTCTCGTTGCTTTATCTTAACGTTCCTTTCCCATCAGTGAGAAAGTTGATCACATCATTCAGGGGGCATTCCATCGTACTGAAGGTTTCATAATGACAACTATAAGAGTCTGGGACTTCGTAAAAGGTGTTAATGTGGGCGGCATTAAATCCAAAAGAAAATCCTCGCACTTGAACAATTCCATCTTCAGAATAGAACACGTTGGCATCGAATTCTTTCGCAATATATGCAGCAACCTTATTGGTGGGGTAACAGAAGTTTTCCCACCTCCGCTCGGTAATAATTTGTTCAATTTCTCCTCCCGGACTCTCAAAAACTCTATCTTTTATACACTTTTTTCCTTCAAACACTGAAGTAAACCTTGATTGAGCCTTCGCATTTACGAAGCGAGACTCGTCGAACTCAAGTCGTCTCTTTTGTTGTTGACCCATTTCAATCTAATCACAATTATAGAAAAATTCCAAAATATACTTCAAATATGCAAATAATGGCTTCCAGGAGTAATTCTATGATGTTCAAAACTAAGTTCCATGAATTTTTTCCCAATATTTTCTTCACATTCTCATATTTTTTGGATCTCCTCAATATGGAAGAAATTCATGGTGAAAATCAAATATTTTTAATTTGGAGTGAAGCTCTTACCAAGAGATGATCAAATCCGGTGTCTAAATGCGTTGAAATCGCCTCCCAATCCAAGATCTCTCAAGCCCTAGATAAAAAATTATATTTTTCAGAGGAAGGGAATGATGAATAGTGGCGGTTGACTGGTCAAAATCACGGTTAAAGGTGTTTTTCTTGGAATTTCACCGTCGGCGCGCTCTATTGAAATTATATCCTAAGACTCAGGAAAAGTCCGTCGTCGGCGGCGTCAAGGGCGCCGTCGGCGGGCTATATTGATTTTGTTCAATTTCCAGATTTTTGCGATTTCGATCAATTTCAAGCCTCAACGACATCCATTCAATCATTATAGATATAATTTTAAGTGATTAAATGATGTACTTATTGCAAATAAACTTTCACAACACAAAACATCACAATTATAAATAAATTCCAAGAGTTAGAATATACGTTACGTAACACACCTAAGTTTGGTATTTTCTCAACCTCAATACATTAATTCAGCATCGCAATGTTGAGATCCAAAAAAGGTATTTCGAGAGTTAATTCAAATTTTAGGGTTTTAGTGACCCTAGATATGTCCAAAGAGGTCAATGTTGGTAGATTGTTTGCCTTAATGATCATAGTAATCATTTTCAAGTCTTTTGATGATGTCTGAGGATCTTGAGTCATAGGATTACTCAAGCTATGTTTGCTCTATAAGTGTCAGGTTAGGACCTTCACAAAAAGTGAGGTCAACAAACAACTGAAGATCCTAATTTACATCTTACTAGTTTCTTGAATTGTGTGGTACGTTTAAATGTGATGAAGTGTTAAATGATGCTGTCAAACTTGGACTTTTCTTTTCATTTAGGGATAAAACTAAGATGTGATTGAACTCTTGAGCACTTGGATCTATCGGAACATGGGGAGAATTATCACAAAAATTTTTTATCTAAATATTTATTTCCATCAAAAACTGCAAAGCTTAGAAATGATATCACATCTTTTTGTCAATTTGAAGGAGAATCGGCATACGAAGCTTGGAAATGATTTAAAGATCTCCTTAGGAAGAGTCCACAACATGAATTACAAGATTGGTTAATAATTCAAACTTTTTATTATGGATTGGTTGGATCTCTTAGATCTTTAATTGACATTGTTACAGGTGGATCATTAATGCCAAAACCATTTGATGAAGCATATTCTTTAATTGAAGAGATGGCTACTAATAATTTTTAATGACCCTCTGAGAGGATAACTCTAAAATAAGTAGCTAGTATTCATGATTTTGATGCAATATCTATTTTGGCTTCTGAAACTGATGCAATATTGATCATTGTGCAAAATTTATAAAGTTGACTCCGCTTTACAATGATGCCAAAAACTTGATGTGGTATTTTTTGAATTATAATGTTAAGAACTTAATGTTGGGATTCTATGCAAGTATACATATCATTATCAAGTAATATAAGACTTTTGATTTTAGTCCCAAATATCAATCCCATGAGGAAGGTTTAAATTTGAAATGATAAATTAACTAGGAAATTCAAAGAAATAAAACGAAAATACTGTCACTAATTTTGAATGTTTGAGATACTATCAGAACTAAATTATTAACCAGTAGTAAAATTTAAATGCAAATTTTAAAACATTAACTACTAAATTATGTTTATGTGATGGAGTTTTCTAATATGAAAAAGCATCTTTCCCACTACAATGAGTTTTTTTGTGAAATGAGATCAAATAAATGGTTTAAAAATGTATTGTACCAAATAGGAGCAATTTTAATTCTCTACCCTGATTCAGTGTTATAGAAAATCATTGGCTAATCTCAGGTTTAGTCTCTAAATTCGTGGCTAGGCTAGGAGGATACTAGCTCTCACTCCAGAGCTCCCACTTCCCTTCCCCTAAAGGCTAACTCTCACTTTAGTTCATAAACACTAAGATCAAATTGGGGATTTTAGTCTGTCACCCTAAAATCTCCCATTATATGCCCAACAGCGTATATTTCCCAATTTATTTGCATTTAATTCCATGAACGAAACACTCCTCCATGGAATTAAATGTGATTCTCACTCTTTTGTAGAACTCATACTCCATTTGTCGGATCATATGTTTCACAACATCTTTTAACAATTCAATTTGCCAGATCAAAATGTAAATTAAGAACGGAGTTGAAAAACTATCATAATTTATTTTATATTTTAATATTAGTACATCCAAATTATCTCTTCATTTCACCATATCTCAGAATAGAGAGAAAGATAAAGGAAACTACTCAGACTTCATGAGAAATATACAACAAAACACAAATTTCATATATAAAAGTAAAGTTCATACAACACTAATAAACAAACAAAACTTATCTGAAACTCTTTCTCAATGCAAATCCCTTGTTCATACAACAATAATAAACAAACAACACTTATCTGAAACTCTTTCTCAAAGCACTCTTGTAGCCTCTTCTAGGAAATGTAGGAAGAAGAAATCTCTCACTTTTCTCATTCTCTAACACTCTTAGAAAAGCCTCTTCTAGGATAGTAGGAAGAAGAAATCTCTCACTTCTCTCCATCTCCAATACTCTTAGAGAATAATTCACACTTAAACTCACCACAAAAAACTCAAAACTATACAGAAAAATAACTGACTAATGGACTCTAAGTGGCTATATGGAAAGTGGAATAGCATAGAAGAGAGTGGAAAGCGGTTGAAGGGTACAAAGGGGCGCAAAGGTGGTGTTTTCTGATTAATTTTTGGCTCTAAATAGAGCCTAAGGTCAGTTTTCAATAGGTGCATCCAAAACTCTTCAAAAAGCATCCAAATTTGTCGAATCTTCCACAAATAAGGCATGCACAGACACTGGTGTTATCGACGTCAGTGGCCATTTAATTAAAATGTGCTCTGTCAAATTGTGTCGTCAGTGCTGAACAATTCTTCAAAAACTTCATTTTGACTACAAATTCCATTCTTTTTTCTTCCTTTTTGCCCCAAGTCCTAAAAATCAACAACCTGTAATAAAACATGAAAAATATCTTCCTTTAAAGTGCAATATCACCAAAAATGTTTATAAAATATGGGTCTAAAATGCATATATTTTTGGTGTATCAAAATTACTTAAACATAAATGTTACTTGTCCTCAAGTAACTTCTTTACTACATAAAGATATGACTCATGTCAAAAATTTTAACTTCTAGATTTCTAAATTTTAGTCCAATAAATATAATAACATAACTTACAAAAAATGTAAAATAACTCCATTTAATGCTAAAGGTTTAAGAATATCTAGCAGTCAAGTCTAAGATTTTTGATTCTCTATTCTTTTCAAGGAAAATTGCAAATTGTTCATATTAAAGTCATATAGAATATCGATATGAAAAAGAACTTCATGAAACTTTATTAGTAAATATTCTAATACTGAAAGATAAGTTTAGAAATTGTAGCAAAGCCTTCTTCTTTAAGTTGAATCAAGTGAAACCGATTTTTAATTATGCATCTTCTCAAGCTTCTCCTCACATATTTTTCTTTTCTTTTTAGCATCATTTTCAATCCTTTTTCTTTTCTTTCTTTCTTTTTTTTTTAGGTGAGGATTATTATGTCTGGATAGCTTTTTATGATTTTAAAATTAACTATCCTCTTCTTAAAGTTAAAAACTTTCAGATTCCTTCACTTTATAAATTTATATTCACTTTAAAGAATTTTCATAAAGTTTTATTCTTTTCTTCTTACATGAATCTCTAAGATTTTTAATACTTCAAAAATACAAATTCCTTTACTTATAATATAAATAAATAGTCTTATTCTATCATACCAAATATTTTAATCTCTAAAATTAACCTTTTTTATTGAAAATTTTCACTTAAGTTTACTATATATTTAGAAACAAAAATATAGTTATCTAAAGCTACCCTTTAATAACAAAGGTAATGTTAAATTTTAAAATATTTTGAAAATATAGCTATATGAGGACCTTAAGTTTCTTTTCTTTAAAAAGAAATTTTTCTTCCCCCCAAAGTTAAATTTTTAAGAGATTTAGCATGAAAAACTGAAAAAATAAAGGGCACAACAACAACAACAAAGCCTTAATCCCACTACGTGGGGTCGGCTACATGAATCTTTTTTCTCCATTACGTCCTATTTAGTGTCATATTTTCATTTAGTTCTAGTAAATTAAGATCATTTTTAATACAATAAGCCCAATTCTTCCAAGGTTTACCTCTACCTTTCTTAACACAAGTCGAATCTAAAACATCTACTCTCCTAATCGGATCATCTATATTGACGTTGAATATGACCAAACCATCTAAGACGACTTTCTCTAATTTTGTCTGTCAAAGGAGCTACACAAACTCTATCACAAATATATTCATTCTGCATTTTGACTCTAAGTGTAAAACCACTCATCCACCTAATCATTCTCATCTCAGCAACACTTAACTTATTATTATGCTTCTCTTTTAAAGGCCAACAATCAGCGCCATAAAGCATTGCAGGTCTCACCACCGTCTTATAAAATTTTCCTTTCAGTCTTAGCGGTATTTTTCTATCACACAAAATGCCCGAAGCATTCCTCCACTTTCAACCAACCAACTTGAATTCTACTATTAACATCCCCATCTACATCACCATCGCTTTGGAAAACGGACTCAAGATATCTAAATCGTTCACACCTTTTAATAATTTGATCACCCAAAGTCACACTTCTCTCACTAGATCTATTACGACTAAAATTACATTCCATGTATTCAGTTTTAGTTCTACTTAAACGAAGGGCTTTAGACTCCAATGTAGACCTCTAAAATTCAAGTTTTTCATGGGCTTTTTCTCTCGTTTTATCCACGAGAAGAATATCATCAGCAAAAAATACACCAAGGTACATCCTCCTGTAGATGTTCAGTAAGACCATCCATAACTAAAGCAAAAACTACACCAAGGTACATCCTCCTGTAGATGTCCAGTAAGACCATCCATAACTAAAGCAAAAAGAGACTCCTGGGCTTTTTCTCTCGTTTTATCCACGAGAAGAATATCATCAGCAAAAAGCATACACCAGGGTACATCCTCCTGTAGATGTCCAGTAAGACCATCCATAACTAAAGCAAAAAGATACGGGCTGTTGTAGATGTCCAGTAAGACCATCCATAACTAAAGCAAAAAGATATGAGCTTAAAAAATCCTCCTGTAGATGTCCAGTAAGACCATCCATAACTAAAGCAAAAAGATATGGGCTTAAAA
>JXCR01142030.1:171211-191893 GCA_002079205.1 Phalaenopsis hybrid cultivar
GTTGATAAAAAATAAAGCAATTACAAGATTTGGAAGGGGTCCCCTATCTAAAATCCAAAATAAAAGCACGTAACTCACTCATAAGGATGACCCAACCACAAACAGACTCAACTCAAGCAGAAGGGAGAAAAAAGTATATATATATATATATATATAATTACAATATAATTCCAAAAAACTAATAGATTAACAGAAACAGGAGGGGGAAGCATCAGTTGTGCAGGAAAAGCTGGAGTCCAATAAGAAGAACCCAAAACTTCAGGTCTACACTCTAAGGTAAGGTATTTGTAGTTTATCCCCTTGTAGTAACAGTTGTAGAGGGAGTGGAGGGGAAGTGGAGACCTCAGCATGATTCAAGTTTGAACCCTCCAAAGCTAGAAAATTAGCAGGCCTGTTAGCTTCCTTATAAACAAATGAGATTTGTAGCTTAATCTCAGTGATAATCTTCTTTATTCTGTAAATCCACTAGTTTTTGTGCCAACGGGGGGAAAAGTTGTCAGTGATTAGCTCCACCAGATGGGAAGAGTCCACTTCAGCAATAATTCAATTCCACTGAATTTCCATGGTAAATTTAAGGGTGTAAAGAGCAACAACTTTTATTTCTGGGGCATCTTCAGCAATATAGGGGGCCTTGAAATATAGCAAATCTTTACCAGTGTGATCTCTGAACATACCACAAATACCAACTTTCTTGTTTGTGAAGCTTCCATCAGTGTTTATTTTAATGAAAGGATGAGGAGGCTTCTCCCATCGAACCTTGATTACCTTAGGTTGTTTGAGTTCAATATTTGACAGCTCCTTCAAAATCTTAGGGAGCTTCTTCCAATTTATCAGCTTATGTAAGTAGGCCTGACAGTTAGACACCACAGAATTAGTGTTAGTTTCAATGTCCTCATGCTTCACCTTGTTCCTAGCATTCCAAAGAAACTGGGCAACAATGAAGGGAAGAGACATTAGATTAATTGTCTGCCAGTCTTTTAAACTGTCTTTGATGTTGCCCCAGCCCACATTAATCAGATTAAGGTTAATGTTAGACTTCAACTTTTTCCAAACATCCCCAACAAATCTGCATCTAAAGAAGAGATGATCACTGGATTCTTGATTATTTTTACACAGGTGACATCTTGAGGGGCCTTTCAATCCTTTCAACTTCAGTATGTCATCAGTTGGAATTAAATCATTTAGCACTCTCCAAGAAAAGAACAACATAGAAGGTGTTAAGAATTTTTGGCAAGTGCTAATATTCCATTGGCATTCATCCCATCTGAATAAGCTATTTTGGATGTCCTTTGAAATGCTGGATGTGGTCCTTTTAATAAGTTGAATTTGGTCTTTTTTATTTCTGTCAAATTGGATTTTAGAAATGCTTCTAGTAGATGAATCCTTCAAAATGTTGTTCAAGGCATCCTCAGACCACTCATTTCCACTCCAACAGTCTTTAACAAGTAAATCCTCCCCTTTTTCATTCTGCAGTGGTTCCAATTGATCAGCAGGGCACCATTTGTCCTTCTAGAAGTTGATCTCTCCATGTCCCAGCTCCCAAATAAGAAATTTATCAATATTCTTCCTACCCTTGAGCATGTGGATCCATATCCTGGAGTCTCCAAATTTCTTAGTTACTTCCCCAGGATGATCATTTTTGCAGTATTTGGCCATCATGTATTTTGCCCAAAGACTTTCTTTTTGTTTAAATCTGATCCAAAGTTTACACATGCTGATTTGTTGCATATGATGTAGGCCTTTAAAACCCAAACCCCCGGCTTCATAAGGTTTGGCCACTCTTTGCCAACTAGCCCAGATCATTTGTTTCCTATTGCCAGCTAAAAGGAATCTGTTAAAAGTTCTCTTTAACATCAAGGTGGTGCTTCTTTTCATGTTAGCCACTTGGAGGGTATAGAGAGGGATAGATGTGAGGATGCTCTTAAGTAGGGTGATCCTTCCACCATTAGATAAGTAAGAATTAGACCACCCCTAAAAAGTAGAATTAATTTTTTCTATAACCTCATCAAACTGGGTTTGTTTGATTCTACCTCTAATTAGTTGAGTGCCCAGATATTTAAAAGGAATGCTCATGGATGAGAAACCAGTGAAGTTTGACAGCCACTGCCTGAGTGAAATTGGAACTATCTTACTTGCAAAGATCTAACACTTGTCTTTATTAACTTTCAGCCCAGACACCTGTTGAAATTTATTCAAGCACTCATCAAGGTACCTAGTGGCTGCCTTGGTTGCCCTAGTGAAAATGAGAATGTCATCAGCATAAATAAGATAACTAATGTCTATCTTAGCTCTATTATGATAGGCATTGAAGCTTTTCTTTTTCTCCTGGCCATCAATGAGTTTTGATAAGTAATCCAGAACCAGAATGAAAATAGTTGGGGAAAGAGGGTTTCCTTGTTTAAGTCCTCTAGTTGCTTTGAAAAATCCATATGCTTTCCCATTTATGAAAACAGAATTGGCATTGGACTCTAGCCATCTTTTAATGGTCTGGCAGAACTCCTTAGAGAATCCTCTTTCCTCCAAACATTCCATAATGAAATACCAGTTCACCATATCATATGCCTTCTTCAAATCAAGCTTATAGATCACATTGCCTCCTCTACATGGTCTCTCCAAGTCCTGTAATAGTTCTTGAGCTAATAAAATTTGATCTTCGTGATGTTGTTTAACCTTTGAATAGTGATATGTTGGTTTATGATTGTTGGATTGATGACAACTGGGACATATTTAAATTAAGGAAATTGTTGGGGGAGAATGTTGTTTCTATTGCTAAATTCCTTATCGCCTGGGATAAAACTAATAAGCCTCTATGGAAATTCACCACAACTGCTTAAATATGTTGAGGTCTCTTTTGGCTTGCAAACCCCACTCCCCCTAAAGAAACTTTTGCCTGGGGATAACCTGAATATCCCCTTTATCATAATTTGATGCTTTGATGTTTCTTTTGTGGTCTGGTATATTTTTTCAGGCTACCTTTACTATTTTTATCATGTTTAGCTACTGGGATACATCTTTGGTTATGAATGTGCATGCTGCCTACCACTGTCATTTAGAGGATCTATTTCTTCTTCTTTCTGCTACACGAATTTCTTTGCTTGCTCTTGCTTACACTGATCAGGTTTCTAATGCTTCTGGATGGATTTTGGTGATTGTTTTACCTGCTTAAATGGCAGGGATTAGAGCATAAAAGCTTTGTTTTGTTATGAGAGCCATCTTTTGTTTGGATCCAGAATTCTTTGAGCTCTCGGTTTTCTTAGAGCTGCCTTTGGTTTAGTTCTTTATTTGTATTTGATCAATCGGTTGGGTATACATGTATACGTTTTGGGTTTAGGACCCTTTTTTTGTTTTAAGTTTTCTCTTTTGGTCTTCTCTTTTTTGGTTGATTTGTTGTGGAGTTGTAATGAGGCTGAGGACCCCCTTATGAGTGAGTATTGTATATCTATCTTTATTAGTTCTAGGGGTTCCTTTACCTATCCAAATTTTGTAATAACCTTTCTGTTTAACACATAGAAAGCCGAATATTGTTCCTTTCCAAAAATATTATATATATATATATATATANGTTGATTTCAAGGAGAGTAACATCTATTTTAATGAGAATTCTGGCTAGGGCAGGTCTGGCTTTATTGTATGTAGGAGCATCTACCTTCATAGGTCTCCCTATTACACATGCAATATTAAATAAAGCATTGAGATTAAAGTACTGGATTGGGAGGCCAGTTAATTTAAACCATAGTAGAAATATAGGAGGTTCCTTAATAGGGTTAAAATCAGGGTTCCATTTCAGGATTTTCATTGTAATGCCTCTAATTTGAATAGCTTGTTTTGCAAAGATTCTAGCATAGTCTTCCTCCCCTAAGAGTTTTATAAGTAGGTGTCTTCCATCTAGAATTTCAATCTGTCAATCACCATTAAATTTTAAGGAATCAAAGTAGTTCCTAACTAATTCCATTTTGGGGTGGCCAAGAAGAAATTTCCCCACCAAGGTAAATTTTACTTGATCATTTAGATTATTAATTTCTTGAGGTGAGAAATAAACTGCTGGTTCTCCTTCCTTAACACCTAATGGATGAATGCAAAGGCTGTTACCCTTTCTTGCTGCAGTGTCATGAAACTTTTGTGGGAAGACTAAATGTTCAGAATCATTGAGGGAAGCAGTTGATTTGCCAACCACCCCTGCATAGGTAGCCTTTGCCCACTGAANTTGTTTCTCCTTCCTTAGCACTTAATGGATGAATGCAAAGGTTGTTACCCTTTCTTGCTGCAGTGTCATGAAACTTTTGTGGGAAGACTAATGTTCAGAATCATTGAGGGAAGCAGTTGATTTGCCAACCACCCCTGCATAGGTAGCCTTTGCCCATTTAACATCAGTTTCCAAATCGATAGGAGTAGCCATACTCCCTAGAAACAAAGACTAAAAACCACAGTGTCAGAAACCACAAAGAAAAGGTCAAAAGGACCATAAGTGGTCAGTACAGGTCAAACCACCTAGCAGACCTCAAACCAGCAGAGACTTACACCCAAAAGGGGTGGGAAACCACCACAAGAGCAAGAGAAAACTGAGTGGAAATAGAAGAAACCAGAGAAATAGAGGNCTAAGTGGTCAGTACAGGTCAAACCACCTAGCAGACCTCAAACCAGCAGAGACTTACACCAAAAAGGGGTGGGAAACCACCACAAGAGCAAGAGAAAACTGAGTGGAAATAGAAGAAACCAGAGAAATAGAGGAAGAAGGACAGAAACCATAAAACTCTAATGGAACAGTAAAACCCACAAAATCCTTAGGAAAGGAGAGGTGAAAACAAACTCCCAAAGTAAAAGGAGGAAAAAATTAGCACCCCTAAGAAGAAAACAGCCAGACCTCCCCCTGAACTCACTCCAACAACTCATCATCCTGCCAGGAACCCTAGCAAAGCACCTCCCTCCTCAGCCGCCAGCTCCATTATATATATATATATATATATATATATATCTGCTTTTTTTGATAGACATGTTTTGGTGCTTTAAATTTTTTTAATCAACAAAACATTTCAACATTTGCACCTTCTCAAATGAAAACTTGATGCAAGAAATTTTATTTCTTATTTATAAAAAGAATAAAATTATTATAACACTTGACTTTATACACATGTTTATAAACATTTGATTTACTTAGCAAGGACTTTTCTGATGTAAATTCACATCACATTACCTTGATTCATGCTAACATGTAGATCTGATATCAATTTACATTTTAGTATTACCATATTAATTTCAATCTATTAAAATAATCTTACTTATATGGTAACATAGTCTGATCCATTTTGTTTCCTTATTGTTTAGATTNTTATTAATGTCAATCTATTAAAATAATCTTACTTATATGGTAACATAGTCTGATCCATTTCGTTTCCTTATTGTTTAGATTGTCTAATAAATACCACGACATAATTCTTGTTATTTAAATCAATTTAGGTAGTGTTGGAAAGAATCTTCACCCTAATTGGAGTTTGAAAGAGTATGTATGAGCCCAACTCTACCTTAAAGGAGAAACTAAGACGATGTCCTTTTACAAAAATTTCTTTGATTCACTTTATCTAAAAGTAGGTAGTGGGATCCTTAAGTTTAATGGGAATAATGGAGCTCAACTAGAGGCTCTAACCTAAGTGAGGGAGTTCCTTAGCCTAGTTAACTTCTACATGTTCCAAAAATGATAACATAGTGAGTGAATAGGAAAATTACTTGTTTATAATAGGAGAGAGATAAATTTTCACTACACAAAGATTCATTTCTTGTCACAATATATCTTTTATTAGACATCAAGGGCTAAAGATGCTTAGGTTTCTTTGGAAACCAACACCTTTGATGAAGTTTTTTTGAGTTGGTGATTACATCTGATGGAGAAGCTCAGACAAGATTTAAATGGATCTGGGAATTTTTTCATGCTTTTTGGTGTAATGGAATGATCACTTTTTTCTCTCTCAGTTTTGACATGAGGTAATTGTACATGACAGGAACAACAGAGCTTGAAGAGATGGTCTTGCCATCGAAGGAGCTCGATTAGATTATCAAGGGTATAACACGGTTGCACTTGAGTGAATGGAGGTCTTAGAAAGCATGGGATGGCATCTAGGACTTAGGTCCTCTTAACTCATTGTAGTCAAGCTTTTGAACTAGCCATAGGAAGTTTTAACCTTTATGTTATGCTTACCGAGTTTATGGAGGTCCTAGCTAATAAGAAGAGAACCATGGAGGTGCAAATTTGAGCAATGGTCCAATAGTTGACCAACTCATATTAGGATGTTCGAACTTGAGCCTATTTGCCATAAACATGTCGAGTATGAACTAAGTTACCTGGCTGAGTTGGCTTAGTTCATATACAATAACTAGCCATCAATCAAGTTTTAAATCCATTGCTCTGGAATAGAATTTCCTAGATCAATCATTATAATAATGCATGCTCTGAGGATAGCCCATGAGTGAGCCTTGGGCCAACCTAACCTTTACTTAGGGTTTGAGCTTGAACCAACACCACTAAATTTATTAGGGATGGTTGTTTTGTTCAACTTTAAGCTCATGCACATCTAAGTGAATGTTATTTAGGTTTCAATTAGTGAGTACACAGTAAATTATTTTTTATATTTATTTTGGTATTTGGATTTAGTTTTAGGTACTAATTTCATTTAGTAGTTTAGATTCACTTATATTAGATTCAAATTTTAATTTTAGATTTTGGGTTGATGAAGTATTTGATCAGACTAGGAATTTTGAAATATTAGGTTCTCATTTTAATGAAATTTAGCTTCAAAACTTGATTGATGTTTAGTTTAAGTTCTTCTTTAGGTTTAAATAAAGTTTAGTTGGATTTATCATGCTTAACAATTTAAGGATAACTTTTGTTTCACTTTGGCATAGGTTTGATTATTTATACTGTTGACCTCACTTTTGGTTGAGGTCTAGTTTCCACTTTAGTAGCCTAGTGTATAGCCCTAAGATTTTCCTATTGATTATTCCTACAGGACTACTTAAGTAACCCTCACCATTAGAAATTCTAAACTCTTCTCTGCTCAACTTGATTCGAATTTCTCATAATTTCAATTCTAAAGTCTTCTCTGCTCAACTTGTTTCCTCTTTAGTAGCCTAGGGTCACTCACTTGCACATTACACCCACACTCACAACCCTAAACCCGAACTTGTTAACTTTGATCCCTTGATCTTTTGGGAGACTCATGTAGATGTTCCCTTAGACTCACTAGTCCTAGGCTAGGGTTTAGATAAGACTAGAATATAGAGGACCCAAATGGAGATTCCATTGGTCTATAGCATAAATAGGGTGGCTGACACCTCAATTTCACCAAAATACCTAACTTAGCATTTTGCCCCCCAAATTTACCTAATTTATCAAAACACTCCCAAACCCTAAGTTTGACCAAAATTCCCAATTTCACCCAAAATATCCAAATTTGTTCAAAAAACATCTCAAACCATTTGAAACCATCCAAATTGTCCAAAACATCCCAAATCTGCCAAAATTACCAAAATACTCCCAAAATTGTCAAAATTACCAAAATACCCTTAGTGGGCCAAACATTTCCAAAACCTCCAAAATCATTTAAAACGTCCCCAAAACCAATTTGGACCCTTCTATTGAGTCCAATTTGACCTATTTGACCCCTTTTGAACAAAAGCCCCAAATTGCTCTCAAAGTCTCAATTACTCTAATTCACCCTAAATGTCCACCAATTTGATTCCAATTTCTCATAATTTTAATTCTAAAATCAGATTCATCATTGAAAAACTTAATTTAAACTAAATCCCAACCCAATTGACCCATACTTTGAGCCCAATTTCACCCAAGTCCAAAACCCCTAATTTTCCCCCAATTTAGCCATGTTTCCAAATGTCACCAAATTGAATGCCCAAATCCAAAAATTGACAACCAATTATTATTGAAAACTCTTCATAACATCCCCCTAGACCATTCTAAACCCTCAATTTGGACTTAGTCAAACTCTAGCCTAACCTAAACCCATGTCTAACCCAACATCCCCAAATTCCATCAAATTGAATCTCCAAATCAATTCAAAATCACTACAAATCTATTCTAAACTCTTTATAAAAATCATCTACACTAAGTTTCTCAATTAATTGATTCCAATGTCATGAATAACCTAACCCAAACCCAACTTCAAGCCAATTTGACCCAAATTGAACCCATGCACCGAAATTAACCAAGGCATGTCAAATTGATAAAGCCAAAGCTTCTACAGCCAACTTCTTGACCCTAGTGACCGGCCTAGGGTCACCTAGCCCACCCTAGATGAGCTATAGATTAATGGTCCCTTGATTTAAAAGAATTCACCCATATTTGGCCTAAACGTGAAATATCTTTGCCATCATTGCTTACCCTTTAGAGTTAATCATAATTATCCACCTTCTCACCTCCTTAAGCCAAGAGGTGAACAAACCCTGGCTAACCAGCACCTCAACTGCCAGAAACAGTCAGTCCAAAGGAGCCCAAGTTGGCATAAACCCAAAACTGAACTCACTTGAGCTGACTAAGATTGATTGGCTATTAAACCTTTCTTTCGTCCACCTAAGCAGCACCTTGGCCACCTCAGCTTAGCGTGAGAGACAACATAGCCTATTCTTTTGAAGCCACCCCCTCCACGTCCATGTGAGAGAGCTAGCAAATTTTCTTGGGGAAACTATGTCCAATTTTTTCCAGAGACTCTCCAAGAACTCCTCAGCTCAATCCACTATTTTCCCCCTCTGATTCTCACTACGAGAGTTCAATTCTGAGTTCAAAATTTCATCCCAAACCATGACATATTTACCCACACCTCCACAGTTCACCAAAGTTCAATTAATTTTGCCCACACCATCAACAGAGTGAGAGGAGTTGATTCCCGACAGAAGCCCCATCACAGAGAGCCCCTAGCATAGACTTTAATCAACACCTAAAAATGACCTTGATTAAAATCATACCTAGACAAATCACCACAGCCTAGGACTTCATCTGGAGGTTTGTGAGACCCAATAAAAGCTACTATAACCATCTAATTGAGTCTTCTCCTCTCGAATAAAGGTATTGAGCCTCAACCCTAAACCGAGCTTCATTTGATTCTCCATACATATTTACAGTATTTCATACCATATAAGCCGTATAGACATGTTCTTCTTTAGTAGATGAAGATGTAGGAACAAAATTGAAGTGATTTGGTTGAGTCTAGCTCGAGATCTTAAGGTTTTAGATTGAAAGGCATATGGGTTAGGTCATTTCGAAACAATGAGCGGATGTCGTCTGACCGCGCGTTTATTCAATGAATGCTTGTGATGGAGCCCAACGAGTGGATGGAATGAAAAGCCGGGCTGACGAGGCGGCTACGTGGCTGGTTGCGTTGAATAGCGGAGCGCCGCATGGAGACTTCAGAGCTGCCGAGGTTGAGGTGGCGCCGCGTGTTTAAGTAGAAACATATAGATTTTATGGATTTATTTAAATGCCATAACTTCAAAAATTCATATCATGGTGTAGAATATCAAAAAAATAAAATAAAATAACCCTTCTGCTCACTGAATAGAAGAGAATAAAGTGGACCCTAAAAAAATTATTTGCTTACTCATTTATTTTTAATTAATTAAATACTCTCTGTGGTATTTCAATTCATCATGGCTAAGCATTACTCCCCATAGCTTGAAAATTTGAGGGTTTTTTCTTCATGAGAGAGGCTATATTCTCTAAGTTTTTAAAGGTCAGAGGACATTTTTTTGCTTCTAACCCTAATTTTCAAGCTATGATGGCTATTTTTGGCTTAAATTAATTATTTAAATTAAAATATCACTTAGATAATTATGGGATTTATTTTAGCAGGTTTCCTGTAGTTAGAGAAGTCTAGGAAAATATCATGATGGCTTGAATAGTTTTGTGAATTTCTATAATTAATTAAGTGTATATATCTTGTATTGATTAATTTAAATTAAATACGCATAAGAAAATTAATAAACTCAATTCCAAATTGTGTGTAAAAATTATGTTAAACCACTGTAAAAATTTGAAAATTACTTGATTAAGTTTAAACACTAAAGTTGATTTTGCAAGGGGCACTTTATTTTTTGTACAAAAACTATTATATTAAATTAAATACATTTAGGAAAATTATGAAAAGTAGTTTTCTAAGTTTGTTGTGATCAGGAGCACTTAGGAAAAATAAAAATAATTTTTGATAAAATACTTTATTTTTTAGCTCTACTTTGAATTAAAAATAATTAAAACTAAATAAATATTCCAAAAATACAAAATATTTCGAAATATTCCTAATTGTTCCCTAATCACTTTGGACTCATTAAAATAATTTTCTTAATTTTTCTAAGTTAAAAATAAATTTCCAAAGGCTTAAAAATGAATTTCCCTTATTTTCTCATTAAAATAATAATAATAAACAAGTTAAAAATCATTAAAAATATAAAATTTGTTTCTCTGAGTTCTATGGACTCAACGAGATTTAATAAAATTGTAAAAAAAATTAATTGTAATTAAAGCATATTTTTCATTTAATTAAATCAACTAAAAAAACCAATAAATAATTATAAAATTAAATTAAAGCTTAATTTAGAAAATAATTTTAATTTTGCCTAAGTGTTTTCTCTCACCTAAGGGAACCTCTAATACTTTTCTCATAAACCAAAAGCTTTAGTTTCATCATTTAAATAAAAAAGAAAAATCCTATTTTCTAAGTGAAAATAATTATTTAAATTAAAATATGAAAACCACATTTTTCTCCTCTGATGTTTTAATTACTCTATGGATAAGGTACTCTAAACCCTCTTAATTAGCCTGAACTATGCTTCATGAGCTATGATATTGAATATGTTTGGATGATTAAAACATAATGGGTAAAAGGTAGAAACCAACATGCCACCCTCCCATGATAATAAAAATTATGAATTTTCTAAATTATCAGATTTAGAAGTTAATCAAAGATCAAATAGATTCCAAGTGATGGCTTAATTTAGGGAGATGATGTTTCACTCATGATTAAGTCCCGAATTAATGATGATCAGACTTCTTTTAATCAGAATCCACATCACTTAAATTAAAATTCTAAATCTTTTTTAATCTTTCTCCCATTAGATTTAAAGGCCTTGGTAGTGATCTAGGCTTCATATTTAATTGATTTGATGGGATTTAGAGGACAATATGACTAATGATGAGCACTACAAGCCTAACTTTAGTGGTGGGTACAAAGGTCCTTAATGACTGAAACTTGCCTTAAGGGTATTTGCCTACATAACTTTTAAGTGAAATATCAACTGATTAAGTGGATACTGATACACCTAAAATATATAGTATTTTTTGATGTATTTTTATACTTATTTTTGAGATATTGCGCTTTAATGGAAGGTATTTGTGTGTTTTTCTTTCAGGTACAGGTAAAAAGGTGGAAAAAGCTTATAGGAGTGAAAAAAGATCAAATTTAGAGCAAATAGTGGAAAATTGGGCAAGAGTGTTTTGGCACCTAAGCGTCAGATCCAACGCTTACGCAACGGTTAAACAGAGAAGACCACGCCTAAGCGTTAGAGGCCTCGCGCTTAAGTAATAGTGGCAGTTATTGGATGAGTAAATTCGGTTTTTGCAAATTTTGAAGAGGTTTTTATGGCACCCATTGACTGAATAGGTAGTTACAACCACCATGGACGAAAATTATTGCAAAAGGAGGCATCTCTTGGAGAAATAAATTGAATCGAGACATGTTTTGAAGAGATATCAAGACACCTTTTGGAGATTTATAAAAGAATGAAGATTGAGTCTTTGAAAGTGTGCTTGAAAAGATAAAGTTTTGAAAGTTCTTGAATTGGGGAGTTAGTTCAGAGAGATTTTCAGGCACCACATATTTATTTTATCCTTTTTATGTTATTTTTTATATTGAGAGTGTTGTAAAAGAGAAGAGATTCAAAGGAACTTCAAGAGTTTAGTGGGTGACTTGAGAAAAGTTTTTATCTTTTGTTTTAGACTACTTTTGGTTTTAATTTAGACTTGTTGTTGGTTTAACAATGATTTCTACTTTTAAACTAAAGTATGGTTTTATTTTCTCCATGGATTCTGAGTCGTTTTCTTTATCTTTCTTCTTAAAATGTGAAGTAATTAAGTGTTGGATGGAAGTTGTGGAGAGTATTGATCTTTAATGTTGGAAGAAGTTGTGATGATTTAAATCCATGCACTTCATTTACTTCTTTATTTGTCCAATCCAGATGTTAAAATTTGTTGTGAGAACATGTAAGAATCGGGCTGGTACTATCTCAGTGAACAATTGGGCAGAATTACATGAGGTTATATGAATGAGAATGTAGTTCATATGATTGAGTGCAAATAAATAGAAAAATATTCATTGAAGGGTGTAGAGTTAGAGAACTTTAAAGTGACAGGTTAAAGCCCCTAACTTGGTTTAATGTTTTAGGTTCTTATACAAGAATGTTAGCCCCCAAGTGGAGGGAATTGAAGGAACTCTAGAGTGAGAGCTACTATCTTCCCTACCTAGCTGGTCTTCAGAATTATTCAAACTTTAAATTAGCCAATGTTCTTTATAGCATCACTAGTAAGGGTAAAGAATATTAATGCTCCTATTTGGCACAACACAAATTACATACTTGCATAATAGAATTCCTATTACTTATTACTGATTCATGATAAGAAAAAAGATATTTTTCATCTTTAGTGCTTTACTTCCGAAAATACTATAGTTATATTTTTAAATTGTTATTGTTCAATAAAAATATTGCAAATACCAAAAATATTTAAATTTTCATTACTGCAAGAATCATCTTTAGTTTAAATAATTGCCTTTTTTTAAAAAAAGAAAGTTTCTAAAAGTGCATATTGCATAATCTCCCTATGGGTTCGATATTAAGGTCTTAATCAAAATGTCCTATATTACTTGATAATAATACGTATAATTCCGTAGTATCCCAATATATATAAATTAAAAGTTAAATTCTTATTTTTCTTCAAGATCAAGTTTTTTGTTTTGTTACAAAATAAGGAAATATAAGTGAAAAATATAATCAAAATTATTATTGTACTGTTGCATATAAATAGTAAGTCGGGATCAGACACCCTATCCTTGAGATGATTAAAAGTCAAAGTTACCAAGTAATGAGGTAATTTTAATTTGACCTGGGATGATTAGTAGAGCAACATAATAAGTTCAAAAAGAACTGAAATGTTTCAAGGGTTCTTTAAAGAAGTTCAGGGTCATTCCAAGAACACTTTATATACTCTTGAATATTTTGAAGGACAAATTGAACTTGCTATATCTTGTTCTAAAATCATCTATTAAGATCTTTCACGATTTAACAAATCATACTTGAGGTTTGTTAGTTATACCTTCAACTGCTTAAAACTTGCATATCTTACTTTGTCCCCTACAAAAATACATAATTGTTCCAAAAGACTAACATTTCAGCTGGAATGCTGAGAAGATGACATATACACTTTTATAGTGTTATTTAATTTCTATCATCTTAATTTCTGCAAATATTGTAAACTGCTTGGGTAAGTACCTTACTTTTCTTGCAAAATCAAAACAACTTTTTAAAAATTTAATTAACATTTTCAAAAACAAACATTTAATTGTTTGAAATGTAACCATAAATCCTTTGAAATTTCACTAAATTTAAAATGTCCTTTTAAATTTACGGGAGTTCCTCGGAGGAGATAACCCACGATTGCTAATGAGATCTCCCTGGTTTGAATGGGTTTCATAACCCGTTTAAGCTAAGTAAATTCAAAAGAAAATAGATACCAGAATGAAGGAACTGTGGGATCCTAACCGGTGTCGCTCTAATCAACATTAACACCCCCCATAATAACCATAACCTTGGGAAACATTTGATTTGACATCAGAACTTGACACATTAAAAAACTTGGCCTCTAAACATGATAATTTTCTCAATATTTACAATTTGACACTTCTAAACTTAAACTTGCAATGATGAGGAGCTTGGAGCTAGCATTGTGGGTAACAGAACCATCTTCAATAGCAAAACATGTCTACACCAGCTCAACCATTCCTTAGAATTAAATAATCGAGCAATAGGATTTTAAGGTTGTCCGTCTAGTGTGGCACAAATCCCTAAGTTTTTCTTAGGCTTTTGTATAGCTATGCTATATAACATAAGCCCTAACCTATTTTAGGATCTAGAGTTTGTCATCCGTTATGACCTAAATCCTCACATCTTCCAACCTATTTGTGTGATCGATTCACATGAATTTAAGCCCTAACTAATAAAATTGACAGGATGAAACATTTAAATATTTCTCCTCTAAATTAAAGTCAAACAGTAGGATAATTTGGGAAGTCACCGAGGTTCTCCTTAGGATCCGTGATATCCCCTAGTTCTTCTATCTTTGGATTACAAAAATAAAATGTTTCAAATTTGATTCATTCCCCTTTTACACCTCTCCGTCCGATCGCTTTGAAAATTTCTATCCTTTGAAACTCCTTGAAGACAACATCCTCTAATTTTTATCTATAGTTTTCTTAGGTAACTTCGGTTATCTAAGATTAATTAACCATAAAGGCTTGCCTTTAGAGGAAACTTTAACGAACCAAACTTAATATAAACCCTATTTAATTTGTCATATAATATAGGGAAACTTGTTGGTTTATAATAAAATTATTTCGCAAACCAAACAAATGTCATATATTTTTTAGTTTATTTGATTGAGCCTCATTATCAAGTCAGGTGTCCATCTTTCGAGATAGATCCATAGCTTGAAGTGCAGTGCTCTTTCATCTAAACTTTGAAGGATATGGTATCTGTTTGATTTTATATTTTTCTAAAACTGAATGAAATATCCCTCTGAAGCGGTTGTCGGGATTTCTATTCCAGTGACCTACAGCTTCCACGGGATGATTCCCCCTAAAAATAGTGCCGACATATAGATTGGATTTAATTGATTTTAATGTGAAGGGCCATTTAAGTTTTACTTTAGCTAAATTTAGGTCTTAAATTAAATCTATTAAAATTTATATTAAATGAATTTTACATTTTTATTAAATCAATTTTTAATTTGAACTTAGAATTAATTAAGTTGAGTTTTAAATTTGAATTTAGTTTTAGTTTATGTTTTAGGATTAAATTGAGGCTTAGTTTTGATTAGAATTAAACAACATCATATTACCTTTCAGTTAAGTTGTTTTTATTGTTAAATTTTATTAGATTTAAGGTTTACTTAAAATTACATTGAATTGAGTTTAGCTTAGTTAGATTAAATTTTGATTAGGTGTAACTTTGGTTACTTTTAGTCCTAGGTTTAATTCAAATTAGTCTAATTTTAGGCTAAATTTAATTTTAATTATTTTTAGCCAAGCAAATTTTATCAAGCCACCCAAGCTTTGAGCCAAACCAAACTCAACTAGCAAATGGATTCTCAAAATTCAAAAGTTGAAATTCCACCAAGCTCTTAACTGCACTAGGTGAATTAGGGCCTTATGGAGCAAACCTGGGAGTGGAGATACAAGACTGGGCCAACTATACCAGGACCATCCAACCACTTAGGGGCACTAGGAAAGAGATATAGTCTTAGTAAGGAGAAACCAAGGGCCAAATGCGGTTGAGTTAACCAAAAGTGAGGTTAACATACATATAAAAAAAGACGTCCTAAGAAACTATTGAGAACATAGTAAAAAAAAAAAAATAACACTTATTTTCGAAGCAACCCAACATACCCAAAAAATATTTGTTTGACCACTTTTTAACAATTATACTATTAGAACTAAATGTACATCTAAGGATATGTGATTACATAATTAATAAAAATGGGCAAAGGGTATCAAGAGCATATTTGGTGTCTCAATTCTAAGATTAGATGCATAGGCATTGAGTTTGGAATCTTAGAATTAGGACAAATGCCTGAACACGAAGCTTTCCATATACTAATGCTAATGACATTTTGTCTTGGTGCTAAGAACAAAGCTTTTGAGCCTAAAAATGTGAGTATTTGGATGGACTAAATGCTCTTTCTTCACATATTCTAACTCAAAATTTAACAAATATAATAATTCCTTACATCAACCAAACATTTTTATTAAACATTGGATTTCTTAAATTTAAGTAAAAATTATATAAATAAATAATGATCTAGCTAGAAAAAGTGCTACCATAATGTGTCCATTAAAACACCCACACAAATCTTTAAATGTCTTTGAGCAAAATAAAATAATAAAACAAAAGTTTAGAAAATACAATCATAAATTATGATGTGCGCACCATCGTGCATTAATTTAGTAAAAATGTATTGAATATTAAGTAAAACTATTTCTCACACTAACAACGGAATTAACAAAAATAAATAAATAAAACAAAATATAAAAATTGTTGAATTTTGATGTTATAACAAGTTTTATTCCCTTGTGTATTAGCATACTAAAATGTCTCTCTCAGTATCACCACAGGTTTGCATTGATAGCGGAATCACATAACTCGCCTTTATTTAAATTTCATATAATCAAAGTTACCAAAACATATTTATTTATTATGCAATGCACTTACACCTTAGGATTTCATTTTCCCACCATATTGGGTAAATAATAACTCTCATACTTCTTTGGTAGATGGTGGCTCCTTTCATTTTGTTATTGAATGCCTGATATGCCAGCCCATAGTTTATTTCTTTGCTTGAGGTCTTGCTACCCATTATTCTTATGCTTGATGACTATACAAAGAAATTTAGACTTACAAATAAATTTTGATAGTATATAAATAAGTAAATCATTATCGTCTATGCATCACAAGTATATGTGCTATGCAATTTTTAATATAATGCAGGCCTATTAAGATGCAAATTAATCAGACTGAGCTACAACACAATCGCATAATAATTCGATTATGAACACATGAAAGCTCCAAAATAATTAAATGGTAATTATCCCAAAGATTTGATCAAGTTATGCATAAAATTTGGTGCAATGAAAAATGAAAGACAATTTCTATTGAAGTCAGACTAATACGTGACAAAGCATGCAAATTTTCCCCTTAACTCCACGAAATTTAAAAGAAAATCAACTAAAACAAATCAACGTATTAGTGAGTATAAACGATAAAAAGTTGGCAATGAAGAGGAGCCTTTAAAGGGGAATATACATGCATAACACTCAATTCTTATGTATTCAGTTGTCTCACATCCAAATTTTAATTTTTACATCCCCATCTATGTAAATAATTTAAGCCATCTTTTCCTACAACTTTTGTACACAAAAAAATGTGTTTAGCTCGTAAAAATCAAATTTTGAGTGAAATTAGTAATTGAATCAGAATTGGTGTTATGTATGCAAATTTCTAAACTTTAAAAGCTTTTCTAACCTCATCTTCTTAAGCAAAATAAATAATAGTAAAAATAATGAAAATTAGGGGGAAAACCATTATTCAATTAAGAAAAATGAACTTTCCCCAATGAATAAAGTAAAGCCGAACCCCTCAGAAATATTAAAAAAAAATTGAAACAAATGCATTTAAAATTATTCTATTTACCAAAAGAAAGAGTGTGTGGTTTTAAGCAATTTAAATATTCAGCTGTCAGCCGGCCAAAATGTTCCCCGACAAATATTAATTGGTAATGGTGATCAACTTATCCAACTCGGGCCTTGATGAAAGGTACATGAATCGGAAGTAATGAAAATAACAATATATTTAATGGAAGGACGCCAATGCTTCGATAATTACTTCCTAACCGACACTAGCCGAAAATTTTGTCCGGTAAAGGGTGCGCTGAGATGGTTGAACTATAAACTTGCCTATAATTTCATCATACATGGCCCCTATAATTAAAATACGAGTTTTGCAAGTTAATAAAGGCCATCATATTCGGACAAGCATTCGGATAGAGTTCTCTAGAGTATACTCTTCTGGTATCTATTTTGATTGAGTTAATTAGTGGTATGCTATAATTTTTTTATAGAAATTTGAGAAAATTATGCGTTTCATAGATTGAATTATAAATATAATATAAAGTATTAATGAATTTGAAGTTTAAATCATAATTCATTTTGATTGGATGTAGAATTCGATCAATTTGGTCAAATTTGAATTACGTCATTCATGTAAAATTCTATAGGCAAGTTGCCGCCACCAGCCGCTGTCTACCGCTTGTCGTCACTGGACGCCTACTCACCTGTCGCCACCAGTTGCTCGTCTCCGCCACTGATCGCTCGCTCCACCGTCTATCGCCTGTCTTTTGTCGCCGCCACAATCATCACCACAACAATTCACTGTTGTCGGTCATTGTCGAAATTCACCAAACTCAGTCATCCACCACCTGCCATCATCGGTCATCCACCACCTGCCATCATCGGTCATCCTCCGCCTACCATTGTCGGCCATCTGCCAACCACCCCATCTACAACCGCTAATTGCCGCTAGCCCGTAGTCGGCCACCACAGCCCGCCTATCATCACTGTCGCTGACCGTCACCACTCCCTCAGCTCTCCGTCACCACCACCTCAGCTGTTGGTCGTCTGCCATGCCACTCACAGCTATCGGTTGCTTGTTGGCCACCGTTTCACCACTAAATAAAAAACACATTTTTTGAAATACATTGTTTACATAAAGTCATGCGTTTATTTTATAGTAAATCAAATAACTCGAAAGCATTTTAAATTCAAAATCCTACTAAATTGCAAATACATTTCTTTTTTGGCAAATCAAACAGCCTCGAAAATTTGTTACTGCTTTGAAGAATTTGAAAATATATGTAATTTTGAATCTGAATCGAAGAAAATAAAAAGTAAATCTTAAATTTTAAAATTTTATGGAAAGAGCTTCTCAAATTCTATTAAATGTATCAAATAAAGTTCAAGTATTATGTGAGCATACCTTAAGCAAGAATCGAACATCATTTGAGCAAAATTTCAAACATGATTTTGAAATTTTGTGAGCATACCTTAAGCAAGAATCGAACATCATTTGAGCAAAATTTCAAATATAATTTATGTATGCTTGTTATAACTTCTAAATCGCACCATGTCTTTAATCTAATGTCAAAACTAGCATACATAAATTCAGAAATAATGAATATACTCACCTTTATCTTAACTTATATTGATTTAAATTTGAACTTTACTCAAAATCATGTTTGAAATTTGCTCAAATGAATCATTAAATATCTATAAAAAAGAAATGTGCGTAGCGGACAAAAACAATACAAACTTACTCGAATAATGAATTAATGTTGTTGTGAAATAAATCTACACATAAATGATACAAATAGTATTCTATGCCATAATATATAATTTCTATAAGTTTTTCCTCTTAAAATCATGTATATGATTCCTTGTAAGTTTTTCCTCTTAAAATCATGTATATGATTCCTTGTATTGTATTTGATTCCTTGTATTGCATGTACTCTATAGTCTTTTTTTTAATTACAACTAAAGTAATCATCAAACTAAATTTGTAAGTACATAAATTATCTAAATTTTGTTGAAACTTTTAACAGATTATCTTATTGTAAACTTATACAGCTCTTTTGTTGCGGTTTCCTCCACTTCTAAGAAGATTTTAATGGAGATAAAATTTTAACTCGCTATCAAACAAGCTTGACTGTTCAAGCGATCTAAAGAAGCACTTATAAAATAAACTTATCAATACATGCAAGTTTGGTGTTGAGGTGAGAGAGAGATCAAGTTTCTATAATTTGAAGTTTACATGAAGAATGAGCCCTCACATATTTTCCAATAACATAGGAGTTTTAAATTAGCCCCTGGCTTTAAGCTCTTCTCTTCTTCTCCAATGATGTACATCTAGGTTTATTAAGGCAACATAGATGATTCCTTCCCTAATAATTTTATGTATTCATTGCTTGCTGGCCTATAATTCTAATAAAATTTCCACCTAAAATAATATTATAGGTTTTTGTGTGTCAATTTCAATAGCTTACTATAAAACATAAAGATTCACTGAACTAATAAAGTAAAAGTTATAATTAGTAATGAGCATTAAAAAAACTCATTCTTTTATTAAACTAGTAAAATCTTTCTAACGTCACAACTAATTATATTGTAGAATCCTTCAATTTCTAAAGTAACACAAAGCTTCTACTTCCTACTCCCATCCCTTTGTCCTTAGATTTGTCTGTTGGTTTTGACATCTAAGGTTAAAGGTAGAAAATTCTACTTATTTATAAGGTTGAAAGATTAATGGCACATGGATCTATGATCTTATGTCTTTTCCCTACTATACTTATGAAATCTATAATCTAATATTTCCTAATATTTTACTTTGTTCTCTTATATCCTAATAGTTATGTTTAACTTTTTTTTTGCATAGCGGTAAGTAATATGCTAACATTCACCTTCTTCATCACATATATACAATTAAAAGAAAATATGTCTTATGTGGCCTATTGACCAAAGGAAAATATCTTGAGATTTTCATACCTATTTTACACTGTTTTTGATGATATTGCACTTTAAAGAAATGTATTTTTGATGATTTATTGCAGGAATGATGAATTAGGGTCATTGGAGCAGAAAGATGCAAAAAGGAGCAAATTTGGAGCAAAAAGGGCCAAAATATGAAGATTTTAACTAGGGCGCCGACGGCGAGCCCAACGACGCCGACGGGGGACTTTTCCCGAGACTCTAGGTTTAATTCACTTAGAAGGCACGCCGCCGGCGCCCTCCAGGCCGCCGACGGCGAGATTGGCGG
>JXCR01142030.1:191910-242429 GCA_002079205.1 Phalaenopsis hybrid cultivar
AGGCCGCCGACGGCGAGATTGGCGGTTATGTCCAACAATACATCGGATGAGGACGAATTTTAGAGGGATGCTTACGCAACTCTTGGGAAAACTCATCCACATATTTAAAGAGAAGACTTTGGCCGAAAATAGAGCTTCCTGGAGGTTAGAGAGGTTCCATTAGTGTATAGAGAGTTTACTAGAGTCTCTAATTGTGAGGAATTGTTTGAGAGATTGTAAGAGTGGAGGGAAAGTGAGAGATTTCATCCTCCTTGCCACTTCGAAGAGGAATTCTGTGTGCCGTATAGAAAGGAAGAGATTCAGAGGAACTTCGAGGAGTTTACTTAGGAAGAAATTAGAGATAAGTGTTATTTACTTGTTTTAGTTGTACGACTTTGCTTTTATATATGAATTCCAAGTTTTATTATGTCTTCCCCATGAGTTCTGAGTAGTTTTATCTGTCTTTCTCCTTGTCTTGGGATTTGTGAAATGGTGATTTGAATTGGTTGAGCCATAAAAATGTTAAAGAAATTGTGATGATCTTTTCACTTTGATCTTAATTTACTTTCAATCTGGCCACTTGATTTATTAAAATATGTTGAGTATTACAACTAAAGTGAAGATTACATCTAAGATTCAGGGAGGTTAAAGCACTTGGAAGTTGGGTGCAAATATATAGGGAAATAAAATTATCAGGCGTAGAATTGGAGATTTTAGAGTGATGGACTAAAATCTCTAATTCGGTCCTATCGTTTGGGTGTTGAAGTGTAGATGTTAGCCCTCAGGCGAGGGGAACGTGAAAGCTCCAAAGTGAGAGTCGGTATCCTCCCAGCCTAGTTACAGAATCAGTAACCAAGCATAGGATTAGTCAATGTTCTTTATGTCTGGACCAAAGGGTAAGTCATATCGTTTGGGTGCTGAAGTGTAGATGTTAGCCCTCAGGCGAGGGGAACGTGGGAGCTCAATTCAATCCTATCGTTTGGGTGTTGAAGTGTAGATGTTAGCCCTCAGGCGAGGGGAACGTGGGAGCTCGGAAGTGAGAGCCGGTATTCCCAGCCTAGCCGCAAATTCAGTAATCAAGCGTAAGATTAGTCAATGATCTTTATGCCTGGACCAAAGGGTAAGGGATAGTTATGCTCCTATTTGGCACAATACCATTTGAACTGATTCACTTTATCCATTCACTATAATTTCTTGACAAGGAGAATGATGTTTTCTTATATATATTGAACATCACGTCGAACCTTCATTAGTATAATTAATTATTTAATAATTATTAAAATTACATATTTATTTCAATTAAACCCTCATTAGCATAATTAGTTATTTATGAGTTATTAAGAAAATTACATATTTATTTCAATTGTCTATTATTAACCCTAACTTTCTATCATTAGTTATTTATTAGTTATTCAAATTATTTACTTATTTCAATTGCCTATAAAACCTTCATTAGCATAATTAGTTATTTAATAGTTATTAAAATTATATATTTATTTCAATTGCCTAACCTCATTATTATAATTAGTTATTTAAGAGTTATTAAAGTTACATATTTATTTCAATTGTCTATTAGTGACAGATAAGCAATTTGAATTTCATTGTTGCGATTGAGTATTTCTTTTCTAAAATCTTAGTTCGTAACTTCTAATATTACTCCCTGTGGGATCGAAATCTAGGACTCCATTAGAGCCCTATATTACCTGAGCGATACGTATACTTGCATTGATAAGTATGACTTTACTTTTATTGAATATTTTATATATACATCTTTATCGAATCTATAACTGTTATTAAGTTTTTGGTACCGTTGCTGAGGAATTAAACCTTTTAGCAGCAGTATTAAACACTTGTATTTTTAAGCATATATAAAGTCGCTGTCAAGTTTTTTATGCCGTTGTCGGGGAGTAAACAAGAATCATAATTAGAGTAACGGACAAATTAGAATTATTAGAAAATTTTTACTTGAATTGCAACTTATTTTTATATTTAGTTACTGTTTTACTGAGTACTGATTTCAAATTGTATGCGTAAATTTCGACCCCGTGATTTAGAATTAGAACGCACTGTTAGAAAAGTTAGAAGACTGAGAAGAGAGCCTAGAAATTCTGATACAATGGAAAACAACATGAACAATCAAGGAATAGAAAGTGAACACCAACCTAGAGCCCTACAAGATTATGCAAATCCTACAAAAGATGAAATTCACTTATTTATCTAAAATCCTGATGTTGCTGCTAATTCATTTGAGCTTAAACCTGTTATTATCCAAATGGAACAAAAAGATCAATTCGGAGGTACACCAATGAAAATCCTAATTTACACCTCGCTAGTTTTTTAGAACTGTATGCTACCTTTAAATATGACAGAGTTTTAAACGATGTTGTTAGACTTAGATTTTTTTCCTTTTTCACTTAAGGATAAGGCTAAGATGTGGTTAAATTTGTTAGCACCAGGATCTATTAGAACTTGGGGAGAACTTTCACAGAAACTTCTATCCAAATATTTTCTTCCATCCAAAACTTCTAAACTTAGAAATGACATAACATCGTTCTGTCAGATTGATGGAGAGTCAATATATGAAACTTGGGAGAGATTTAAAGTTCTTCTTAGGAAATTCCCTCATCATTTGTTACTAGATTGGTTGATAATTCAAAATTTTGATAATGAATTGGTGGGATCACTTAGATCGATTATTCATGCTGCGGCTGGTGGTTCATTAATGTCAAAACATTTTGATGAGGCTTATTCGTTAATAAAAGAGATGGCTACCAACAATTTTCAATGGCCCTCTGAAAGGGTAAATCCTAAAAGAGTAGCTAGTATTCATGATTCTAATGCAATATATATGTTAGCTTCGCAGATTGCTGCAATATCAAAGAAATTAGATCATTATGGAATGAATTATTCTCCAACACCTACTATGATGGAAGAGAATTCATCCGGGCAATTTGTGGATGTTCAACCTTCATATGAGACTTTAAAAGCTATTAATAGACCCAACAGCCCTTATTCAAACTATTATAACCTAGGTTGGAAGAATTATCAAAATTTCAATTGCAATAACAATTCTGCTACCAACCAACAATGGGTGAACAACCCAGTGAAACCATTAGGAAATTCATCAAACTAAGAAAATGTTAATTATAGACCTTCTTATCCTTCAGGATTTAATTGTAACACTCAAATTAAGGAAAAAAAGTTGTCTATGGAAGAGAAGATATTAAACATGAGTCAACAATTGAAGAATCAAGGAAATCAATTACAGTTTAAGGAAATCAATTACAAAATCAAGGAACAGCTATTAAGAATATTGAAAATCAATTAGGGCACATAGTTATTGCGCTTAGTAACTAAACATTAGGAACTTTTCATAGTACTGTGGAACCAAATCCTAAAGATCAAGAAAAATAACAAATCAAAGTGATTCAATTACGAAATGGAAAAGTATTGGAAACAAGAGTACAAAAAAAATGGAAACTAAAAAAGAGAAAGTGGATACCGAAAAAGAAAAGGATCATGAATACCCATAATAAGAATATCCACTTACACCAATAAAAATTACTGTGAAGAAACCTCCACCACCATTTCCTCAAAGATTGAAGCAACACAAATAGAATAAACAATTTTCTAAGTTTTTAGAAATTCTTAAAAAATTAATGGTGAATATTCCCTTCGTAGAAGCTTTAGAGCAAATGCCCAATTATGTGAAATTTATGAAAGATATTCTAAACAAGAAAAGGAAGTTCATTGATAATGACATTGTTGCACTTAGCGAAGAGTGCAATACAATTATTCAGAAAAAGCTTCTAGAAAAATTAAAAGATCCAGACAGTTTCACTATACCATGTGCTATCGGTGAAAAATTTTATCGGAGAGTTTTATGTGATTTGGGAGCCAGCATTAATCTTATGCCTCTATTAATTTTCAAAAGATTAGGATGCCTACTTTTGTAACTCTTCAGTTAGCGGATCATTCAGTTACATATCCTAAGGGAGTTATTGAAGATGTGTTAGTAAAAGCTGATAAATTTATCTTTCCCTTGGATTTCATTGTTTTAATCTTGGAGGAAGATAAAGAAATACCTATCATTTTAGGGAGACCATTTTTAGATACTGAAAAAGCTATGATAGATATTCAAAAAGGAGAATTAACTATGAGAGTTAACGATCAAGAAGTGACTTTTAACATTGTGAAATCTATGAAATACCCTGCTGTTGAAAGAGATAATGAATGTTTTCGCATGGAAATTAGTGAACATCTATTAAATGAACATTTTAAAGAACATTTTGAAGAGAAAGAATAATTTGAAGAAAAATTTGAAGATAGTGATGAAGTTATTTTGGACGAAATAGAAAATTAAGAATTAGATTATGTTCAGTAAAGATTTGAGATGCTGGATATTACAGAAAATGCTAATAAGAATCATGTTCCGTCAATTATAAAACCACCTGAACTTAAGTTGAAAATATTGCTGAGCCATTTGAAGTATGTGTTTCTAGGAGACTCATCTACATTACCTGTTATTATATCTTCAGATTTAAATAATTTACAAGAATAAAGTCTATTAGATACATTAAAAAGATATAAGAAAGCTTTTTGTTGTACCTTAGTTGATATTAAGGGAATCAATCCTTCGATCTGTATGCACCGAATTATATTAGATGAATAATATAAACCAAGAGTTGATCCACAAAGGAGATTAAACCCAATGATGAAAGAAGTAGTTAAGAAGGAGATTTTGAAATTGTTAGACACTGAAATTATATATCCTTTTTCAGATAGTGCGTGGGTAAGCCCAATTCATTGTGTTCCTAAAAAAGGAGGAGTGACTATTGAAATAAAAGAAGATAATGAATTAATATCTATCAGACAAGTTACTGGGTGTCATATTTGCATTGATTATAAAAAATTAAACACTGCCACCAGGAAAGATCACTTCACTTTACCCTTTTTAGACCAAATAGTAGATAGACTTGCTGGGGCACAATAATTTTTATTTTTTAGATGGTTTTTAGACCAAATAGTAGATAGACTTGTTGGGCACAAATATTTTTGTTTTTTAGATGGATATACCTAGTTACCATCAAATTCCTATTGCTCGTGAGGATCAAGAAAAGACAACATTTACTAGTCCTTTGTTACATCAAATTTTTATTGCTCCTGAGGATCAAGAAAATACAGCATTTACTAGTCCTTTTGGAACTTTTGCTTTTCGAAGAAAATTGCTCATGAGGATCAAGAAAATATAACATTTACTAGTCCTTTTGGAACTTTTGCTTTTCGAAGAATGTGCTCCTAAGGATCAAGAAAAGACAACATTTACTAATCCTTTTGGAATTTTTGCTTTTCGAAGAATGTCTTTTGGATTATGTAATGCACCTGCAACATTTCAGAGATGTATGATGTCTATATTTAGTAAGTTAATTGATGATGGATTGGAAGTATTTATGGATGATTTCTCTGTATTTGGANTGATGGATTGGAAGTGTTTATGGATGATTTCTCTGTATTTGGAACAATATTTGACGCATGCTTAAAATATCTTGAAAAAGTCTTGGAGTCATGCGAAAGAACTAATTTGGTTCTAAATTGGGAGAAATGTCAATTTATGGTTGCAGGAGGAAGAAAAAGTTTTGGAGTTATTCGAAAGAACTAATTTGGTTCTAAATTGGGAGAAATGTCAATTTATGGTTGCAGGAGGAATTGGTGCTAGGGCATAAAATTTCGGAAGATGGTATGGAAGCTGACCCTGCAAAAATCCAAGTTATATCTAAACTAACACCTCCTAGTTTGGAAGATGGTATGGAAGCAGACCCTACGAAAATTCAAGTCATATCTAAACTAACACCTCAATGATATGGAAGCATACCCTGCAAAAATTCAAGTTATATCTAAATTAGTACCTCCTACTAATGTAACGAAAATGGTATGGAAGAATACCCTGCAAAAATTCAAGTTATATCTAAATTAACACCTCTTAAAAAATGATATTGAAGTAGACCCTGCAAAAATTCAAGTTATATCTAAATTAACACCTCCTACTGATGGTATGAAAGCAGGCCCTGCAAAAATTCAAATTATATCTAAACTAACACCTCTTATTAATGTAAGAGAGGTTAGGAGTTTTCTTGGACATGTTGGATTTTACATGCGTTATATTAAAGATTTTTCAAAAATTACCAAACCCCTATGCCAACTTTTAGAAAAGGACAAGAAATTTAAATTTATTGAAAAAATGTTTAAATGCATTTGAGTTATTAAAGAAAAAAATTAATCACATCCCCTATTATAGTTTCACCTAACTGGGAGAAACCATTTGAATTGATGTGTGATGCTAGTGATCTATGTTATTGGAGCTGTTCTTGGACAAAAGTATGAAAAGATTTTTAAAGTTATATAGTACGCTAGTAAAACTCGAGGCTGCCTTGGACAAAGGTATGAAAAGATTTTTAAAGTTATATACGACGCTAGTAAAACTCTTAATGATGCATAAAGGTATGAAAAGATTACTGATGTGTGATGCTAGTGATTATGTTATTGGAGTTGTTCTTGGACAAAGGTATGAAAAGATTTTTAAGGTTATATACTACGCTAGTAAAGCTCTTAATGAAGCTCAATTTAATTATATTGTTACTGAAAAAGAGATACTAGCTATTGTGAATACTCTAGACAAATTTAGATCTTATTTAATTTGGACTAAATGTGTTCTGCACACTGATCACTCTGCTATTAAATATCTGATGTAAAAGAAGAATGCCAAACCAAGGTTAATTAGATAGATGCTTTTGATTTTGATGCAAGAATTTGATCTTATGGTGATTGATAGAAAGGGAACTGATAGTCAAATTCCTGATCATTTGTCGAGATTAGAAAACCATGAACTATCCGAAACTGACAATGAAATTACAGTCAGTTTTCCTAATGAACAACTTTATAATATTAATGGTGGAAAATACTATGGTATGCTGATATTGTTAATTATATTGTAAGTGATATTTTGCCACCTATGTTGACATTGCAACAACAAAGGCAATTCATTCATGATGTGAAAGCATATTTTTGGGATGAGCCTTATTTATATAAATAATGCAAGGATCTTATTATGAGGAGATGTGTACCTTTTGAAGAAACTGAGCTAATCGTTCAAAAATGTCATGATTTTGAATTTGGAGGACATTTTAGGATTGATAAAATTGCTTATAAAATTTTACAAGCTGGATTTTATTGGTCTACTGTCTTTAGAGATGTTTATAGATACATAAAAACTTGTGATCGATGTCAACGAGTAGGAAATATATCTAGAAGAAATGAAATGCCTCTAAATTTAATGTTAGAAGTTGAGATCTTTGATGTTTGGGGATTAGATTTCATGGGACCATTTATTCCTTCATTTGAGAACTTATATATATTAATTGCAGTAGACTACGTTTCAAAGCAGATTGAAGCACAAGCTTTACCTTGTAGTGACGCAAAAAGTGTTTCAAAATTTTTATTGAAAATTATTTTCACTAGATACAGAATGCTTAGAATGATTATCTCTAACGGATGATCCAATTTTAGGAATAAATGCATTCAGAGATAGGCAAAAAAGTTTAATATTATTCATAGAATCTCTACTGCCTATCACCCTCAAACCAGTGGGTTAGCTGAAGTTTCTAATAGAGAGATTAAACAAATACTTGAAAAGTCTATAAACCCTAGTAGAATAGATTGGTCCACTAAACTAGATACAACATATGGGCTTACAAGACTGCTTATAAAACTCTTATTGGGATGTCTCCTCACAGACTGATTTTTAGAAAGACTTGTCACTTACCAGTAGAGTTGAAGTATAAAGCATATTGTGCGATTAAAGAATTCAATTATAATTTGAAAGATGTTGGTGAGAAGAGATTGTTACAATTGAATGAGTTGGAAGAATTAAGAAATGAATCTTATGATAATGATAGAATTTATAATGAGAAACTAAAGTTATGACATGATCAAAAGATTAACCAGAAGAACTTTGAACCAGGACAAGAAGTTTTGCTTTATAATAGTAGGATGAAGTTATTTCCTGGGAAATTGAAGTCTCGTTGGTTAGGACCCTTTACTGTGACTCAAGTTTAAACTTACAGCAAATTGAAGATCAGAAGACTGGAATTAGATTTAAAGTGAATGGACATAGATTAAAACCATATTTTGAGGGTAAAAGACCCAATTTTAAAGAGGTTTTAATGATCAGTCAACTTGCTTAATACCTGAATAGGTCGGGCTGACGACGTTAAACCAAGCACTTGATGTGAGGCAACCCATAATTATCTTTATTTTTATTGTGATTACAATAGTTTTTATTTGAAATTATCCTTAGTTTGTGGTAGTCTACTACTCTTATTTACGCTTGAATCATCATAAAAATTAGATCCATAGAGAAAAACTTGAACGAATTCGGACCAGAGCGAAACTGTACAATTTTTGCCTTGGGCGCCGACGGTGCCATCGGCGCTGCTGACGGTGCCATCGACGCTGTCGATGTGGTTTTTCTCGAAAGTTCAGGCAAATAAATACCAAAGGCTAGCCGACGGCAAAACCAGCGGGATAGCAGTTTTTGGAGTTTGAATGGTGGTTTTTGGCAGTTTTTGGGTGGGAGTTACCCCTTTTAAACTCCCAAATTCAATTCCTAAGTTCATATTTCCTCCAATAACAAAGTGAAACTCCAACAAATTCATTCCTATGGCATCGATTTCCCCTGAAAACCCCAGAATGCGAGTGTTTAACCGGAGAAAGTTCATTTGTGCAGAAGCGCAACGAATCTTCAACAAGGTACTGGAGAATAAAAGATTAATCAAGGAACGAGGATTCGTAAATCGAGGATTGAATAATCCCTCGACGGTAATTGAAGAGATGATTGTGCGACGAAGATAGGAAGTGCTATACTACACTACCACCACCGTGGTTGCTTTTGTGGTAGAGGAATTTTATGTTAAGTTGCATGGAATCAACCAGGGAGTCGTCTATGTGCAAGGTAGATGGATAAATTTTACTCCTACACGGATCAATGAATTATATATGTTTGAGAACGTTCCTGTCTGCCATTATTCCAACTTTGTCCCGACAAGAAACTAAATGAATGAGATTTACCAATATTTAACGGACGAAACTGAAGACTAGGAAATGAGAGAAAACGGGTATGTTAGTTTTTTTGCAACACTCTTAAATCCTGTTTCGAAACACTGGCACTTCTTTATTTCTACAAAATTGTTACCGACAATGAAGATCGGTAAAGTTTCTAAAAAAAGTGCTATTCTGAATTACTGCATCCAAATGGGATTGTTGATCAATATTGGATCGATAATTGTGAAGTTTGTTTTGGGTCTGATCGTTCATGGATCAACTTATGGGCTTGGACACTCTTTCACAATTTTCTCACTTTACAGTCAGTTCCAAGTATCCTATGAAAATTGGGAAAAGATACTTCTACCTTGGAAGTTTTTGGACCCAACTGAGAGAATCCCAGCTTTCAAAGATGAAAATGATATGACTATTATGGTGGATCAATCGTCTCAGAATTCACTGTCGATTTAACATTTAGTTCCAGACAAGACAATGGTGATCCTGGGGAGAATCAAGAAATTGGAGAAGGAGGTACAAAATATTATGAATGAAATTAATAATATCTCTGATTTCTTCGATCATCTAGTCTGGAGGATGAAATAACATTTTGAGCACTCTGGACATATCAAAGGAAGTTTGATACGGCTGATGAGGAGGATGAAATTGATAGAAGAGGACTCTATTGAAGAATTTCCATACCCGATCCTTCTATAACCTCTTCATTCACGTGCAATCAATGTGTGATCTCAGAAGAGAATTTAGCACTGAATCTGAAGAATAGTAGATTTATATTGCTACCTGTCTGTCTATGTGTGTAATTTAATTTAAATTTTGCATTTGCTTTGTTTTAGAATTATGCTTTTAGATCTAAGTATAGTTGAGACTGAGCATAGGATGTTTTTTTTCAGCGTTTTGAGTGTTGTGGCTTTAAAATGATCTGACAAGCGGTGACATACTCAAAACTGGTCAAATCTTGACCTAATAGTCATTACATTGACCATAAAGTCAACATTGACACCTAGTTGATCCAATCTATCAGCTTTGACCCAAATGGTCAATTTTGGTCACTAGTCAATTTTCGTCAAATTGGTCAACTTTGGTCAATTTGGACCAATGGATCAATAAAGACCCTAAATTGGTCAAATTGGATCATTTGATTATTTCAAAACACCAAAATGCTCAAACTTGACCATTTGGTCAACTGTAAACACCATTGACCAACTATTGGTCAAAGAAATTGAATCCCATGGTCACCAAGTTGACCATTTGATCATTCATAGATCCAAATGACCATCATATGGTCAAGACATCACCATATGGCTAATTTGACCATTCTCGTCAAACTTGGTCAACTTGGGTCAACCTTGGTCAAACGCAAAACATATCACCAACCCGTGGACCCCATGACTAACCCAAAAAGGACAAGGATAGGTAAGTCACATTGGTCAACCCTATACCAGAATTGGTCAACCTTAGTCAACCTTGGTAAACTTTGGTCAACATTGGTCAACTTTGGTCAAAATATTCAATTTTGGTTTAAATTGATGAAATTGGTCAAATGATCAACATCCAAAATCATTTTGAGCAATATATGGGTGAATGTTAAAATTTCCAACATTTTTAACTAATTACATAATTAAGTAAAAAAGGATTTATGAGCATTTAATCCTAAATTAAATGACATCACATATGACATCTAAATTCCAAAAACAATTTTCAAAATTAAATTGAACACATGAAGGGCCATCTAATAGGTCATTCTTGACCGATAAGACCTCTTATAACCCATGACACATCATCCTTGAGCAACGACAAATCATTATGGGGTAATCATGAAGGGAGGAACTTATGGGTCATTTCGTCATGAATGATGGAATGAAAGGGTAGTAAGCTCATCATACACCTCCGTCACCCTCCAATGATAAAGAGATTTGTACCAACCTCATTTTCCCATGATTACGGTAATCATTAGCTTAACATAATGAGGGATGATGAGGAAGGGTATGTGTCATCTCTTCCTCAACATCATTAGATGTCCCACAAAATTCACGTGGTGATGGCTCTATCAGGCCAGTTAAGTTGCCATTCACACCACCCAAATTTTTTAAAAGGAAGGAACCAAAATTAAATCCTAAATTTTAGCATAAAAAGAAAAAATTAAGGTTAATTGATCAAAAAATCTATCTATACAATGATGGCTCTTGAAACTTGTCCTTAGAGAAATCAAAGGATAAGAGCCACCTTCTCTGCATAGCTCTGAACCAGGAAGCCACCACAAATGGCTATAAAAGGAGCTTTTCATGAGCTTCCATAGGGATAAGGCATCCATACACTGTCCAATTCTCCGAAATTTCCATGACCAAACTTGTTTCCTCTGCCTAAAGCAACAAAAACCCTCAAGATCAAGCCTCTATAATCAACTGTAGAAGCTCATCTTTAAAACTGAAAAATTAGGAAATATTTTTAGATTGACACCAAACCTTCTAAAATCCCAAATTGACAGTTCCAAATCCATCTTGAGCCTTAAGGAGAAGTTTTCAATTGAAATGAGCCTCTCTCATAGCCTCTACCCTATAGTTCAATGAAACTGAATTCATTTTTTCATTGAAGTCATATATAGAGTTGATTTCAACTCAAATTGAAGCAAAGGTGAACTTGCTCACCTCTAGTCAAAGCTCCATAACCAATTACATCAATGTTTCATTGACTGTGACCGAGGTATGGACTGAAACCCTAATTTTGGCTCAGTTTTCACACATTCTGAAGTGAAGTTTCAATTCATGACAAATTGACTGTATAAATGAATTCTAATAGTGGAGACGATCCTCTGGAAATAAATAAAATTATTTTTAGTCAATGATCAAGAGATAGCTTGACCAAAATCAATGGATGACTTTTGGTTCATTTCCCTTCGGGATGATGAACAGATGTCGTCTATTTCTGTGTATTAGAAATAGACGACGGAGATAGCTTCGTACTGTAAAAGTGTTCAAACAAACTGATTTAAAACCACAAGCCACGTGTAAGTCCGCATAGAATCCCTAGCCAATAAAATGGCGTAGTGTTGGATTTCGACGAGTCACACGATCTAGCTGGTGCCACATCAGATAAGTAAGAAAATATTTATTTTCTTATTTAATTAAACATAGAAAAGTTTGAAAATTCATAACATTTCACACCTATATCACAAAAATAAAACAAAAATACCTCGGAACTCAGAACAGTGAGTAGAATATTTTAGACATAAAATTAGATTTTAGTTAATTATATTTAATTTTAATTAATTTATTACTTTCTCGAGAAAATTTAATTATTAAAAATTATTTATAATTTTAAAAAAATTGAAATTTTTAGGGAATTATCTTTATGTCCTTAGGACTATTCCATAACTTTTCCAAAGCTAGAAATACTACCTATGACTCAAGTTTTCAATTTCTATCAAATTTTTGTAATTATCTTTAAAAAATATAAAAATTTAAAAAATTGGAAATTAAAATAAAAATGGTTAGAAAATTTAGAGTGACATTTTAAAATTTATAAAATGACAAATTGTTAACCATTTACTAATTTAAAAATGACAATTCATATCTATGGTCAATATTGTAAAACTAAAAATTTAATATTTAACCCTAGATTTCTTTAGGCTTGGACACTAACCTTTAGTGACATATAGAGCTGACCAAACCCTGATCTTTAGACCTAAATAAAATAAGGTCGAACCATCTCCTCAAAGACCATTGAGTCTAACCCCTTAGACTTAATATGACAAAACATTCAATCTAGACTCAATCTGACAATATGAATTCATCTAGGTGAACCCAAAATCCTACTTAGGTTTAAACCATCTTTAGACCTAATTAAACCTTAGCTAAACCTTAACTACATTAGGCTTAACTTAAAAAACTCTAATTGGGTCAAGAGCACATTTAGACCTAATTAAACCTTAGTTAAACCTTAACTACGATAGGTTTAACTTAACAAACCCTAATAGGGTCTAAACCACATTTAGACCTAATTAAACCATACTTAGAACTTAACTACATTAGGTTTAACTTAATAAATCCTAATTAGTTCTAAACCACATTTAGACCTAATTGAACCTTGTTAAGCTTTAATCACATTAGGCTCAACACCATAAACCTAATTAGACCTAATAAACCTAATTAAAGTTTACTTACATTAGGCATAATTAACCTCAAAACCTGATTAGAGTTAACCATAATTAAGTCTAAATAATCAATTAAACCTTACCTAAACTAGGTTTAATTAACCTTAAATCATAATTAGACTTAATCCCAATCAAGTTTAGTTAATCAATTAAACCTTATGATCCGACTTCTTTGCTGTGATAAATTGTGTAAAATTTAATTAAATATAATGAATTAATATTCAGATTCTACGCAAGTATACGTATCATTATCAAGTAATAATGGAGTTTCTATTTAAGCCCCAAATATCGATCCTACGAGGAAGGTTTAAATTGGAAATGACAAATTTGCTAGGAAATTCACCAGAAAGTCAATTGAAATCACTGTCACTAATTTCAATTATTGAGATGTAATCAAAATTAAATTTCTAAACTATTATCAGATCAAATATACTAATTTCCATTGTTGAGATGTAATCAAAATTAAATTTCTAAACTATTATCAGATCAAATATGCAAAATTTCTAAATACTAATCTATTAACTATGCTTACGTAACGGAGATTCTTATATTAAAAAACATCCTTCCCACTACAATGAGGCTATGGTAAAATGAGATGAGATAAATGTTCATAATATGTATTATGCCAAATAGGAGCAATTTTAATTTTCTACCCTCATAGAGTGCATAAAAAATTATTGACTAATCTCAGTGTTTAGTCCCAAAATCCATGGCTAGGCTACGAGGTTACCGGCTCCCACTCCAGAGCTCCCACTTCCCTTCACCTAAAGGCTAGCTCTAGCTTCAATTTTTAAACACTAAGACTAAATTGAAGATTTTAGTCTGTCACCCTAAAGGTTCTCCAATTCTACACCCAACAAAGAATATTTTACTATTTATTTGCACTTAATTCCATAATCGATGTTCTCTTTCATGGAATCAAATGTGAGCCTTACTCTGTTGTAGAACTAATACTCAATTTCCCGGATCATATGTTTCACAACACATTTTAACAATTCAATTAGCCAGATTGAAAAGTAAATTAAGTTTAGAGTTAAAAAATCATCACAATTTATTTTACAATTTAATATTAGCACATTCATATTATTTCTTCATTTCACCATATCTCAGAGTAGGGAGAAAGATATAGGGAACTACTCAGACTTTATGAGAAGAAAATAACAAAACACAAATTCCATATATAAAAGCAAGTTCATACAACACTGATAAACAAACAATACTTATCTGAAAACTCTTTCTCAAAGCAAATCCTTTGTAGCCTTTCCTTAGAAATGCAGGAAGAAGATATCTCTCACTTTTCTCCTTCTCCAACACTCTTACAGAAAGTTTCACACTAAATCTCACCACAAAAACTCTAAACTATGAAAACAATATTACTAATTGACTCTAATATGGAAGTGGAATGGAATGATGTAGTCCGAAACATGAAAGTAGAGGAGTGAAAAACGTAGAGGAGCACTTTTTTTTGATGAAATTTGACCCCAAATAGAGCCCAAGGTCTGTTCTTCAAGAGGTGCCTCGAAAAACTCTTCAAAAAATCATCGAAATATGACTTATGACAGAGACCTTAACTTTTAGACTTCCATATTTTAGTTTTCTAAATATAATAGTATATTTAAGAAAAATTCAAAACAACTCCAGTTAATACTAAAGGTGTAAAGATATTCAATAATTAAAACTAAGGTTTTGATCCTCTATTTGTTTTAAAAAAAATTACAATTTGTTATATTAAAGTCACTTAGAAAATTCATATTAAAAAGAACTTCATAAAACTTTATAAATAATTAAGCTAACATTCAAATAAAAGTTTAGAAAATGTGTTCAAGTCTTTTTCCTTAAGTTGACTCAAGTAAAGCAAATTTTTAATTAGGCATTTCCTCAAGCTTTTCCCCATATATATATATATATATATATATATATATATATTCTTTTCAAAATCATTTTTAATTCCCTTTTTCTTTTCTTTCTTTCTTTTCTTCTCTTTTTTTTACAACATAACTAAACTAAATTCTAAAAAATAAAAATAGTCTTCCACATTATAGTTTCACATAACATAACAATAGAGTCTCAACAACATCACAACACAAACAATACAATCACACAGTACAAACATAAACACACAAAAAAAGGATCACCAGTCATCATCTTCCTCATCATTGACATCTAACTTCTGCTGCTCATATGAAGTATAAGTAGGGTGAATAGTAAACTGAACTGTGTGGTCACCCCTCAGGTATCTCACAATAGCATCATCATAAGCAAGATCATACTCAAATTTCTGGAGAATCAGATCATTAGTGTGAGCATTTTTAGCCTCTATATTCTGCATCTTATGATCCATCCTCAAAATATCTCCCTGTTGTATCATCATTGGATCTAAAAGTTCTCTGTTGCTGGGGTCACTAGAAGTAGGTCCATGAGAGGTAGAAGAAATATCCCTAGAAGTAAAAGTAATATCTCTAGCCTTACTGCGAGATCTACAATCAACATGAGATTCATATGTCTTAATGTTAGCAGGCCCAATAGGTCTCTGAGGCTCAATCCTCTCCTCATCAGGTCTAAAATCAAATCCTGCCTGCTCATAAAGTGTGTAAATAAGAACGGGGTGTGACAATCCACCATAAGTCTCTCTCAGAGCAATAGATCGAGTGTTCATATAAATAATATAGCCCACATTTATGTCCACAACTTGTTGAATACAGTAGTTCAAGATGGCTCTATCTTTGGTCACCTCACTATGATGGTTTGTCAGAATCATTCTTCCAAAAATAAAATAATGTCAAGCCTTAGATACTAAATTTAAACTTGTACGGGGAAAGTTAACTTTAACTCCATTTTTTATTTTTCAAGCCCCTTTCTCACTAGTAAGAAAAGAAATAACTTCATCTAAAGCCTGATCTATAACAGAAAAAGAATGATACTGACATCTATACACATATTCTACAGAATAAAAGTCATTTATTTTCTTTGGAGTAAATTATACCCTTTTTCCACGAACAAATACATAATCATTAGAAGCTTCAGGAGGGTTGGCATAAAATTCCATTACAATCCCAGCTATCACATCGACAGTAAAATAGCAAAAGTTTTTCCATTGCCGAACAATAATCAAATGTTTAACTTCTCCTAGTGGATATTTAAAACCTCGATCCTGAATTACTTTCTTATTTTCACAAATGCTATGAAATCGACCACTAGCTCTAAAGCTAACAAATCTCTGCTCATCATATTCTACTTTCCTTTTGCTCGATTTAGGTGCCATAGAAAATCTAAAAAAATTTGAAAAATCCAAATAAATTCTAAAATTCCAAATATCAAAATGTAAAACATTTCAAACTTCAAATCACTATATAAGAGTTCATCACCAAATGATTTTCCCAAAAATGTTTCAAAAATTTTTCATATTTTTGGATCCATATAATGTGAGATAAATCCTTGATGAAAATAAAAAAATTTTGGTTTAAAGTGTAGCTCTTACCTAGAGATGATGAAATCCAAAGTCTTTTAGTCACTAAATCACCTCAAATCTGACCACAATCAAGCCTTAGTTGCCCAAACCGAAGGTTGAAGATGCCTTAAGTGTAAAAATGGTGCCCTAAGTAAAAATTGCAAATTTTTAGGGGTTAAAATCTGCTATTAAGTCGAGTGCGATGTCAGCTCCGATTCCAGAGCCGTCAGCGCTGAAGGCCCGAAAATTTCATATTTTGATTTTTTTTAATTTTCAATTTCATATCGACTTACTAAAAAATTTTTAGTATTTTAAACACAAATTTTTGGCTAACAGTAATTCACAAAACAAAACATTTTACCAACACAAATTTTCACAAACAACAACAAACTAACTTTTATATATGAAAGTACTCTTTCTACAAACACAATTTTTTAATTACACAATCAAACATATTAAACAAACTAATTATAAATCAGCATCAAAATTAAGCCACAACCCTAAACACTGTCAGAAAACAATACACATAATCAAAGTTCAGAATTCTAAAGCAAAAAAGCAAAAAAAAAAAAAAAAAAAAACCAAACCAAATTAAATCCACATAATTACACTAAATATATATACTATTCTAAAATAGATAGAGAATTTAAAGTCTTCAATTATTACGCCTCTTCTTCAGTACTTTCTCCTCCTCTGACGTCTTCCATAGATTGGTAATGAGCATATAAGTTATAAAAGGATCGGTACGGGAATTGATCTGTTGAATTTTCTTCGATCCACCCTTTTTCTTTAAACATCTGAACTAATCCTGTTTCAAAAGTTCCAGTGTGATCAAAATTTTCTATCATTCTCCAATCAAGGTGATCAAAAAGGTATTTAAGATCTCCTACTTCATTCATAATACTCTAAAGTTTCCTTTCAATGTTCTTCAACTTCTTTTCCAAAGCAAGAAAAATTCCAACTATTGGTGGTATTAGTGGAGTTGAAGCATGTGAAGATTGATCTATGATGACTTCTAATACTTCATTTCCATTTCCACAATAATTCTCATCTATAGGATTCATGTGCTCCCAAGGTAATAAACTCCTTTCCCAACTTTCATATGGAATTTGGGTCTGACTGCTAATCAAAAAGATGGTAGATGGATGCCAAAGTCCATAAATTGGTCCACTAGTAAGGATACCCATAATAGATTTAAATATAATAGACCCTATATTAATGGATTTTTTCATTTGAATGCAGTAATTTAAAATAGCACATTCTTTGATAACTCTACTAATTTTCATAGTAGGGAGTAATTTCGCAGTAACAAAGAAATGCCATTGCTTCAAAATTGGATTAAGTAATGAAGTGGAAAAATTAACATATCCTTCATCTCATATCTCCCACATATCACTTTCATCCGTCAGAAGATTATACACGTCTTGTATCAAATCTCATGTTGGAATGGAATTTGTATAATCGTAGATTGGAATGTTGTATGTCATATACAATTCATTAATCCTTGCAGGAGTAAATGGTACAACCTTACCTTGTACGAAGACAACACCTTGAGTAATTCCACGTAAGTTTGCATAAAACTCTTTCACCACAGGTACGACAACCGCTGACGTAGTGTAACACAGAACTTTCCAACGCCTTTGCAGAATGATTTTATCAATCGAACTAGTAGGATTGATCACTCCATGATTAAAAAACCCTCTTTCCTTGATCAATCTCCTCTTTGTAATAACTTTATCATATAATTGCTGCGCGCCGAAACTAGTAAACTTTCTTTTATTGAAAACTCCATACCTCAAAGTATTTATGGAATTGGAAGCCATAAAATACAAAAATCAGAATTTACTAGGCATCCAAGGATGTTTTTACGCCTTTTTAAACTTGTCCCGACGGTTATTATTAATTGAAATCGGACCAAAACCCGCCAAAAGTTGTCTAAAACTATCCATCTGCACTCGACGCCATCGACAATCCCGATTGGTGCTGCCAGCATTGCTGTCCGTTATCTAGGGCGCCGTCGGCGCTAGTGGCCAAAATTGTGATTTTCATTTTTTATTCAATTTGATTCCAAATTTTCCTCCAATACCAATAATTGACTTAATTTATAATAAACGCAAATGTATAGGATTATTATCTACAAATATATAAGACAATTAACAAACTAAATAGTAATACATAGTAATATGCGTATGGGTTGCCTCCCACAAAGCGCTTGCTTTAACGTCGTCAGCCTGACATACCATTTGTTTAGTTGGGTAGACTTAACATTAAAACTTCTTTAAATTGAGGTATGTGCCCTTCATAATAATGTTTCAAACGATGCCCATTAACTTTAAATATCTTTCAAGTGTTAGGATTTTTAATAACAACAGTTCCATAATGATAGACTTTAATCACTTTAAATGGTCATAACCATCTGGATTTTAGTTTTCCAAGAAAAAATCTCAATCTTATATTATATAGTAGAACTTCTTATCTAGGTTCAAATTTCTTTTTAACAATCTTTCGATTATGCAATATTTTTATTTTCTCTTTATAGATTTTTGCATAATCATATGCTTCATTTCTAATCTCCTCAAGTTCATTGAGTTGCAAAAATCTTTTCTCATCATCATCCTTTAACTTAAAATTAAAATGTTTAATAGCCCAAAATGCTTTATTTTCTAATTCTACTGGTAAATGACATGTTTTTCCAAAAATCAATCTGTATGGGGACATTCCTATAAGAGTTTTATAAGCTGTTCTGTATGCCCATAATACAGTATCTTTTCTAGCAGACCAATCCTGCTTATAAGGATTTACAACTTTTTCTAAAATGAGTTTAATTTCACAATTCGATATTTCTGCTAGACCACTAGTTTGAGGATGATAAACAGTAGAGAATCTATGCATTATATCATATTTCTTGATTAGTTTTTCTATTCTCTTATTCCCGAAATGATATCCTCCATCAGCAATGATTACTCTCAGCATTCAATATGTTATAAAAATATTTTTAATTAAAAATTTAGAAACACTCCGAGCGTCACATCTAGGCTAAGCAATAGCTTCAATCCACGTAGACATATAATCAACAACAAGTAATATATATTAATTTCCAAATGAAAGCTTAAATAGTCCCATAAAGTGTAATCCCCACACAAAAAATTTCAACATCTAATGTGTAATTTAGAGTCATTTTGTCTCTTCTGGAAATATTTCCTACTCGTTGACATCTATCGCATGTTTTAATATATTCTTTAATATCTTTAAAAATAGTAGGCCAATAAAATCCATCTTGCAAAATATTATATGCAGTTCTATTTATTCCAAAATGTCCTACAAATTCAGAATCATGACATCTTTTAACTATATGTTGAGTTACTTCATAAGACACACATCTTCTAACAATTAATTCTTTACATTATTTATATAAATATGGGTCATCCCAAAAATAGTCTTTTGAATCATTGATAAATTTCTTTAATTGTGGATTCCTGATATCAGGTGGTAGAATGTCACTTACAATATAGTTTACTATATTAGCATACCACGGTACATCCATTTCATCAATACTATATAAATGTTCATTAGAGAAATTTTCTAAAATTTCATTTGCAAATTTAGTTAATATTTCAATTTCTATTCTAGACAAATGATCAGCTATTTGATTATCATTTCCCTTTCTATCTACCACGGTAAAATCAAACTCTTGCAATAGAAGTACCTATCTAATTAATCTTGGTTTAGCATCCTTCTTTTACATCAAGTATTTAATAGCAGAATGATCTATATGTAATATACATTTAGTTCCAATTAAATAAGATCTAAATTTATCAAAGGCATAAACAATTGCTATTAACTCTCTTTCAGTAGTAGTATAATTAATTTGAGCATTATTTAGAGTTTTACTAGCATAATATATAATTTTAAAAACATTATCGTGTCTTTGTCCTAATACAACCCCAATAGCATAATCACTAGCATCACACATTATTTCAAATGGTTTCTCCCAGTCAGGTGGTACTATTATAGGTGCAGTGATTATAATAATTCAATGTTGTTATGCATTCCTCATTAAAATCAAATTTTGTATCTTTTTCTAAAAGTTGGCATAAGGGTTTAGTTATTTTTGAAAAATTTTTTATGTAGCGCCTGTAAAAACCAGTATGACCTAGAAAACTTCTCACCCCTTTAACATTATTAGGAGGTGGTAATTTTTCTATAACTAGAATTTTTGCAGGATCTACTTCCATGCCTTTCTTAGAAATTTTATGCCCAAGAACAGTACCTCCAACAATAATAAATTGATATTTTTCCCAATTTAATACTAGGTTGATTTTTTCACATATCTCTAGAACTTTTTTTAAATTATTAAGACAAAACTCAAGCAAAGTCCCAAATATAGAAAAATCAACCATAAACACTTCCATTCCACGCTCTATAGAATTAATAAAAATTGACATCATGCATGTTTAAAATGTTGCAGGTGCATTGCATAGTCCAAAAGACATTCTACGAAAATCAAATGTTTCATATGTGCTTGTAAACATTGTTTTCTCTTTATCCTCTAGAGCAATTGGAATTTGGTGATATCCGGTATATCCATCGAAAAAGCAATAGTATTTGTTCCCAGCCAATCTATCCAACATTTGATCTAGAAAGGGCAAAAGAAAGTGATCTTTTCTGGTGGCCATATTTAGTTTTCTATAGTCAATACAAATTCACCAACCAGTTACTTGTCTTATTTGTTTTAATTTTTTTTCTTGTTTTCTTCAACAGTCACTCCTCATTTCTTTGGAACATAGTGACTTAGGCTCACCCAAGTACTATTTGAAATAGCATATATAATTCCAGCATCTAACCACTTTAAAATCTCCTTTTTAACAACTTCTTTCATTATTGGGTTTAATCTTCTCTGAGGATCAGCTCTAGGTCCTGATTGTTCATCTAATTAAATTTTGTGGATACAAATTGAAGGACCAATTCCTTTAATATCTACTAAAGTCCATCCAAAAGCCTTTTTGTACTTTTTCAACATCTCTATCAAATTTTGTTCCTGAATTTTAATTAACTCAGAAGATAAAATAACAGGCAATGTAGATGACTCTCCTAAAGATACATATTTTAAATGGGTAGGTAATATCTTCAATTCAAGTTCAGGTGGTTTAATACTTGAAGGAAGAAGATTTTACTATCATTTTCCAACAAGTCTAATGCTTCAAATTTGCCCTAAATATAATCTAAATCTTCTTCTTTCACTTAATTTTTAATATAAAAAATTTCTCCTTATTTTAATTTATCTTTAAATTCATTCTTAAACTGCTCATTACTTAGATAATCAGCTACTTCCATCCTAAAACATTCATTATTTTTTTCTATTGCAGGATATTTCATAGCTTTTGCTATATTAAATTTCACTCTTTGATATTAACCTCTTATCATAATTCACCTTTTTACATATCTATTATAGCTCTCTCTGTTGTGATACATGGTCTCCCTAAAATAATGGGAATCTCTTTATCTTCCTCCACGTCCAATACTATAAAGTCTATAGGGAAAATAAATTTATCCACTTTTACTAGCACATCTTCTGTAACTCCTTTTGGATAAGTTATTGATCGATCAACTAAACATTTAAGTATTTATCCACTTTTACTAGAAGAGTTACGGTAGTAGGGAAAATTTCTCCCAAATCTAAACGTTTAAAAATTGATGAAGGCATAAGATTTATACTCGCTCCTAAATCACATAAAACTTTTCTGTAAAACTTTCTCCATTTGTACAAGGTATAGTAAAACTACCAGGATCTTTTAATTTTTCAATAAGCTTTTTCTGAATAATAACACTGCACTCTTCACTAAGTGCAATGGTCTCATGATCTCTAAACTTCCTTTTCGTGTTTAATATATCCTTCATAAATTTAGCATAACTTGGTAGTTGTTCCAAAGCTTAAACAAAAGGAATATTTATTGTTAAATTCTTAAGGATTTCCAAAAATTTTGTAAATTATTTATCTTTATTCTTCTATTTCAGTCTTTGAGAGAAACAGAGGTAATGATTTTTCTACATGGCTCTATGTTTGTTCATTTTCCTGTTGATCATTTTCCATTTCTTCCTTTTCTTCTTCACCTTTAGTATCTCTTTGGATCCTTGTTTCAACTTATTTTCCACTTCCTAATTTAATAGCTTTAATTTGCTCTTTCTTTTGATCTTTTGGATTAACTTCCACAGTACTTGGAAGAATTTCAGAAGGTCTATTACTAAGTTCAGTAGCAATATGTGCTAATTGATTTTTAATATTTTTAATAGAAACCCCTTGATTCTATATTTGATTTCCATATTCAACATTACTTTTTCCAACGTCAACTTCTTTTCCTTAACTTGTGGGTTAGGGTTGGAGTTAAATCCCGGAGGATAATATGGTCTAAAATTAAGATTTTCTTGATTGTTCAGATTTTTGGATGGATTCATCGAATTATTATAATTATTCCAATTAAAATTAGAGTGATTTTTCCAACCAGCGTTAAAATAGTTAGAATAAGGATTATTTATAGCAGTTAAAGTTTTATAAGATGATTGAATATCAATAATCTGTCATAGTGAACTCTCTTCTAATATTGGGGATACTTGAGAATAATTCATTCCCATTTGATTAATCTTTTTAGAAATAACAGCAATTTGAGATGCCAAAATAGACATTGCATCAGAATCATGAATACTAGCTACTCTCTTAGGATTTACCCTTTCAGAGGGCCATTGAAATTATTAGTAGCCATTTCTTCAATTCAAAGAATATCTTCATTAAAAGGTTTTGAAATTAATGATCCACCCGCAACAGCATCAATAATAGATCTTAGTGATCCTACTAATCCATTGTAAAAGGTTTGAATTATTAACCATTAGTGATCCGCTCGGTAGCATCTATAATAGATCTCAGTGATCCTATTAATCCATTGTAAAATGTTTGAATTATTAACCAATCTGGTAAAACATGATCTGGACACTTATCGATTCCCCTTTAAACTGACAAAAAGATGAAATATCATTTCTAAGCATACCAGTTTTCGAGGGTGGAAAATATTTAGCCAAGAATTTTTGTGATAGTTCTCCCCAAGTTCTAATGTAATATCATTTCTAAGCTTAGGGGTTTTCGAGGGTGGAAAATATTTAGCCAAGAATTTTTGTGATAGTTCTCCCCAAGTTCTAAATTTTTTAGGGTGGAAAATATTTAGCCAAGAATTTTTGTGATAGTTCTCCCCAAGTTCTAATAATCCAGGTGCTAACGAATTTAATAAGCCTTGGCCTTATACCTTACTGAAAAAGGAAAAAGTTTAAGCCTAACAGCATCATTAGACACTCCATCATATTTAAGTGTAACACAAATTTCAAGAAAACTAGCAAGATGTAAGTTAGGATCTTCAGTAGGTGATCCTCCAAACTGATTATTTTGCACCATTTGGATAATAACAGGTTAAGCTCAAATGAATTAGCAGCAACATCAGGATTTTGAATAGTCAAGTGGAGTTCATCTGCTGTCGGATTCACATAATCTTTTAAAAGACTTTGTTGATTTTTCATTTATTGGATTATCTAGTTATTCACTATTTCTTGTAAATTTTTAATTTCTCTTTGCTGTTGTCAAATTTTTCTAATAGTACGTTCTAATTTTGAATCGTAAGGTATTAAACCTTCAGATCCAATATTTCACATAAATAAATAAAGCAAATAAAGTAAAATACTTTAATAAAAATATTTCTTTTTGGATTTTGGATTTTTAATCTTTTTTCTATAATTTTTTTAATAATATAAATTTTTTTATAGTATATATATTATATCTAAATTTCTTAATTTATCAATACTATTTAATTCAACCATTACCTTCCCTACGCAATGGCGCCAAAAGCATGATCAGACTTTTTTGTTGCGATAGATTGTGTAAAATTTAATTAAATATAATCAATTAATATTCAGATTCTACGCAAGTATACGTATCCTTATCGAGTAATAATGGAATTTCTATTTAAGCCACAAATATTGATCCTATGGGGGAGGTTTAAATTTGAAATGACAAATTTGCTAGGAAATTCACAGAAAGTCAATTGAAATCACTGTCACTAATTGCAATTGTTGAGATGTAATCAAAATTAAATTTGTAAACTATTATCAAATCAAATATGTAAAATTTAAAATAGTAAATACTAATATATTAACTATGTTTATGTAACGGAGATTCTTATGTGAGAAAGCTTCCTTCCTACTACAACGAGGCTATGGTAAAATGAGATAAGATAAATGTTTTTAATATGTATTGTGCCAAATAGAAGCAATTTTAATTCTCTACCCTAATACAGTGCATAGAAAATCATTGGCTAATCTCAGTGTTTAGTCCCTAAATCCATGGCTAGGCACCAGCTCACACTCCAGAGCTTCCACTTCCTTCACCTGGAGGCTAGCTCTTATTTCAGTTTTTAAACATTAAGACTGAATTGAAGATTTTATTCAGTCACTTTAAAGGTTCTCCAACTCTACACCCAAAAAGAATATTTTCCTATTTATTTGCAATTAATTCCATAAACAATGTTCTTCTTCATGGAATCAAATGTGATCCTTACTCTGTTGTAGAACTGATACTCCATTTCCCATATCATATGTTTCACAACACATTTTAACAATTCAATTGGCCAGATCAAAAAGTAAATTAAGTTTGGAGTTGAAAAATAATCACAATTTATTTTATATTTTAATATTGGCACATCCATATTATCTCTTCATTTCTGGAGTTGAAAAATCATCACAATTTTTTTTATATTTTAATATTGGCACATCCATATTATCTCTTCATTTCACCATATCTCAGAGACAATTTATTTTACAATTTATTATTGGCACATTCATATTATCTGCTCATTTCACCATATCTCAGAGTAGGGAGAAAGATGAGGGAACTACTCATACTTCATGAGAAAGAAATAACAAAACACAAATTTCATATATAAAAGCAAGTTCATACAACACTGGTAAACAAATAATACTTATCTGAAAACTCTTTCTCAAAGCAAATCTTTTATATCATTTCCTTAGAAATGCAGGAAGAAGATATCTCTCACTTTTCTTCTTCTCCAACACTCTTACAGAAAGTTTCACACTAAATATCACCACAAAAACTCTAAACTATGAAAACAAAATCACTAATTGACTCCAATATGGAAGTGGAATGGAATGATGTGGCGCGAAAAATGAAAGTAGAGGAGTGCTTTTTGTGATGAAATTCGGCCCCAAATAGAGCCCAATGTCGGTTCTCCAAGTGATGCCTCCAAAAACTCTTCAAAATTGTCGAAATACATCAAACCTTCTAGAAACGGGGTCTGCACCGCCTTTGGCACCGTCAACGTTTGTCTGACACCATCAGCGCTGAGTAAAAAAATTTCCACGTTAATTTTTTCTGCGCCGTCGGTGCTGCCCTCAGCGCTGGCGACACTGAGCATTTTTTCAAAAACTTCATTTTGACTCCAAATTTCATCCTTTTTGCTTTCTTCTTCCTTTAAGCCCTAAAAATCAACAACCTGCAAGAAAACATCAAAATACCTTTCATTAAAGTGTTATATCATCAAAAATAGGTATAAAATATGGGTCAAAAAATGCATATATTTTTGTTATATCACCTTACCTAAATTTGGTTTAATTATCATTAACTCCTAATTAGACTTAACCATAAATAAGTATAATTAATCAATTAAACCTTACTTACATTAGGTTTAATTACTCTTAAAACCCTAACTAGACTTAACCCTAAATAAGCCTAATTAATCAATTAAACCTTACAAACAATAGGTTTAATTTCCTTTAAAAGCCTAATTAGACTTAACTCTAAATAAGTCTAATTAATCAATTAAACCTTACCTAAATTAGGTTTTATTAACCATAAACCATAATTAGTTCTAACCCTTAATTAGACCTAATTAATCTAATTAAACTTTACTTAAATTAGGTTTAATTAACCATAAACCATAATTAGGTCTAACCCCTAATTAAACCTAATTAATTTAATTGAACCTTACTTACATTAAGTTTAATTAACCATAAACCATAATTAGGTCTAACCTATAATTAAATCTAATCAACTTAATTAAACCTTACTTACATTAGGTTTAATTACCCTAAACCATAATTAGGTCTAACCTCTAATTAAACCCAATTAATCAATTAAACCTTACTTACATTAGGTTTAAAAAAACCCTTAAACCATAATTAAGTCTAACCCGATTAGACTTAATTAACCCTTAAGCCTTGCTTACATTGGGCTTAACAACCTTTAAACCATAATTAAGTGTAACCCAATTAGACTTAATTAATCCTTAAGCCTTAGACCTTAACTATATTAGTTTTAACTTAATAAATTTGAATTTGGTCTAAACCACATTTAGACAAAATTAAACATTGTTAAGCTTTAATGACATTAGGCTCAACATCATAAACCTAATTAGGTCTAACCCCTAATTAGACTTAAATAAGTTAATTAAAATTTAATTACATTAGGTTTAATTAACCTCAAACCCCAATTAGAGTTAACCATAATTAAGTCTAATTAATCAATTAAACCTTACCTAAATTAGGTTTAATTAACCTCAAATCATAATTACACTTAATCCCGATCATGTCTAATTAATCAATTAAACCTTACCTAAATTTGGTTTAATTCTCGTTAAATCCTAATTAGTCTTAACCCTAAATAAGTCTAATTAATCAATCAAACCTTACTTACATTAGGTTTATTTACCATTAAAACCCTAATTAGACATAACCCTAAAAAAGCCTAATTAATCAATTAAACCTTACATACATTAGGTTTAATTACCTTTAAAACCCTAATTAGACATAAATTTAAATAAGTCTAATTAATCAATTAAACCTTACCTAAATTAGGTTTAATTAATCATAAACCATAATTAGTTCTAACCCCTAATTAGACCCAATTAATCTAATTAAACCTTACTTAAATTAGGTTTAATTAACTAATTACCATAATTAGGTCTAACCTATAATTCGACCTAATTAACTTAATTAAACCTTATTTACATTAGGTTTAATTAGCCCTAAACCATAATTAGGTCTAACCCCTAATTAGACTTAATTAATCAATTAAACTTACTTACAATAGGTTTAATTAACCCTAAACCATAATTAGCTCTAACCCATATTAGACCTAATTAATCAACTTAAAACTTTATTACATTAGGTTGAAAACCCTTAAACCATAACTAATTCTAACCCGATTAGACTTAATTAACCCTTAAGCCTTGCTTACATTAGGCTTAACAACCTTTAATCCATAATTAAGTATAATCCAATTAGACTTAATTAACCCTTAAGCCTTACTTACATTAGGCTTAATAACCTTTAAACCATAATTAAGTCTAACCTAATTAAACTTAGTTAATCCTCAAGCCTTATTTACATTAGGCTTAAAAAACCTTTAAACCACATCTAAGTCTAACCCTACTTAGACTTAATTAATCCTTAAGCCTTAACTTCATTAAGCTTAAGTAGCCTTTAAACAGTAATTAGACCTAACCACAACTAGGTCTAATCTAACCTTAGGTTCAAATCATATTGAACCTAAATCAAACCTAGAACTTATGCTTAGCCCAAATTGAACCCAGGTTAACCTAAACCTTAGGTTCAACCCACATTGAACTTAAAATCAAACCTTTAATTTAGTTTCAACCCACACTGAACCAAAATCAAAATCTAAATATCTATCTCTTTCAACATTCTTGTCAGTATTGTCTTTGGTTCGTTCCTTTGCTCTGGTTCTATCATTTCATTGATGATTCGGTAAATGAGAAAGAAAAAGGAATATCGAAAATTCGCGTGGCTGAAGCTGAAGCAGCTACTTTCGAAGTAACAGAAAGAAAAGCAACGACTGGAGTGGGAGAGTCAGAGTCGAAAAGAGGATTCCTCACTTCTTTCTCTCATTCAAAACCGTGCATGAGACTTTCACCTCGCACGGCTCCTAAGTGAGAAAAGAAAGAAGAGTAGTTCTTCTTTCTTTTTTGATTACCTTCCTCGCGTATGTATAAGACCGAATCAATTCGATTTCGAAAAAGGATGACTAATCCTTAACTTTTCGAGGAATCCTTCATCAGTGGTTGTGAATGACTGACTTTTTCAATCCTTTCGACCGTAGGAGCAAGTCAGAAAGATTGAGAAAGAGAACCATCTGATTTGATTCGTTCTCCATAGCCATGAGATGATCATCTTAGGGTGATCCTTTTGTCAACGGATGCTCCTATTACACTCGTAGTCTCTGAAGGATGAGAACCAACTATGTAGCATCTACATCGATAATTCAAGTATTGTATACGTAATTAGTCCGATCCTTTGTAGAACTACCCGTAATAACGAACTTGCAAAAGGGATCTGTTTATCAGAAAGAGATTCGTTGTTCCTGACCCTGCTTCACCTTAATTGTTATTTGATATTTGAACAAAAGAAACTTTTGGTAAAATTGATGTCTTGGTCCGAGTGGGGATAGCATTTATCTTCTGCATGTCTATGGAGTTTTGAAAAAGACAAACAAAACTAGGAGAGATAGATATAACCTTAGTTTCAACATATACTGAACCTGAATCAAACCTTTAACTTAGGTTCAACTCAAATTGAACCTAAATAGACGTCATCTTTAGGCTCAAACCCAAATTGAACCTAACTCAGCTTCAAACTTATGTTTAACCCAAGTTGAACCCAAGTTAAACAAATCTTAGTTTCAACATATACTGAACCTAAATCAAACCATTAACTTAGGCTCAACTCAAATTGAACCAAAGTTGACATTAACTTTAGGTTTAACCTAACTTGAACCTAAATCAACTTCAAACTTAGGTTCAACCCAACCTGAACCCATGTTAACCAAACCTCAGGTTCAAAACAAACTTGAATCTAACTCAACTCAAACATTTAGGTTCAATCCAACTTGAACCTAAGTCAACTCAATCCTCATTCAACTAAAACCCTTAGGTTTGAACCAACTTGAACCTAAATCAACCTTAAATCCCAATTACATTGGATTTAAAACATCTTAAGTCCTACCCACGTTGGACTTAAACCATTTCAAATCCTTAGATTCTATCGACATTGAACCTAGATTCCTTGAGTCATATTTACATTGAACTTTAATCATTCAAATCCTTAGGCTTTACCGGCATTGAACCTAAATTCCTTAAGTCCTAAATACATTGAACTTAAACAATTTTAATCTTTAGGTTCTACATTGGATTTAAACCATATTAAAACTTTAGGTTCTACCTACATTGAACCTAATCTTTTGAAGTCCTACTTACATTGGACTTAAACCGTTTTCAATATTTTGGTTCTACCTACATTGAACCTAAATCACCTTAAGTCCTAAATACAATGGTCTTAAACTATTTCAAACCTTAGGCTCTACCTATATTGAACCTAAAACACCTTATGTCCTACTTAAATTGGACATAAAAATCTAGGTTCTACCAATGTTGAACCTAAAATACCTTAAGTCCTACTTATATTAAACTTAAACTATTTCATACCTTAGGTTCTACCTATATTGAACCTAAATCATCTTGAGTCCTACTCACGTTGGACTTAAACCATTTCAATTCTTAAACTCTACCTACATTGAACCTAATTTACCTTAAGTCCTACTCATATTGGACTTAAAATATTTTAAACCTTAGGTTATACCTATATTAAGCATAAATTATCTTAAGTCCTAATAACATTGGATTTAAACCATTTTTAATGATTAGGTTCTAGCTACATTGAACCTAAAACATTTTAAGTCCTACCCACTCTGTACTTAAAATATTTCAAACTTTAAGTTCTACCTACACTGAACCTAAACCTTTTTCACAACTTAAAATCTGTTCAAATTGAACGACATTAAATTTTCAAGTTTCTCCGACATTAAAATTAAACTCTTTCAAGTTTAATCGAAATATGAACATAAACAAATGATATCATAAAAATGCAACTAACCGACATAAATGACATAAAATTCATCTTAAAAAACATTAAAACTTAAACTGGAACATCTTTGTTAAGATTTACGATGGTCTCTTGGATGACACAATCTGTGGTTGCTGACAAGAATCTTCTTGTCCTGGTTTAAACACCTTTTGGACTAGGTAAAATCTGAACATTTTACGACACCGGGACGATGGAGCCATACACATCTTGATCAGGTTGTTTAAAAATTATTCAATCAAATGACCAACTAAAATTGATAAATCTGAAGACATGATTTTATATTAATCATGTTCTGTCTTATAGGTTTACTGGAGACTTGAAAACAAAATTTTGCTCTAGATTTCCTTTGCATGTTATAGGGTGTGGTAACTCTATTTTTCAAGACAACATTCGTAAGCGGAATTTCAAAAAACTAAAACCAAAACAAAAACAAAAACGACATGACATGAGAAAAATAAAAACAAAACATTTAGGGTAAAATTTGTTTCTTAGAAATCTATTACCCTAGGAATAAAAAATTTGATGTTTCTTTCCTTGACCTTAACATTTTAAATAGAACAAGTGTTGACAATTTTCAGGAGTTTTCTTAGACAGTTACAACTGTCTAAGATATAATTTACTATAGGAGCTTGCTCCTATAGGAAAATTAAGAACTCAAAATAGGTGATACACCTAAAAACACTGGTTCTTTTTTTTTTCTTCTGGTTTTCCTTAAATGAGAAAGTATTTCTCTATAATGTTCACCACAATGAAAAGTCCTTTTGGCATTTCTTCTCTTATATTCTCAATTTTTAGCCCTTTTTCTTCCTTCTCCTAGTTTCATTAAATCTTGAAATCCTTGACATGATTCAAGAGAATAAGTTAACTGGAGATTAGGTCAATCAAAATAGATAAACAAAGTAGATACTTCTTTCAACCAAAAGACACATATCTGACAAAGAGAGAATTGGCGGCGACTGCAAACAACAACTTCTGGGCAGCAAAAAGGCGACTCTGCTAGGGAGATTTCCTCTCCTCATTGCTTGTTAAATCATTCGTTTTTCATACAAAGATATTTTATGTTTTGACAGATAGAATTATCTTTCCCACATTTTAACTCTACAACATTAAGAGTTAAACTGATATGACATTCTCATATATTCTATCTCTTGATAAATAGAATTATTATTCTCAAATTTTAACTCTATGACATTAAGTGTTAAAATGATATGACATTCTCAGATATTCTATCCTTTGAAAGATAGAACTATCTTGCCCACATTTTAACACTACGACATTTAAAGTTAAAATAATATGACATTCTCAGATATTCTATCCTTTGAAAAATATAATTATCTTACCCACATTTTAACTCTACGACATTAAGAGTTAAAATGATATGACATTTTCAAATATTCTATCTTTTGATAGATAGAATTATCTTTCCCAAATTTTAACTCTATGAAATTAAGAGTTAAAATAACATGTCATTCCAAGATATTCTATCTTTTGGCAGATAAGATTATCTTAACAAAATTTTAACTCTTTGAAATTAAGAGTTAAAGTGACATGACATTCCAAGATATTTTATCTTTTGACAGATAAGATTATCTTAACCAAATTTTAACTCTATGACATTAAGAGTTAAAATCTCATGAAATTCCAATCTATTCTATCTTCTGACAGATAAGATTATGTTTTCCAAATTCTAACTCTATGACATTAAGAGTTAAAATGACATGACATTCTAAGGTATTCTATCATTTGATAGATAGAATTATCTTACCCAAAATTTAACTTTGTGACATTAAGAGTTAAAATCACATGACATTCTATAGGATTCTATCATTTGGCAAATAGAATTATCTTACCCAAAATTTAACTCTATGAAATTAAGAAATAAAATCTCATGACATTCCAATGTATTCTATTATTTGACAAATAGAATTATCTTACCTAAAATTTAACTCACAGACAATAAGAGTTAAAATAAAATGACATTCTAAGATATTCTATCTTTTGTTAGATTGGATTATCTTACCCAAATTTTAACTCTACATCATTAAGAGTTAAAATAAAATGACATTCTAAGATATTGTATCGTTTGACAGATAAGATTATCTTACCCAAATTTTAACTCTATGATAATAGGAGTTAAAAAACATAACATTTCAAGAGATTTCATCATTTAAAGACAAGATTATCTTACCCAAATTTTAACTCTTTAATATTAAGAGTTAAAATGATAAGACATTGCAAGATATTCTATCATTTGACAGATAAGATTATCTTTCCCAAATAACTCTACGACATTAAGAGTTAAAATCTAATGACATTTTAAGGTATTCTATCATTTGATAGATAGAATTATCTTACCAAATTTTAACTCTATGACATTAAGAGTTAAAATCTCATGACATTTTAAGGTATTCTATCTTTTGAAAGATATAATTATCTTACCCAAATTTTAACTACGTGACATTAAGAGTTAAAATAACATGACATTCTAAGATATACTATCTTTTTACAGGTAGGATTTTCTGACCAAGATATGATATTTTAAGACATTCTAACTTTTGATAGATAGAATTTTCTTACCTAAATTTTAACTCTATAATATTAAGAATTAAAAGTATATGACATTCTAAGATATTATATTCTTTGACAGATAGAATTATCTTACCCAAATTTTAACTCTGCAACATTAAGAGTTAAATAACATGACATTCTATGATATTCTATCTTTTGATAAATAGGATTTTCTTACCCAAATTTCAACTCTGCGACATTAAGAGTTAAAATAACATAATATTCTAAGATGTTCATTCATTTGACAGGTAAGTTTATATTACCCAAATTTTAACTCTTCAACATTAAGAGTTAAAATAATAAGACATTCCAAGATATTCTATCATTTTACAGAAAGGATTATCTTACTCAAATTTTAACTCTACGACATTAAGAGTTAAAATCTCATGGGTATTATATCATTTGATAGATAGAATTATCTTACCAAATTTTAAATCCATGACATTAAGAGTTAAAATCTCATGACATTTTAAGGTATTCTATGAGGTATTCTATCATTTGACTGATAGAATTTTCTTACCCAAATTCTAACTTTATGACATTAAGAGTTAAAATAACATGACATTCCAAGATGTTCTATCTCTTGCTAGGTAGGATTATCTAACCCAAGTATGACATTTTAAGATATTCTATCTTTTGATAAATAGATTTTTCTTACCCAAATTTTAAATCTAGACATTAAGAGTTAAAATGATATGACATTCTCAGACATTCTATCATTTGACATATTGTATAATCTTACCTAAATATTAAATCTACAACATTAAGACTTAAAATAACATGACATTCTAAGATATTCTATTTGTTGACAGATAGGATTATCTTACCCAAACTTTAACTCTATGACATTAAGAATTAAAATAACATGACATTGTAAGATATTCTATCTTTTGACAAGTATGATTATCTTACGAAAACTTTAACTCTCCAACGTTAAGAGTTAAAATGATATGACATTCTAAGATATTCCATCTTTTGATTGATAAGACTATCTTAATTTTTTTTAACTCTGCGACATTAAGAATTAAAATAACTTGACATTATAAGATATTCTATCTTTTGACAGATATGATTATCTTATCCAAATTTTTACACTGTGCCGTTAAGAGTTAAAATAACATGACATTCTAAGATATTCTATATTTTGACAGATAGGAATATCTTATATAAATTTTAACTCTGCGACATTAAGAGTTAAAATAACAAGACATTCTAAGATATTTAATCCTTTTATTGATATGATTATTTACCCAAATTTTAACTCTATGACATTAAGAGTTAAAATCTCATGATATTCTAAGGTATTATATCATATGACAGATAGAATTATCTTACTCAAATTTTACTCTACGAAATTAAGAGTTAAAATGACATGACTTTCTAAAGCATTCTATCATTTGACAGATATGACTATTTTAGATAATTTTAACTCTTTGACATAAAGAGTTATCCATGAAATTTGTGTCAGACATACCATCCAGACATTCTACGACATTTGTGATAGACATTTTATCACAGACATACCATGACAATCACAACATACATACCATGAAATTCACAATAGACACTTCATGACATTCACAACAGACATTTTATGACATTCACAATAGATATTTAATGACATTTACAACAGATATTTCAAGACAAACACGATAGAATTTTCATACCATTCACAATAGACATTCCATGAAATTCACAACAAACATTTCATGACATTCACAACAAATACTTCATGACATATACAACAAATATGTTATGACAGGCACAATTGACATACCATGACATTAACAACAGACACTTCATGACATTCACAACAGACATTTCATGACATTCACTATAGATATTTTATGACAGACACGATAGGCATTCCATGACATTCAGAACAGATATTTCATGACATTCACAACAGAAACTTCATCACATCTACAAGAAATATTTCATGACAGACATGATAGACTATGACATTTACAACAGACATAATAGACATTCTATGGCAAACATTTCATGACATTCACAATGAACATTATATGACATCTATGACAAAATTTTGTGACATTCACAATGTCATTCTATCACATCTACAATAGACATTCTATGACATTCACAACATACATCTACGACATAAATTCCATGACATCTATGACAAACATTCTATCACATCTACAACAGACATTTTATGACATTCACAACATACATCTGCGACAAACATTTTGTGACATCTACAATAGACATTCTATCACATCTACAACGGACATTCTATGACATTCATGACATACATCCCATAAAATCAATGACTATCACATCTACGATAGACATTCTATGATAGACAGACATTTGATGGTATCAATGAGAGACATTCCATTTTATAACAAACATTCGATGACATTTATGACAGACATTTCATTCTGTGATAGACATTCCATATGAAATATATTCCAAGATGTCTATGACAGACATTCAATAATATCTATGACAGAATGACATTCCCTGATGTCTATAACAGACACTCTATAATATCTATGACAAACAAAAATTTCATCATATCTATGACAGACCTTTCGTCAAACAATCAATGACATTTATAACTGACATTCCACAATGGTAAGACAAAAATTACATAACATAACAAACTCTCAATTTACAAAACAAATCTAAAACCATTTGACATTGATTACCAGAACTGTTGTAATGGATCTCGCTAAATTTATCGTTTCCATAACAAAAGGCAATCCAGAAAGGAGTGATCTAAGACAAAAATTCTGATATTTTTACAAAAAAGAAATATATATATATATATATGATTTTAGGGGAAATGAAATTAATGCCCCAATAACAGGTTCCTTTACTTTAGTAAATTTTTGGATTGAGTCCAAAGTAAATTTCAAAAATAAAATAGTGTGATCAAATTACAAGTAATTGACTAAGGATGCCTTTTAATCTCATGCTAAATGATTGGGTCCTTGCTTTGGAGTGAGTTATAATATCCTTGAATTTATCTTAAGTGGTTTTTGAGAATTATCAATTAAGGAAGTTTGGACATTCAAAAACCTTAAATGTACTCCACCTTATATAGTAATTTTTTGATAAAAAGCTTGAGGTGAGCATAAAATCAAATATTGGTGTTTGAATTCAGACATTCAAAATATTTAAAATGCTCCATCAAATATAGTAAAAAAGCTTAAGGTGAGCATAAAATCAAAAATTTGTTTTCAGACATTTTTTTTTAAAATGCTCCACCATATATAATAAAAAAGCTTGAGGTGAACATAAAATCAAAAATTGGTGTTCGAACGTTCATAATGTTTAACATGCTCCACTGAATATAATATTTCCTTGAGGAAAAAAAATTAAGGTGGGCATGAAATCAAACATTGGTGTTTGAATTTAGACATCAAAATCCTTAAAATATGTTCCACCACTTATAGTAATTCTCTGAGAAAAAGATTGAGGTGATCATGAAATCACAAATTAGTGTCCAAACTCTCCCCTAAATAATAAGACATGAAAAACTATCTTAAGAAAATTCTCTCGATAATATATTCACGACAAAAATTAAGTGATCTTACCTTTTGTTTAGCTATTAATTGGCTCATACATATCTTTAGAAAATGAAAATATTTTGATCATATTATCAAAATTTTCAAATCTGCCTAGACCCAGAAGTAGCGAACTAAGGTAAAAGACCAAGTTATTAGCAAATTAATTCAAACTTTGCTCTAGAGTCATATCTTTCAATATCCAAAGGATCTAATTCTAATCTTAATTCATGAACCCAAAATAATTTTTGTAAAACAATCTGAACAACCTTGACCATAAATAAAAAATAGTGGGAGGGCCCGTATGTAGTTGAAAAGACATATTCAAGAGGATTCTATCAATTCTACGATTGCCAAGGAAAAAGAATTTTACCCCTATTCAACAGGTGGTGTTTGAAATAAAAAAATATGACCCATTTGTAAACTGAGAAACAAACAACCAAAACAAAAATGAAAATAACTCAATTTCATGAAATGACATAAAAATGATTCTTGATCCTCACACAAACTAAACGACAAACATGGACAAATTTTTTTTCAAAAGACTTAAATTCGACAAACATTAAGATTTCAAAACAAGTTAGTCAACTCTATGTATTTTTCCACACATACTCTCTTGCTATTGGATATAAGACCTTCTTGACAAATGATCAAGGCTTTCTTATAGCATTCTTGTTTTCCTTTTATCTAGGATATCATTCCCTTGGCATTCCTTCCTAATGAAACAGGAACTCGACATTCAAAATCTTCAAGAGATGATATAAGGCCTTCCTGACATGGAATCAAGGCATTCCTCTAGCTCTTCTTTTGGGATATGATATAAGTCTCTTAACTTTCCTTCCTAAAACTAACATTTGAAAATTCTAAGTAGTGGTATAAGACCTCCTTCAAAGGAGTATGGCATCCACTCTCCTCTTGCTACTAGGTAAAAGATTTTATGTTACGAAATTTTAGCCTTCCTTTAGCTTTTCTTATGGCATATGATATAAGTTTCTTAGAATTCCTCTTCCAGTACCGACATCTACATCTTTGAGAAGTAGTATAAGACCTCCTTAAATGGAATATGATAACTACTTTTTCTATTACTATTGGATGTAAGACCTTCCTGACATGGAGCTATGACATTCCTTTAGTCTTTTCCTTGGAATAGGATGTAAGTCACATATCATTCCTCTTCCAATAATGACATTGACATATTTAAGTAGTGGTGTAAGACCTCCTTAAATGGTTTATGGCATCTACTTTCTCTCTTACTATCAGATGTAAGACCTTCCTAACACAGAGTTATGACTTTCCTCTAGTCTTTTCCTTGGAATAGGATGTAAGTCACAAAGCATTCCTCTTCCAATATCGACATTGACATCTTCCAGTAGTTTTGTAATACCTCCTAAATGGATTATGACATCTACTTTCTCTCTTACAATCGAATATAAGACCTTTCTGGCATGGAGTTATGGCATTCCCTTAGTATTTTACTTGGAATATGATGTAAGTAACATTATATTCCTCTTCCAATACTGACATTGGCATCTTTAAGTAGTGGTGTAAAACCTCCTTAAATGGATTACGGAATCTACCTTCTATCTTACTTATCTTACTATCGGATGTAAGACCTTCCTGACATGGAGTTATGGCATTCCTTTAGTCTTTTACTTGGAATATGATGTAAGTCGCATACCATTCCACTTCTAATACTGACATTGAATTCTTTGAGTAGTGGTGTAAGACCTCCATAAATGGCATCTACTTTCTCTCTTATTATTGGATGTAAGACCTTCCTGACACGGAGTTATGACATTCCTTTAGTTGTTTCCTTGGAATAAAATATAATTCCCATAACATTACTCTTTCAATACCGACATTGACATTTTAACATCTTTGAAAAATAGTGTAAGACCTCCTTAAATTGGTTATGACATGTACTCTTCTTCTAACTATTGGATGTAAGACCTTGCTGACATGGAGTTATGGCTTTCCTATGGCTGATTCTTTGAGATAGGATGTAAGTCACATAGCATTCTATCTCAACATTGACAGACACTAACATTTCAAATCTCTGGTTTGTAGTATAAGACCTCCTTAAGTGGATTATGTTATCGAATCTCTTTTTAACTATTGGATACAAGACTTTCCTGATAAATGGTTATGGCTTTCCTATAGTTATTTCTTTAAGATAGGATGTAAGTCGCATGACATTCCTTCTTAAAATAAACAAACATTGACATTTGACTTCTCCGATTTGTAGTATAATACCTCCTTAAATGGATTATGACATCTACTCTCTTTTTAACTATTGGATATAAGACCTTCCTGACATAGAGTTACAATTTTCCAATGGTTGTTCCTTTAGGATAGGATGTAAGTCGCATAGCATTCCTTGTCAAAACTGACAGACATTAACAATTTGACATCTTTGACTTGTATTATAAGACCTCCTTAAATGTATTATAGTGTCTACTTACTCCCTAATTATTAGATATAAGACCTTTCTGACACGGAGTTACGAATTTCCAGTAGTTAATCCTTTGAGATAGTATGTAAGTCGTTTAGCTTTCCTTCTTGAAGCCGACAGACACTATCATTTAACATATTTGAAAAGTAGTGTATGACCTCCTTAGATGGATTATGGCATCTGCATTCTTTTTGTTATCAGATGTAAGACTTTCCTGATATGGAATCATGGCTGTCCTTCAGCTTCTTTCTTTTAACAGGATGTAACATTCCTTTTCCAAAACTGACATTTGACATCTCTGAAAAATTATGGAATATAGCAATCATTTTCATGGAATATAAGACCTTCCTGACAAGTAATTATGTCTTTCCTATGATTTATTTTTATGACTTTTTCATAAGACATGCCATTCCTATTCCCCGGTCATCAATAATGCTTGTGCTGGTTCAAAGTCCCAAAATATATATAAATCAACAATTGAAAATGACATAAAAGATAGAATGAAAAAAACATTACATCTCAAATTTCTAAATCAAATCCCCACCAAAAATCTGAAGCTCTCTCATATATTTATCCCTTGCTATTGGATATAAGACCTTTATGACATAGGCTTTTCTTTAGCATTTTCTTTTGGGAAGGGATATAAGTCTTATAACATGTATTTCCTGAAAACTGACATACTGACATTTGACATCTTCATGATGTAATATAAGACCTCCTTAAATGGGATATGGTGGCTACTCTCTCCCTTTCCATTGGATGTAAGACCTTGTAGACATTGGCTTTCCTTCAGCATTTTATTTTGGGATAGAAAATAAGTCTCTCAGCATTCCTTCCTGAAACTGACATTTGACACCTTTGAAGAATGGCGTAAGTTCACCTTAAATGGAATATGACATCTATTCTCACTCCAGTTATTGGATGTAAGACCTTCCTGACACGGAACTTTGACTTTCCTCTAAACCTTGAGATACGATATAAGTCTCATAGCATTCTTTCTCAAAACCAACAAAACCGACAATTTTATTGGGACATCTAGACCATTTCAGTCAACGCCAATATGTGTAACATACTTGAATAGTATGTCACACATATTGGGGGTCCATTTGTTGACCTCACTTTTTGTGAAGGTCTTAACATGACAGTTATAGACCAAACATGGCATGAGTAATGCAATGAATCAAGATCCTCAACCATCTTCAAAAGACTTGAAAATGACCACTATGATTATTAAGGCAAACGTTCTACCAACATTAACCTCTCTGGACAAATCAAGGGTCACTAAAACCCTAAAAATTGAATTAACTCTTAAAATACTTATTTTGGATCTCAACAATGACAATATTTTGAAATGATCAGACGAGTAGTGTCAATCTCAAATCTGGTCAAATCTTGACCTAATGGTCATTGCATTGACCATAAAGTCAACATTGACACCCAGTTGATCCAATCGGTCAACTTTGACCCAAATGGTCAATTTTGGTCAAACTGGTTAACTTTGGCCAATTTGGACCAGTGGATCAGTCTAACCCTAAATTTGTCAAATTGGATCATTTAATCATTTCAAAACACCAAAGTGGTCAAACATTACCATTTGGTCAACTATAGACACCATTGACCACTTACTGGTTAAAATGACTAAATTGAATCCCATGGTCACCACATTGACCTTTTGATCATTCATTGATCCAGATGACCATCATATGGTCAAGACAGCTCAAACTTGGTCAACCTTGGTCAAACCCAAGTCATATCACCAAACCATGGACCCCATGATTAACCTAACCATGAAAATGTTAGGTAAGTCACATTGGTCAACCCTAGAATAGAATTGGTCAAACTTGGTCAGCCTCAGCCAACTCTGGTCAACATTTATCAACTTTGGTCAAAATAGTCAATTTTATACCAAATTGATGAAATGGGTCAAATGATCAGCACCAAAAATCATCTGACCAATTTATGCATTAATGTTGTAATTTCCTACATTTTTAATTAATTACATTAGATTTTCTCTTTCATGGATGAATTGTCAGGTTACAACCAAATCAAGATGGCTTCGGACGAAGCATCACTTATAACTCTTAGGACACAGATTGGGATTTTTTGCAACACAGTAATGCCATTCTGATTGAAGAATGTCAGAGGAACATATCAACAAGCTGTGACAAAAATCTTTGTTGACTTCATTCACAACAAAGTGGAATGCTACATGGATGATTTGGTCATCAAAAGTAAATAGAGAATAAATCATTTGTACAATTTGAGGATTTTGTTCTAACGATTACGACAATAAAATCTTAAGACAAATTCCTTAAAGTGTGCTTTCGAGGTCACCTCCGGGAAATTTCTAAGATTCGACGTTCGTTATCGGGGAATAGAGATTGACCAAGATAAGATTAAAGATATCTTGGAAATGATGCCTCCCAAAACCTTGAAACAACTACGTTCCTTTCAAGGTAAATTGACATACTTGAGACGCTTTATATCTAATCTCTCAGGTAGGTGCAGCCCTTTTCGGCATTAATTAAAAAGGACATCAAATTTGTTTGGGAAGAGAAATGTCAGCTGGCCTTTGAGGACATCAATCAATATTTAACGACACCTCCTTTTTTGGTAGCGTAATCCCGGGAAGACCTTTGAGACTTTATACCGCGACCTTAGATGACTCTCTCGGATCCCTGTTAGCTCAGGTCAATGATGAGGGTAAGGAAAACACACTCTACCACTTGTGTCTCAATCTAATACCAACGGAGATAAAGTATCTGCCTATTGAGAAATATTGTCTAGCTTTAATTTTAATCGCCCAAATACTTAGACATTACATTCTTTCTCATAAGGTAACCCTTATTTTGAAATTTAATCCATTGTAATATTTGATGAAATGACCAACACTTTCTAAACTTTTAGCAAGGTGGTCAATGATTTTATTGCAATTCCATATAACTTTTTTTCCCCTCTGTGCTATCAAGGGACAGATTTTAGCAGATTTTCTCGCTGTACACTTACTTCAAGCTGGGTCCCCTCTCAGTGTCGAGCTACCATATGAGTAGATACTACAAGTGGAACAAACTATTTCCAGTCATTGTGAAATATACTTCAATGGAGCTTCATCAGTCAGAAAGGACAAAAGTTCAAGATAGTTATGCCAAGAAAAGCAAGAATTGGTTTGATTTTCATCACACTAGATTAATATATGTTGAGATTCTGCTATCACCTAATAGAGCCATGCACAAATAATGAAGCAGACTATGAAACACTAATCAACAGACTAGAATTGACAATTTCAATGTATATAGTAGACATTGCCATCTATGATAACTCACAACTCGCCATTCAACAAGTCGTCAGACAATACAAGACCTTGAAGGCGAGGTTAGTAGAATTCCATCAGTATATAATGAAGCTATTGGAATGGATCCCTAATGTGACTCTGTAACGGATTCCTTGGGGATGTAATGCCCATGACGACGCTCTAGTGAAACTTACTAAGGAATTAGCGTGTCCACCAGAGGACTCCATTGATATTACTGTGCAAGGATGCCAAATTTTGTCAAAAATCAATCTTAATGATCTACATAAGCTTAGAAAAGAAGAAGATAAGTTGATTGTAGTAGCTAACATTAATGAAGATTGGCGCAGGCCATTGGTAGAATATTTGCAAATAGGAAAGCTACCATATGACAAGTCTGACACAACGTGGTAAGAGCTATGTAATATGCTTTAGTGGGTTATGTCCTCTATAGAAGATTATTTGACCAGATGTGGCTGAGATGTCTAAGTTGAGCTGAGGCACAACATATCATCATAGAAGTACACGCCAGATTGTGTGGAGCTCACTAGTTAGAGCCAAAGATGAAAATGAAGATTAAAAGACTTGGATATTGTTAGTCAGTAATGATATTTGATTACATGGATACATCCAAAATGTGTCACCTTTGTCAAGTGCATGGGCTGGTCTTGCACCAACCTTCGAATGTGCTACATCCAACCCTTGCCTTGTGGCCATTCGACTGATGCGACACAGATATAGTAGGTCCAATAGCATAGATTTATTCTTTCAGCTATAGATTACTTCTCTAAATGGGCAGAAGAAATGCTTTTACAGGAGGTTATAGCACAATACCTTCTTCAACTCTTCAAGAGTCTAACTGTCTACCATTTTGGTGTGTTGCACATGATTATTTTAGATAATGGGTCAACCTTCAAAAGCAGTAGTATCAAAACTTCGTCAAGTGACATGAAATAGATTGAGCTACTCCACAATTTAATATCGGCCTTCAATAAGATGCTAGTGCAAATTTTAAAGAAAATGTTGGATGAGAATAAATTAGAATGGCATGATAAATTTTTGGAAGCTTTGTGGACTTATAGGACAACATTTAGAACTCCCACTCAATGTACACCCTACGCACTTGTATATAGGTCTGAGGTCGTGCTACCGCTGGAAGTCCAGATAACATCTCTCAGAGTCGTTGTTGCCAATCAGATTAGAATAGAAGAAAGTGCAAAGCTAATACTTGATGAATTGGAAGCCCTTAAGGGAAAAAAAGTAGAAGCACAACACAATTTGGAGCTCTACCAGGCAAAGACTGTGCATAATCATGGCAAGTTGGTTCACCCGAGGGGGTTAAAAGTTATTGATCTTGTACTCATTCTCAGAAGACCTATTCTTGCACACGGTAAGTTAGGTGGAAAATTCAAACCAACTTGGGAGGGACCCATTATCATAGAGAAGGTCTCTTCAGGAGGATCTTACAAATAGGTGGATTTTTGAGGTGAAAGACGTATGTTGTCAATTAATGGCTGATATTTAAAGATTTACTACATAACATGATATTGCTTAAAATGAATTTTTAAAATTTTTTTTGTTCTAGGGATGTTTGTTTGGCCATCATCTGTGACTGGGTTAAAAATTTTGTAATAGAATTAACCATAGTAAGATGAATATTTGAATTTGTCTACCTTACTTTCTTTCATTTAAATTTTAAAATTAAAATAAGTTAAATTAAATAAATAAAATACTTGCACTTGTATAAATTCAAAATTTTTTTTATAAAAAATTTGTTATTGTTCTTGTTCATTTTAAATTTTAGTGCACTGATGCTTTTTTGTCTTCTACAGAAAAATGTCATGGCAGAAGCTGATTTTTGCCTTTAAAGACGGATTGAATCTAACACTAAATGAAGAAAGATCAGCCCACGGTGGCATTGTGAACTTTGAGTTGGACTATGGTCAAGTCAATGTAAACTACAAGGGTCCCTTGATGAGCATAGGTAGTTGTCGGGAGACAGATGAGTTGCCATCACTGCTTAGAATTAGTACTAAGGAAAACTCCTCATTAAAGAGGAAGTAAGTAAAGAAGCTACACCATCCAATAGAAGGAACTAGGCATTTACAGTCCATGATCACTGCACTGATAGGAAACTTTGTCAATGATGTTGAATAAAGAGTATCGGATGTGCCACTTAGAAGGACCTGACGCTGTAACACCAACCACGTAGAGCTTTCCTACGTCAGGATAGAAGACATATAAACGAAGCATAGATGACACTTTCCCCAATTCCTGAGGAGGGGTTCTATGATCCATGCATGAGAGAAACTTCTTCCAGTATGCCCATCACATAAGATTATGTCAGAGTTTTTCATGGAGTCGACACCGCTAGATATTTCAAAAGAGCTTTACACAGGTTTCCCAATGTGCAACGCAAAGATTCCAAGACAAGCATCAACAGTAGAGGCATTTGTAGAGTGCCTAGGAAGTAATGTTCTCCATTTAGAGCATTATTGTACCTTCGAGGAGTATATCGCTGCCGACATAGGGTGCCGAGAGGCTGCGAACCAAGAAACTGATTCATACATCCTGTGTAAACAGAGCCTACGCAAGCATGGATTTCCACAGAGATTGAAATTGGGGAGAAGCCCCAACGAATGCAAAGGATTCCTACTGCAGAGTTAGAAAGGATGAGCAAATTTAACAAAAGAGAATTTAAGTTTTATGAGGAAATTCAAGGAAAAATTGTTAACATCTTAGAAGATTTGGAACTGCACACACGAGTTTTCTCTGAAAGTGATGAGAGTAGGATTCTTGACTGCATGTTCAACTTGAGGTACAGAGGCTAGGCTGGCCTGTTTATGAAGAAGACCTACTTAGAGCCCTTGAAATGGAAGAGGGGCAATGGAAGGATTAAAATTTAATGTGGTTTCTGCTATAACTTTGTAAAGGACAGGCTAGGGAACCACCCAGGTATCCTAAGATATGATGAGGAGGATCCTCTGCCTTCCGCAATTAAAATGATGATTAAGAGAATGGTCAGGTGGAGCATACTACCGATAGCTTACATCCCAAACAGCTAAATTATCAGCATCTATAAGAAAGGAAACTGTATTCCTCTACATCTTGATCATTACAATTTGGTTAGGCCCTTCTGGACAGTGTCCTTTATGAGCAAGAACAATATTTTGTTTGGAAAATAAATTGATATTGTTGGCTCTGGAGAATTTCAAGGATCTGTTGAAATTCTGTTACCAGTGGGCTCAATTTCAATTTTGAAAGGAAATAAAATAGATTTCGCAAGGCATATCATCTCTATAGTGCCGCACCGTAGAGTTTCTATTACCTTAAGAAGAAAGGATGACAGCAAAATACCACATGGATTTCGTCCAGCCCTAGAACTGGAAGAAATGTGCCTATACGAGCTCTGAGATATTTGTACCACTAAGTCCACATGAAAGGAATTCTTATCTCAGAGCATGGCTTAGAAGGTTAGCTTGATCATGAGCTTTCCACTGAGGACAGCTAGATCGTTCTTGTCACATTTTGAAATACATCACAATATGGCAGATATGATATGTAATGTTTCAGATGTATTCAGTATTTGATATGTATTCATCATTTGATGCTTTAGAAATTATTCAACATGTTATCTTTTGACAGCTTCACATGCGTTCAGTTTGTAACACATTTTGATGCAGTTTAATGAAGTTTCTTTCAGATTTCAATATAACTATCAAATCGCCCGTTTTGTGTGATGGATAAAGAGCAGAAGGACCACAAAATCGTTCTAAATTATGATGAAAAAAAAACTATACAAGTAAATTCTAATAATATAATTTAAATAAAAAAATTTTGAAACAAAAGTGAATCAATGGAGATTGAATTTCAAAAGAAACCCTCATAATCAAATAATGATAAGGACAACATAAAAAATGATAAATTTAATAAATTAATTCAACTCAAATCTGAAGTTCCACACTCCCTCCTTTAGCAGCAAAAATGTCTCTATCTGTACAAATTTGTCATAATCCCCACGGAGTGCCACACTTTTCACAAAACCTCAGCACTCGGGATAGGCTTCCATCCTCCCTTCTTACAAAATCTCAACATTCAGGATAGGCTTCTTCCCTAATCCCTTCTTAGAAATTCTTCACAATCTATCATACTCTTTTCAAAAGTCCTTTACACTTTTAATGCATCTGAGATCAACACCTGAATTCTGATTTCCACCTTGAGGTTTGACATAATGTCCCAAGCGGTTGACATTCTTTGACTGGATCCACTTCGGACGTAGTGTCCCTAATGGTTGCCCAAACTGGTATAGTCTTTCCTTCTCAAAGTTGGCACTTGAATTCTAGTTCTCCTCCCGAGCTCAATACCAAAATTCTGATTCCCCCTTTGAAGTTTGGTGTAATGTATAGAGCGGTTTCCATTCTTCAACTAGATCTAGTTCAGACGTAATGTCCCTAGTTGTTGCCCAAAATGGTATAGTCTTTCCTTTTTGAGGCTAGAACCTAAATTCCAGTTCTCCCATTAAAGTTTTGTGTAATGTCCCGAGCGGTTGCCATTCTTTGACTAGATCCAGTTCAGACGTAATGTCCATAGTGATTGTCCGAACTGGTATAGTTATTCCTTCTCGAGGCTAGTACCTGAATTCAAATTCTCCTCTCAGGGTCAGTACGTAAATTTTGATTACCACCTTAAAGTTTTGCATAATTTCTAGAGTGAATGCCATTATTCGAGTAGATCCGATTTAGACGCAATGTCCCCAGCGGTTGCCCAAAATGGTATAGTCTTTCCTTCTCGAGTTTGGTACCTTAATTCCAGTTCTCCTCCCAAGGTCAATTTCAGAATTCTGATCCCCACCTAGAAGTTTAGTACAATGTCCGTAGTGGTTACCATCTTTTGATTAGAGCCAGTTCGGACGTAATGACCATTGCAGTTGCCTAAACTGGTATAGTCTTTTCTTCCTAACGTAATGTCCTTAATGGTTGTCATTCTTTACACTGTTGTCACTTCTTGAGTTAGATGTAAGTCCTTGTTCTTTCCATCTCGATTCGGTCTCCTCATACATATTTATATCCTCTAAAATTGTTAAAGTTGAAATCAAAACTAAATTTTTTTTAAACATTGAATTAATATCGAATCTTCACTACCACCGTCAGTTTTCCTGATGTTTGTTTCCAGAATCCCCTTCCATTTTCTACAATGGAAGTCCCTGCTTACTCCCAGCAAAAATATTCTACTTTTTTTTTTATTTTTTTCCGAGTATGCTAACTCAGACACTCATGTTGGTTTTTTTCGGCTTTTCTGTCAATACAAATACGTGTGGTGTGTCGGCTCGGCACACGACACCTATTTGAGGTTCATTTGTTGACCTCATTATTGGTTGAGGTCTAATTTCTTTCATAGTAGTACTTTCCTGTTGACTAGTCCTAGATGACTAGTAAATGAACCCTCACCATTAGAAACTCTAAACTCTTGTTTACTCAATTTGAAGTTCCACATATTGGTCCTAACGTCCAACATTTAGTAGTGGTCCCTCGGTGGTGTGACCTTGGTTAGTTTCACACAAACACACACTTGGTATCCTCACACTCACACTCACAACCTCAGGCTTTAGACAAAAATTTATAGTTGGTCCCTTAAATTTTTGGGAAACTCATGTAGATGGTCCCCTAGCCAGTACATGGAGGACACAAAGTAGGGAATTCTTTTGGTTCATGGCTCAAGTCGGGTGGTTGGCAACCCCAATCCTGCTATAATACCCAATTTAGCATTTTGCCCCCAAAACCTACCCCAATTTACCAAACTACACTTGGAACATCAATTTTGATCAAAAATTCTAAAAATTCCCAAAATCTCCAAAATATCTCCAAATGCCCCAAAACCAATTTGAACCCCTCCATCGAGCCCAATCTGACCAATTTTGACCAAAAGCCGCAAATTTCCCTTAAAAGTCCAATTACCCCAATGTCCACCAATTCAATCCCAATTTTCCCTAATTTTCATTCTAAAATAAAATTCATCAAACCTAAAATTGATTGAAACCAAATACAAGTTCAATTGGATATAATTTCAAACCTAAATCCTAAGCCCAACTCAAAATCCCCAATTTTCCCTAAGCCAAAATTTCACCAAATTAAACCCCCAAGCCTATTTAATTGCCCCCAATTTTGAATCCTAAACTCTTTCAACACTCCCCCACATCTAATTTAACCATCAATTGGTCTTGATCAAGCCCCAATCTCACTCGTATTCAACTTGGACCAAAACCCCTAATTTTGCACCAAACTATAAATTCCACCAAATAGAACCTCATAACCCCAAAATTTCCACTCAATTGGTATTCAAAACTCTCTGTGACAATCCCTTGGAGTAATTTGAACCAACAATTGGGTCTAACAAGAGCCGTAGCCCACTAAAAACTTAAGGCTAACCCAAATGCACAAAAATTAGCCTTGAGCCAAAGTACATCAAATTAAGCCTCCAAATCAACTCAATAATCACACAAATTGATTAAGCCAAAGCCACCACAGACACCCTTCGGACCCTAGTGACCAGACTAAACCCACCTTGCCCACCCTACATGAGCCATGAACCAATGGTCACTTGATTTAGGGGATCTCTTTACATATTTGTCTTAAACTAAGATACACTTGCCGTGAACCTTAACGATTAAGGTTTAATCATCATTAGCATCCCTCTGGCTCCCTTGAATCCTGTGGCCACCACCCCTAGCCCTACTGGCCAGCCTAGTCATCGGAAAACCCAAAAACTGAGAGCTACCTTGTTTTAAACTAAACCCATTTCACTCATCCAAGCTGGCTCATCCCAATTGATGACTTGTCTCCTTCTCCCCTCCACATAGGCATCAAAACTCACCCACTGTCTTGGCCAATTGAGTCCTAACTACCCCACTATTTTAACTCACTATCTTATGGCTAAGGAGAGAGATCACCATTTACCTTTGGTAGACTCTATAATGACAAATTCCTTCCATTAAAGTGCAATAACACAAAAATAGGTAAAAAAATGTGTTCATAAAGACTATATATTTTAGGTGTATCAAAATCCCCCAAACATAATATGTTACTTGTTCTCAAGTGACACTCCAATCTCTTAAAACAAAATAAGTAGATTATGTAAATGAGTTTCTTTAGGATATTCTAAAATTTTTATCTAGAAATATAGTAGTCCAATTTATTGAAAACTTTAGTACATGAGACCAACTTAGAGTTTAGAAATCTTTAATTTAAAGAAGTATGAAAATATGAGTTCCTATTTAGTTAAGATATATTTATAAATTCTCCAAATATAGAGTTTAGGTATTCTATCTTTTCAACTTAGAAATTTTTATTGCGAATAAATTTACTTACTATATTATATACTTAAGCTTAAGAGTTTCTCAAGTCTTACACTTTAAATAAATCAGATGAGGAACCAATTTTTGATTAGGCACTAATCCTCAAGATTCTCCTCCCTATTTCAACTTTCTTTTTTTTTTATTTCTCTCTTTCTTTTTCTTTTTCTTTTCTTTCTTTTCATTTTCTTTTTCTTTTTCTTTTTTTCAAGTGATGATCGCTATATTTGGATAGCCCTTTAATGATTTTGAATTCCACTCTTCCTTTCCTAAAGCAATGTTCCGATATATATCATTTACTTAAAAAATATAATAATTATTTTGAAAATTATTTTTAATAAAAGAAATTTAAGTATTGAAGGTAAAAGTCTAACCCGTAAAATTTTTCAAAAATATAATTTCTACTACTAAAGGTAGCGACACAATATTTATCATTTCTACACTAAAAATTTTTAACTAAGTTTTTCTTCATTACTATATGTTTTAACTAATTCTCTTACTCATTTTTGTATTCAAAATTTTACTTCCCTAAAATAACTTCATATGCGTAATAATTGTTTTCAAATAAAAATCAAATTTATTTGTAGCACATTTGAGAATAAATGTACTTCAAATTTGAGAATATTTTTTTTCATCCCACCCCCCC
>JXCR01142031.1:0-14527 GCA_002079205.1 Phalaenopsis hybrid cultivar
TATATATATATATATATATATATATGAGGGTTTTTTGTTTATTTTGAAAATTTGAAATCTTGTATGGTGTCGATTCGAAGCTTTGTAATCATGGTAGCGAATTGATATTCATGCCTAATTCCTAAACTTTATATTCCTTCACATTTATGCTCATTTGTTGTATACACTTGAAGTTGGCATTATATACCAAACTTTGTGTTAGCTTGTGCTTTCATGTAGGGGTTTCAACAAGTGTATGTGCTTATATGAAAGTACATGAGGATCAAGCGGTATCCATGAGAGTTTTGAGCTTGAATTAATGTCACTTTTGAATGGTTTAAAGTATGTTTATTTTGGACTGCACATATACTATCTCGAGAGGCTTTAAGGTGCTGATTTGGGGAGTCAAGGGTGTTGTTTGGAACTTCATAGGTGCTGAAAAGTGTTGTTTGAGGTGAAGAACTGTTGTAAGTTGTTGTACATTGCTGTTTAAGTGTTGTTTGAGTTGTAGAAGTGTTGTAAGCTGATGTCCATTGCTGTATAAGTGTTGTTTGAGGTGAAGAAGTGTCGTAAGCTGTTGTCCATTGCTGTATAACTATTGTTTGAGGTGTAGAAATGCTGTAAGCTGCTGTCTATTGTTGTATAAGTGTTGTTTGAGGTGTAGAGGTGTTGTAAGCTGCTCTTCATTTTTGTATAAGTGTTGTGAGAGTTGTAGGAAAGCTTTAGAAATGTTGTTTGAAGTTTAAAAGTGTCGTGAGAGCTGTAGGAAAGCTGTAGAAGCGGTGTTGCAAGTTTAAAAGTGTCGTGAGAACTGCAGGAAACCTATACAAGTGTTGTTTGATGTTTAAAAGTTATGTGAGAGTTGTAGGAGAGATGTAAGTGTTGTTTGAAGTTTAGAATTGTTGTGAGTCGTTTGGGGGCTTTTAATTATTGTAGGTGGTTGTTTGGAAGCTTTTAATCGTCGTAGGTGCTATTTGGAGTTGGTAATTGCGGTAGTAAGCGTTAAATTTGTTGTTTGGATTTATTGACCCTTGTTTTAAATTATTGAGTGTTGTTTGGAGTTGTCGAGTGTCGTAGGGTGCTTTATAAATGCTGGTTTGGGCCTGTTTTGCGTTCTTTTTGAAGCTACCTTACGTATCGATTTGGGCTGGATTTGCACTGATTTTTAGAGGGGTTTATGTAGCCTTTAAGCATTGATTTAAACACGGTTTAGAGTTGGATTTAAGAAGCCATTTTGCCCACTGTTTTGGGTTTCACATGACTATTATTTAAACACATTTACTTGCCTTTTTCCACTATTTTGGGCTTGTTTTGTGCTGTTTTTGAAGCTACCTTACGAATAGATTTGGCTTGGATTTGCACTGATTTTTAGAGGGGTTTATGTAGCCTTTAAGCATTGATTTAAGCACGGTTTAGAGTTTGATTTAAGAAGCCCTTTTGCCCACTGTTTTGGGTTTCACTTGACTATTCTTTAAACACATTTACTTGTTTTTTCTCCCTTTGACTCTACTAGTTTTGAAAGTAGGTCGGTCTCCTTTCTCTTGTGTTATTTTTCTTGTTAAAATGGTTAAAGTCAGAAATGAGAATTTTTGATTTAAATATTTGGAAAACACTTAAAGATATTTGAGGATTAGTTGGAAAACGCTTAATTGAGGACAAAACACCTTAAATCACTTCAAGCTTAGATTAGAAGCGCATACTTCCTAGATTTTAAAAGCACTCCCTAAGTGAGAGTTCATTTGCCTAATTTTCAAATGAATAATGAAACTAAACACTTGATCTTAATTCACCAATTGATTAAAACACTAAACATGATGATACACCAAGATGTGACACATTTCTTCCGTAATTAAATCAACTACTGAAATTCCCGCAATGACTTAACATATAGTGAAACCCAATGCACTGGGATTTGAGCTTGAATATTACACTCAAATCTTTCTGGCATTTGGAGACATTTCTTAATGCCACGTATGAATCACCGGACTAGAATAAATCTAGAGTATAGGTGGCGAGGACGATGACGACATTGCTTATGTGTGTTTAAACGAGGGATACGAAATGAGATTATTAGAATAACATCTCTTATCTCAAAGATTTTTCAATGAGGGAAGAGGAAAGAACCGATGATACTTTCGCCAACTCTTGGTGGATTGTTGCCCCCGACTCTTTTAGGTTGTCAGTAGTCCTAGCTCGTTTAGAGTGACTAGTCTGTGGATTATACTACTTTACAAAATATTTACAAAATAAAACAATATCTTCTGCATGTTAAAAAGAACTCTGCTAAAAAAAATTTAAACAACTTTTGCATGAAAATCAAAGAATTTTTTTATGAAAACTTATAAAAATCCATAATTAGTCATTTGGATCGAGGTTAAGAATTGTCATTCATAGATTGTTGGGTTGGTAGCTCTTGTTCAAGATTGGGAAGCACACAGTCCAGCTCTGAGCCCTCATCTTTATCAATGTTTTACACTCAGTCCTGGTCTTCTATATGTGACTGCGAGTTTTCTTTTACATGTATTTTTCTATGACTCGTTTTCCACTTTCTCATACTGGATGTTTCCGTTTATTTTCTGCGATTTATTTAAATTTTCTTCAAATATATTTTGTTTTATGATGCTAGTCATGCAGCGGTAGCAGAGACTCAGGTACACATTTATTTTTATGCAATACAATTTTATTTATTTACTTTACAACACTTTTTTAACCTGCATTTATTTAATTTAGATGCAAAACATATACCAAAACTGAAAATTACAAAACAATTTTTCAAAATTAAACAGCAGTTTCAAAACAAAATAAAAATAACAAAGCAAAATAAAAAACATAACACATTCTTTTGAATTTGTGGGAGTTTCTCGGATGCGGTAACCCACGGTTGCTAACGAGATCTCTCCAGTTTAAATGAGTTTAATAACTTGTTTAGATTAATTAAACTCAAAAAATAAATAGTGGTTCAAGAAAGAGAGAACCATGTTATCATAATTGGTATCGCTCTAATCAACTTTAACCCTCACATCATGCTTGAATAATAACAAACGGTTGCTAACGAGATCTCTCCAGTTTAAACGAGTTTAATAATTTGTTTAGATTAATTAAACTCAAAAAATAAATAGTGGTTCAAGAAAGAGAGAACCGTGTTATCATAATTGGTATCACTCTAATCAACTTTAACCCCCACATAATGCTTGAATAATAACAAAACTTGTCACTTAAACACACCTGATAAAATCTTTTGAACTTTAGACCCTATGACTGCTATTTTGATGAAGAGCTTGGAGCTAACCCCGTGGGCAGCATGATGAGAATGTACTGAAGAATAACTTTGAGAGAGCAAGCGGATCTACAACAACAACCTTTCCTTAGAATTAAATAGCAAGTCATAGGAATTCGAGGTAGCCCGTCCAGCACAGTATAAATCCTCACCTTATCTTTAGGTCTTTGCACAGTCATGTTGTACAATTTAAACTCTAACTCATTACAGATTCTGATGTTGTCGTTCATTACGACATAAACCCTCAGTTTGTTTGTATGATTGTATCATGCAAATGTAAGTCTTAATTAATAATAATTGGCAAGATAAAACACTCAAATAACATCAACTCCAAAACACAACCACATAATAGGATAATTTGGGAAGTCACTGAGGGTTCTCCTCAGGATCTGTGAAGTCCCATACTTTTCCTTCATTTGGACTCCCGAAAATAACTGTTCCTATTTGAGCCACTCTCGCTTGTTTTTCCACGTTCTACCGTGAAAATCTAAACTTTGAATTCTTAAGTGACTCCTATCATTTGAGATGTATTTAACTATATGAGTTTACCTCTATAGAGAACTTGTAACTCAGGTAAGATAAACCCTACTTAATCTTTATATTATGTAGGGGGAACTTGTCGGTCACACATAAAAGACTCGCAGGCCAAACGGATGTCACAAATCTCTTAGTTTGTAGGATTAGATTCATCGTCGAGGTATACACTTATCTTTCGGGAATGTGTAATATTCGCGGTATCAAACACGATTATGCAAACTATTAGACTAATGAGATCCATTTGGTCTCATTTTCGAAAGTAAAACATACTACCTTCAAAACCAAAATTTTATCTCTTATATTAAATTAAAAAGCCAAAATTATTTTCAAAATAAAAAAATTGACCGACAGAGATTTTTGCATAATTTTAGTTAAGTCTTTGCTACGACTCATTTTTTTAATAGGGTCAATACTTTTCAATCCACTTTTAATAAAACTCTTCGATGCAATTTGTACTATGAAATTCATTGTTATATACTTTTTTTTTTCGATTTAGGGCCTTTCACAATTTTGTGAATTCTCAATGCAAAACACTACCTTTTTAATATACCATTTCTAGATATTAATGATACCATCAAAATTTCTAAATGTCAAATATCCAATGATGCTATTATTACTTGGTTCAATAGTTATGAACCTTTTGAATGACCTAAGTTAAATGTGTCATGACGCAATAAAGATGACATGAGACTTTAGTCTAGTATTTGCATTCTTTACATTGAGATTTTCTGTCCTTAAAAGTAGCCATGTTCATTGTAGTTGCACAAATTATCTCCTAAAATATTATTAGGAAAGAACTCCATCATTGATATCTTTATTTCAAATAGCTATGATATATTTAAGTATTCAAAATGACAAGCTTCGAAAATAATGTTCTTACTTGGTTGCTATTTAACCTTAAACTTTCCATTATCACAAAGATAATGTTTTAATATTCTATAAAATAAATATGAGATTTTTTTTTGTTTGACATACTTTCAAGAAAATAATCCCTCTCATATCTGCACTCAATTTTAATATATTTTATTTTTCGATGAAATATGCAAATCCAAAAAAATTATAGCATTTTGCCCAAAAATAGGGTAAGTCCTTCAATATTGTCCATTATTGATCCAACACTCTAACGTAGGCTAAACAAAGTGTTTTTTTTCTTGGTCAGTAAACTTCTCTCCAGCTTTTATCCTTCAAACTCCATAGCTTCTAATATTGTGATTGCCTTCTTTTGGGTTCGAGTCACATGTTATTTTTCTTGTATTTGTGTACTCGACTAGTTTAAAATTGCACAATTAGATATTGAAGCAGTTTTCATCTGTGCACGAGGTGTAAGCATTGGGTCTTTTTTAGTAGTAAGCCTTGTAATCATTAAATTGTGTAAAAGAAGAAGTATTATGTTAAATTTATATTATGTAATAAGAAGTAGCATATTTACATTCTAACATATTAATAGGTTAAGATATAATATATTAACATGCTTATATGGTAAAAAAAAATAAAGTTTTCAATTAAGAAGTAATTTTTAAACATGTAAATTTTAAATCATAAAATAAGACTGATTATATAAAGATCAAAGTATGACATAATAACTTAATAATTCAAAATAAATTTGATACAATTAATCTCTCTCATGCTTCTACTATCACACATCAAGATAAAAATATAACATGACGCTAAGTATAGAATTTCTAAATTTAAAAGTCTCCATCAATTTTATTACTCGACGAGCTTTCATTAGAATCATCAACCCAACAATTTATATTTTTTTCTCTTTTGTGCACCATTGCATTAGCTGACCCCACGTAGTGGGATTAAGACTTTGTTGTTGTTGTTGTTCTACACCATTGTATTTATGTTCTCATTCCTCATTTTAAATTTCAATTATCTTTCTCTTATTTAATTAATTATAATTTATAAAAATATATTTTAAATTTTAAAATAATGACTATTATAATAACATCAGTTTTATTCCTAGTTGTGTATTACATGGGTAAGGAATATTTATTAGAGTGATTTTATTTATATTTATTTAAAGAAATCTATATGTCAAATTACGTATGCCTTATCAGAATTTAGACGAGGTGCTCTTTGAGGTGGGCTTCACATTATGTGAGGCGCAAGCCTCATGTAGGGTTGTCAAAAAAGCTTGTTGTTCACGAACAACTCATGTTCAGCTTGTTAAGTAGGCTCGTGCTAGATTCATTCGTTAAGGTAGCGAGCCAAACATGAACAATATTTTTTAGCTCGATTTATAAATGAGTCGAACATGAACAAATATTTGTTCGTTTGCGTTTAGCTTCTTTTTGTTCGAAATAATTAAGTACTTAAGTAATAATATTTATTTATATCCTTTTATATTAATTTTTAATATTGTATTTAAAAAATGTGATATAATATATTTGGGTGGTATAAATCTAAAAAATAATGTTTGTGTTAGATATGTGAATACATAGGAATTGGCTGGTATATATTTAAATATCCAAAAAATCTAAAGAGAGCAATCTAATGGTCTGTGAGCCATTCGTGAGTCATGGATGTTAGTTTTTTTTTTTTTTTTTAAGTTTTTCTGTTATATTTGTATGGTACCACATCAACGAGAATTTTGCTTATAGCATTTTAAGTCGTATAGCCCACGCCCACGTGGGAATTCTAGTTGTTGAGCTCAAATTCAAACCGAACTTAAGCCAATTTGAGCAAACAAATTTGGATCGAGTTGAGTATGCATATGTTATTTATGAGTTATTTACACAATCTCATTTGAAATAAAAAAAAAAACTAATCCCCTTTTTTGCTTTCACAAAAGATATAAAACTTATGATTGTCTTGTTTGATACTTATGTGCTTTGGATGAAGTCATTTTCATTTAAACTTCACCTTTTTTTTTAATTCTTTATTTGAGGTAACTTCACTACTGATGCAAATGAAAAGAAACAAGAGTAGATACTGCAAATAGATAGAACACGCTCATGCATTAATTCTTTGAGAATTAAACTTAAACAGATATTCATATTTGTCGGCGCTATTTTATGTTGGAGGGAGTTGCCCGTAAGAAGTTGTCGGTCACCGGAATCGAAATTCCGTCACCCGCTTCGGAAGGACGTTTTAATTTACATATATATTTAATTTCAAAAAAATATGAAATCAAACTAACCTCATACTTTTCATAGTTTAAATGAAAGAGCATTATACCTCAAATCCTGTATCTATCCCGAAGGATAAACACAAGACTTGAGGATGAGACTCGATCAAATAAACTAAGGAATATATGACGTCTGTTTGGTCTGCATAACCTTTGTATTTGTCGACAAGTTCCCCTATTTAATATAAAGAATTAAATAAAGTTTATATTTTGGGTTCGAGAAAAACTTCCTATAAGGGCAATCCCTTATAGTTAATTACATCTTAAATGACCAAAGTCACTTAAGAAGACTCTCGATAAAAATCATGAAATATTATCTTCAAGGAATTTCAAAGGGTAGGACTTTTCGATGAGATCGGACATAGAGGTGTGAAAGGGGATTGATTCAAATTTGGAACATTTTGTTGTAGGTCCAAAGGTGGAAGAACTAGGGGATGTCATGGATTCAGAGGAGAACCTAAGTGACGTCCCAAGCTATCCTAATGTTTAGCTTCAGTTTTGAGGACATGTGCTTTGGATGAAGTCATTTTCATTTAGACCGCACCTTTTTTTTATTTCTTTATTTGAGGGTAACTTCACTACTGATTCCTCTTTTTGCAAGAACGCTCACTTGCCTCCTTGCCTCTATTGTTTTCTTTGCACAACCTCATTCACCTCTTAAAGCATAACCTCTTAAATTTTGACGAGCTAATTAAGTACCATTTACCAATCGCTCTTTGAAAAGGTTTTCTACAATATATTGCTTATCCCATTCATTCGTATGTGCCATTAAATCAATTATTTTTTCCTCTGTACATTTTCATTGTCTTTACCATATTTCTCTATTTCAAGGACTTATCAAAAGCCAACATTCATATACTAAAATGAGAGCTCTGCCTAGTCATCATGGATGATGTTTAGTTGGTTTCTATTTGGTGGTCAAAAAAACTTTTTCACTGGGAGTTCACCGTTGAATTTCATGATAATTTCCTGATTAATTAATTTAAAATGTTAACATATCTTGATGGGATAAATTATTTTAACATGTTCTCTCTTGTTGCTTGATTTAATTCCATACAAAGTCGTTTATCTATGGCCATCAATCAAAGGTTGTTATTTGTCATAAATGGATGTGAGTAGCGTTTTCCTTATGGTGATTTGAATAAGATTGTTTATATGAAGAAACCACTTTGTTGAGCTCTTCAGGGGGAAATCACGTAGATTTACTTGAGAATGTCATTTATGGGCTTAAATTCGTACATTGTTGGTTTGAAAATATTTGTAAAGTTATTGCCATCTTCGCAGTAGACATCCTCAAGCTTAATCGTATTGGTTGTTTATGTTGTTGATATTTTATCAAGAATGACAAAAAAAATGTTTCTTTAAGATAAATCAATTGAAATGTTTTGATTGAATCGAAGTTGCTTAAATGGGAGCTCTCACTTTTAGAGGAAGAAGCTACAAATTTTTTTGAAGAAATTACCATCTTGGATATTCATATCATTTCAAATAGAGAAATTCTTTGATGATCTATTTTGAAATCAAATATGGGTAGGAAAGTTGATTTATCCAACTATAAGTAGGTTTGATATTTCACATATTGTCATAGCTGCAAGTTAGCATATATTAACTCCGAAATAGATGCATTGAGAGCATGTGTGGAACTGGGTTATATATAAATTGGAAAATTTGTAAAATTTTCTTATGTAATTTAGTTAATCTAGTAATTTTACCCCCCTTGATATATTTTACTTAAAAAGAATTAGACATTTGGTGACTTTGCCCAGCCTAGAAAATAATTTTGGTTATGCCTTTGATTGAGGGCTTAGTTTTTGCAGGAAAGTCAAGTCTCACAGAAGAAATGTTATCATAGACTATACTAGATCTGTTGTCTAAGAAGTTTGCCACTCAGTTCATTATTGCATTGTAAAAGATTGATATTTTATAGAAGTTTTAGGACCTCATTCTTTCTCTTGATTACATGGCAAGTTGGAATTGCCTGATAATACTCAAGCTTGAGGGGATATTAAGTATATTGATTTTTTTTTAATATTGACTAGATGATGCTCTATTTACATAAGCATTTCCTTAAGAATAAACTAACTACAGTCCTTCCATTTTTCTTTTAAGGTTTTACCACTGATTAATTACAGTTGCTCCAAACTAATTCTTAATTTAAATTATTGCTAAAAGGAAAGAAAGAACCGTGTTCAGTTTCTAAACAGCGAAGATTGTCAATTCTTTCTGTTACATATTTTGAGCGTCATGTGCTCTGGAAGGTTTCCATGATTCTTCGGCATTCATCCTGTCGGAGGGAATTATCATTATTAGGGGGACATTTACATGCATACTACCCAATTCTTATAAATTTACATATCTAACACCTAAACTCTACTTTTTACATTTATACAACCCAAATTTTCATATCATATAAAAAATATAACTATTTTAATTTTTAAAAGTGAAATACATATTTTCATGCATAGGTAAGGTCGCATATACCTAAAATTAAAGTTTAGGTTTCAGATATGTAAATACATAAGAATTATGTGGTGTATGCAAATCTTCCCATTATTTAATGAATTCATTTGAACTTTGTTTTACTTCCAACACTATCTGAATTACAAACTAAAGCAAAAATCCACATCCTTGACTCTCAGATCTAGAGTGGAAACTCATATATGTTGGCTCTGCAGAGGATGAGAAATATGACCAGCTTCTCGAGAGTGTGCTTGTCGGTCCCGTCAATGTGGGGAACTACCGGTTCGTCTTTCAGGCAATTTCTTACAGAACTAAATCTTCTAAAATTGGGAAATTTACATTCGTATCACAGAATTCTTATTTATTTACATACCTCAGACCTAAACTTTCTTGTTTACATAAATAGCACTTTGTGCTCCAAAGCTAGGCATGAAAGTATGTATTGCACTTTTAAAAAATAGTATTTGTGTGTTTTTATGTGATATTAAAGATTTGTGTGCTTTGTAATTATGAAAGTTTAGGTGTGAGATATGAAAATACATAAGAATTGGGTGCTTCAATTTTATCTGGAGGCTGTGACCATTTTCTTATTCTGCATTCCAGGCAGATCCGCCAGACCCTTCGAAGATCCGTGAAGAGGATATTCTTGGCGTGACAGTGCTGCTTCTGACCTGCTCCTTTGTTGGCCAGGAATTCATAAGAGTGGGATACTATGTAAACAACGATTATGATGACGAGCAACTGAGGGAAGAACCTCCCACCAAGGTTTTGATTGATCGAGTTCAACGGAACATATTGGCTGACAAACCCCGCGTCACTAAATTCCCGATCAATTTCCATCCCGACAGCAATGAAAATGGAGTCCAGCCTGCTGTAAATCCTTCGCCTGAAGCTATCAATGGCGATGAACTGGAGAATGAACCCGAGCTGGAAATGAGGATGAAGTTAGAGGCAGGAGTTCAGCCTGGGGTGCATCTTTCACTTGATGCTGACAATGGTGATGGGTACGAGACTCACCCTGTACCAGATGCGAAGAAGATAGAAGTGTAAGAACATAGCATGAATGCGAGTTTCTGTGGAAATGTGAGCCTCTTCAATTGGTGAGTTAGTTTTCTGGTGGTCTGATCAAGCTTAACTTTGACTTCTTTTATCATAAAATAGGCAGGTTTTCTGTAAATAGAGCTTATGAAAGGAAGCTTAAAGGGGCCGTTTAGGCTTATTTTTTAACTAATTGATAACTCTTTTTTATTGGGGAGAGAGTTATTGAAGGAAAATGTGAAAATGTTCCAAAAAAACACTTGGGATTTAAGTTTTGTTTTATACTTAACATGTAGCCATTGAATGATATGATGGGATATTTAAACTAAAGGGAAAGTTTACATACTTATCTGTGGTCCTATGTATTTACATGTCTAACTTCTAATTTTTTATATTTATATTAGGAACATTTTTGTGTTATAAACCGAAATTGTGTACCATACTTTTAAAAAGTTAGTAGTAGTGATATTTTTATGTGATGTTTAAAATTTATGTTATGTATGTAAATATGAAGTATAGGTGTTAGATATATAAAAGGGAAAGGGTCAAAACACTTTGATTCTAGGTGAGGGTTATCTAGTCTTAAAGTTTAAAATATGATTAATTTATTTTTTAGGGTCTGATTGGGGCAGCTATAATTTATTAAAAAATAACTGTGAAGTTATTGAAAAATAATCTGATATTAAAAAATTATGTTGCTTATTATTATTATTATTATTATTTTGAAAAAATCTAATCGAAGTTTGAAGCTGCCACTACACCTGGTCAGAACCGGTGAGAAAATGTAGCTTTCGGTGACAGTTTTTTTAAAATATATCAAAACGTAGTTTACTCGAACATACAAACTTGTGGTGTGGTGTTGCATCGTCATTGACTATTGCCCCAAACAGACCCTTACTCGAACACTACTAGTAAAAGATCTATTTCATAAATATAAGTTCAGGAATGTATTTAAGTTTTCCCTTTAGGTAGGTCCAGTGAAGTCAATTTTTGATTAGGCATATCCTCAAGCTTCTCCTCACTTTTATATATTTTTTTTTTCTTTTTTTTTCTCTTTTTCATTTGGATTGCTTTCAATTCTATATATTTTTCTTTTCTTTTCATGGTTTGTTGTCAATCATTTCTTTTTTTTTTAAGTGAGGTTACTATATCTGGATAGCCTTTAATGATTTTGAACATCACCTTTCTTTCCATAAATTTGAAACTCAAAGCATTCACTTACCTTATAAATATTTTATAGCGTTTACATCATTGAGCCCTAATTTTTTCTTCTCAAATGAATTTCCAGATTCTTAATACTTCAAAATATAGTTTCCTTTACTTTAAATAATTAACTATAATCTCCTTTACTTTAAATAATTAACTATAATCTTATTCTCTTATACCAAATATCTTAAATTACAAAATTAATTTTCATTACAAAAATATTTCTTTAAATCTACCATAATATTTAAATAGCTATAAAATATAGTTATATGAATTAAATTCACCACATAAAATCATATAAATAATTTTTGAAAACAATTAAATAGAGGACATCTAATAATTAATCTTTTCTTTCCCTCCCCCAAACTTAAATTTTTCAATATAAAATGATACAGGTGGAAAGTAAAACTCTAAATATAAATCATACCTTAGTATTTTAGGCATTTTCATCATTCTGAAATTTTTGCAGTCCTTCTCAAAATTTCTACTTCACCTGGTCTATAACATTACGAGCTTTCTACACATATAAATCATTAGAGAAATTGTTGGGTAATAAAATTTTGAAATAAGTACAAAACTAAAACATTAAACAAACACAATATTCCCTAACACAATCACAATACTAAACAAAATAATTACAATTAAAATGCAAAAATAAAAATCACATTACATTATAATTCACAAAATACTACTCAACATCTATTATACTACACATACAAATTTAACTACCACACTAACTTTATAAAAAAAAATTAAAAATCATCTAATTACAACATAACAATAAAAATGAAAGTACAAATACACACAAACATCCATTTCTATTACAAAAGATTAACAAAAATAAAAGTACAAGTACATCAATTACTATCAGATATCAAAATCCCAAACTATGTCTTCGTCTCCTTGATCAGCAGGTGGATTGGGCTGATACTGAGTATATCGGGGGCACTTAGGGAAAGTAGCATCAGACTCACCTCTGTAGTGTCAGGCCTGAACTTCGTTGTAAGCTACCTCAAAATTTGAATGCCTTTGAAGGTACTCACAATCATAATCATGTCGACGTTCTAAACCACCAATCCTTTCATTTATTAATTCTATACTCTTTCACTGTAAGGTAAACTCATTTATCAAATCAGTCAGAGTAGGAAAACTAGAAGGTGGAAAGTCATAACTATTAGAGGGGACATCTTTATTAGTAGAAGGTTCTTGACTCCTACTTCCAATTCTCCATTTTTCATGGGATTCATAAGTTTTCAAATTAGCTTTACTAATGGGTTTCATAGGGTCAAGTTCTCCATTTCTCATGGGATTCATAAGTTCTTAAATTGGCCTTACTAATGGGTTTCATAGGGTAAGCCCATCATTCATCTCCAAATTCTACTCCAGAAAGTTTACAAATTGTATAAATAAGTTCAGGATGTCCTATCTCCACTCCAAAAAGTTTGCAAATTGTATAAATAAGTCCAGGATGTCCTAGACCTCTAGCTTCCACTTCAAAAAGTTGGCAAAGTGCATAAATAAGGTCAGGATGTCCTACCTCCACTTGTTTCACTCCTTGTCGTAGTCAATATGTTCTTAAAAATAATCCTTCCCACATTTATATTTCTGTTATTCTGAATACAGAAATTCAAAATAGCTCTATCTCTAGTTACCTCACTATGGTAGTAGGTCGATAACAGAGTAGAGGAAACAAAATAGTGACACGCTTTAGAGGTGGCATTTAACATGGAAGCAGAAAAATTTACCCGTTCTCGTTGCTTAATCTTTCTGTTTCTTTCCCATCAGTGAGAAAGTTGATCACATCATTCAAGGGGTCTTCCATCGTAATGAAGCTTTCATAATGGCAGCTATAAGTCTAGGACTTCGTAAAAGGTATTAATGCGGACGACATTAAATTCAACAGGAAATCCCCGCACTTGAACGATTCCGTCTTCAGAATAGAACACGTTGGCATAGAATTCTTTCACAATATTTGCAGCGGCCTTATTGGTGGTATAACAAATGTTTTCCCACCTTCGCTCAGTAATAACTCGTTAAATTTCTCCTCCCAGACTCTCAAAAACTCGATCTTGTATGCATTTCTTTCCTTCAAATACTGAAGTAAACCTTGATTGAGCCTTCACATTGACAAAGTGAGACTCGTCGAACTCAAGTCATCTCTTTTGTCGTGGAGTCATTTCAATCTAATCACAATTATAGAAAAATTCCAAAATATACTTCAAATATGCAAATAATGACCTCCAAGAGTGATGTTAAGAGTTCAACAATAAGTTCCATGAATTTCTTCCCAAAATTTTCTTCACATTCTCAAATTCGGATCTCCTCAATGTGGAAAAATCTATGGTGAAAATCAAATATTTTTAGTTTGGAGTGAAACTCTTACCAAGAGATGATCAAATCTAGTGTCTAAATGCCTTGAAATTGCCTCCCAATCCAAGATCTCTCAAGCCCTAGAACAAAAATCTCGTTTTTCAGAGGAAGGGGATGATGAATAGTGGCGGTTGACTGGTCAAAATCGCGGTTAAAGATGTTTTTTGGGTTCTCACCATTGGCGGGGTATTCAGTGCCGTCGGTGCGCTTTATTGAAATTATATCCCTAGTCTCGAGAAAAGTACATCGTCGGTGGCTGTTGGCATCAATTTTTTATGTTATGTGTCCGAGACGTCTATATTACCTAAGGAAGACGTCCATGTCGTTAACTCTTCGCGTGCGGACTAAAAATGCGTAAATTATCATTTTGGACTCGATTACTAAAAAGTGGTCCGAACAACCCCGAATAACGAAACNTTATAAGTTCAGGAATGTATTTAGGTTTTCCCTTTAGGTAGGTCCAGTGAAGCCAATTTTTGATTAGGCATATCCTCAAGCTTCTCCTCACTTTCATATTTATTTCCTTT
>JXCR01142033.1:908-25870 GCA_002079205.1 Phalaenopsis hybrid cultivar
TGTTCTTAATCATTATCATGAATCATACACCATTAATTGTGGTTTAAAATCAGTGAGTTATGATCTTCCAAAATCAAACCCTCACCTTAATATCTTCTTATTTAAATATTCCTCCAAATTTCATTAATTTAAGAAATTACAAATTTATCATTTATAACACCAAAGTGAGATTGGTTACTACCATTTATCCCTTTCATATTTCAATCATAAAAAAATTTCAATTGAGATTATTTATTGCCCATTTAGTCTGTTGGTTAAGCCTAAACATTAATTAAGCCTTAAATTCTAAAATTTACCCTTTTGCCCCAAAGGCCTTAACACCCCATAATTCGTTAAATTAAACTCAAATGACTTGAAAATTTTACATTACCCCACTCATTTGTTAATTAAAATATCAAAGGAGAAAATGTGATTTTTCTGAATTTATTTAATTTTATAATCATTTCTTTAACGCAAAAATAGGGATTTTTCAATAAAAATTCAATAACTCAACCAGTATAAGACTTATGTCCTTAAGAAAATTATTAGAGATTTACTTAGGTAAAAGGATCACTTGGACAAATTTTTATGATTTTTAGCGGTTTAATTTAATTGTTAGAATTATTTGTTTTTTAGTATTAATTAAATATAAAATATTATTTAAATGGAAAATTAAGTTTTATATTTTTACTAAATCTATATAATTCTAGGGAACCAAAAGAAACAAATTTCATATTTTTGTAAATTATATTTTAATTATTCAAATTATTTTAGTGAAAAATTGGAGAAAATTCATTTTTGAGCCTTTAAAATTAATTCTTGATTTAGAAAAATAAGAAGATTATTTTGATTGGTCTCAAGTTATCAGGAAGCCAAATGTGACATTTTAGTGTGTTTTTATAATTTTGCAATTTTTATGATTTTTTAATTAATTTTTATTAATTTAAATGCTCAAAAATAGCACAAAAGTTGAAGTATTTATTTTAATTCTATTTTTTTTCTTAGGTTTCTCTAGTCATAAGGAGCTCCCAAGACCAATTTTGTGATTTTTAAAGTTGTATTTTAATTATTATAATTATTTTAATGCCAAAAATGTCATTTCATTTGATTAATTTATTTTAGTGATCAAATTAACTCCAATTGACTTGAAATTTTTATGGGAAACCCCTCTGACATTAAATTATAGTGGAGAATGATTTTATGTTATTTACATGTATAATTACTCGAATTTAATTTTTATTCATTTTTAGGGGTTGGTGATAATTAGGGTTATTTTTTATGAGTTAAATCAAATTTATATTTTTTCTAGGGTCCTCTAACCATAGTAAACCTATCAAAATAAGTTTTGTATTTTTTTATGAGTATTTTAATTATTATAATTTTTATACCAAAACAGTGACCATTGACTTGAAAATTAGATATTAAAAGAAATAAATAACAACGGAGACATCAAAAGCCCCATGATCCCATGCCATGGTGAAATGTCTATGCAAATGGAGAATCCTCTGTTCACTGAGACATCAAAAGATGTATTTTAATTATTATAATTATTTTAATGCCAAAAATGTCATTTCACTTGANCTAACAAAAGAGACATCAAAAGCCCCATGATCCCATGCCATGGTGAAATGTCTATGCAAATGGAGAATCCCCTATTCACTGAGACATCAAAAGATGTATTTTAATTATTATAATTATTTTAATGCCAAAAATGTCATTTCACTTGAAAAATCAAAACTTGTAATTTGATGTCTCTGGTTTTTTATACCTAAAAACATAGACATCAAAAGCCCCATGGTCCCATGCCATGGTGAAATGTCTATGCAAATTGAGAATCCAAATAAGAAAAATTCCATTTAATTAATTAAAAATCATACATGCATCAAATGGACATGAAACCATTTGGTCCACATTGCTCTCCTCTGTTCATTGGGCAAGAGGGTATTTTTATTTTATTTTTGTGATTTTTCTACACCAAGATATGCATTTTTGAAGGTCTGATATTTAAATAAATAAGAAAAATCCCTAATTTTCTATTTAAGTGATGCAGCGCCACCTCAACCTAGGTAGATATGAACTTTCCATGCGGCGTCGTTCGGTTCGGCGCCGCCAACCACCTCATTGCTGACTCGGTTCGTCTTTTCATTCCATTCATCTGTTCGGTACAATCATGATCGTCCATTCGATGCACGTGGAAATGAATGACATCCGTTCATCGTTTTCAAATCCCTAGCCTGAGAATCATCCAACTTCAAACCTTAATATTTCTCTCGATACTTAATCAAATTAAGTGTAGTTTGTTCCTATAGACTCGTCTTGACTAGGAGAATATATCCATATGGTTGATCAAGTATTAAATAAAGTTTGTAAGCATGGAGAATTAAATGAAGCTCAATTTAAGGGGAAAGTTCAATACCTTTGCCCAAGAGGTGTGGCCTCAATAGTGTGCTTCCAAAAGCTTTCCTTGAGTCCAAAGAGCTCCTAGATGAAGCCTCAAGCTGTGGCGAATAGCCTAAGTATGAAATCGACCAAGGCTGATTTAGGGGGTTTATCAAAGTCTACCCTAGGGTGTTCTGCTGATGGGGCTTTTGTGGGGGATCTTCTTCTTTCACTGAGGGGATGGTGTGGGTGCAATTAATTTGGTTTTGGCAAAGTTTTGAGGGATGTCCTATTTTAAGCTCAAATTAGGGTTCAGAAATTGACTCTGATCAGTGGGGAAGACGACTGGAGAATGGTTACATTACACTCAAGAGGTCTTGAAGAAGCTTTGGGAACAATTTGACAGAGTCTCCGCAAGGAATTTCAAACTCTCCCTCCTTGGTCGTGGAGGGTGAGTTTAAATAGAGGGGGGAGGAGANAATGTCCTATTTTAAGCTCAAATTAGGGTTGAGAAATTGACTCTGATCAGTGGGGAAGACGACTGGAGAATGGTTACATTGCACTCAAGAGATCTTGAAGAAGCTTTGGGAACAATTTGACATAGTCTCCGCAAGGAATTTCAAACTCTCCCTCCTTGGTCGTGGAGGGTGAGTTTAAATAGAGGGGGAGGAGAAGCCACCATGGCTGGTCAGTGGGTGAAAATGATGTCTAAGTGGAGGGAAGAAAGGATCTAATGACCAATTGGACTTGTGGACATCATGTGGGTTCAATTTTGAGTTTTAGCTCCTTGCTCCCCCTTGACCATGGTGTTTTCTAGTAGCCAAGGTGGCTCGCCAGCCAGGGTCAGGTCACCATTTGGCCAGGGGGCTCAGGACTTGGGTTTGGTGCAATCAATTGGGGTTGGCCATGTGTAAAGCTCTTGGATTAAAGAGGAANCTCAGGACTTGGGTTTGGTGCAATCAATTGGGGTTGGCCATGTGTAAAGCTCTTGGATTAAAGAGGAATGAGAAAAGTTTCATTTTGGGTCAAATTGTGTCAATACATGGATTTGGGTTGGACTTAATCACCAAAGCTAGTTTGGGCTGAAGAGGAGATTATTTGGTTCAGCTTAATCATTGGGGATAAGTCACCATCCAAAGAGATTTGGCTAAACAAGGGTTTGAGTGCGTCATTAAAAGGATTAAAACCTTTTTAAGGTGGCTTGAAAGTGGTTTGGCCTCTTGCCATTAATAGCTTGATGAGGCGCCAAGGCTCATATGACTCACCTATGGCTTGGGAGTGGCTTCTTGGCTTCCCTTTGGCTTGNGTTAAAACCTTTTTAAGGTGGCTTGAAAGTCGTTTGGCCTCTTGCCATTAATAACTTGATGAGGCGCCAAGGCTCATATGACTCACCTATGGCTTGGGAGTGGCTTCTTGGCTTCCCTTTGGCTTGACTCTTTTGCATGAGAAAGGAATTTGAATTTTATGAGATATTTTGGTGGTGTTTTTCATGAGGCTTGATTTGAAATGATTTGATCATGGAATTAAGACTTACAAGTGATTTTAATCAGATGGATGATGAGGAGAAAAAAAAATTGTCATGTGGGCTTTGGATTTAGGCTTTTAAAATTAGATGTAGTTGGCTTGGGATTTTTTTTTAAATTAAGGTTGAATTTGGGCTAAAATTTGGATCAATTGAATGTTGAATTTGGTGTAGGGAGATGTCATGAAGAAGTTGGAAAGGATTTCAAGTGATTTTGAATTTAATTAAATGACCAATTTGGTGGATTTAGACATATGGTTGAAATTGGGGCTTTTTGATTTGGGTGAAATTTAGCTTGCAATTATGTCAATTGAGCNCATGGAATTAAGACTTACAAGTGATTTTAATCAGATGGATGATGAGGAGAAAAAAAAATTGTCATGTGGGCTTTGGATTTAGGCTTTTAAAATTAGATGTAGTTGGCTTGGGATTTTTTTTTAAATTAAGGTTGAATTTGGGCTAAAATTTGGATCAATTGAATGTTGAATTTGGTGTAGGGAGATGTCATGAAGAAGTTGGAAAGGATTTCAAGTGATTTTGAATTTAATTAAATGACCAATTTGGTGGATTTAGACATATGGTTGAAATTGGGGCTTTTTGATTTGGGTGAAATTTAGCTTGCAATTATGTCAATTGAGCTTATATTTGGCTTTAATTGGTATTAGGGATGTTTAATTTTGATTTGAAATTGAAATTGGGCAAGATTTGGGGTCAATTGGGCCAAGATTGAGGATAAATTGACGAAATTTGGGTTTTTAGTCAAATTGGGTCAACATGATGGTTAAAAATTGAAATTGGGAATATTTGAGAAGATTTTGGAATTTTTGCGAATTTTTGGGTCATGAGGGGTAATTTGGTAATTTTTGCAATTTTGGGGGTATTTTGAAAATTTGGTGATATTTTGGTCAATTGAGATAGTGGTAAGTGATTTGAGATGACTTTTAGACAAATTTGGCTATTTTGGGTAATTCTTTGAATTTTGGCAAAAATTTGGTATTTTGGTCATTTGATGATTTTGGGCTAGAATGGGCAAGTAAGCCATGAAGNGAGTGATTTGAGATGACTTTTAGACAAATTTGGCTATTTTGGGTAATTCTTGGAATTTTGGCAAAAATTTGGTATTTTGGTCATTTGATGATTTTGGGCTAGAATGGGCAAGTAAGCCATGAAGNCCAATTGGGCCAAGATTGAGGATAAATTGACGAAATTTGGGCTTTTAGTCAAATTGGGTCAACATGATGGTTAAAAATTGAAATTGGGAATATTTGAGAAGATTTTGGAATTTTNGTATTTGGTGTAAAACATCATGATGAACAACTTTCATGAAGGATGAAAGTCATTTTGAAGTTTTGGTTGGTGAAGAACATCATTATGAACAATTTTCATGAAGGATGAAAGTTGTTTTGAAGTTGTTTTGGTGAAGAACATCATTATGAACAACTTTCATGAAGGATGAAAGTTGTTTTGAAGTTGATCTGATGGTTAATTTGAATGGATTTTGATGGATTTGGGTTTAGACCTAAATTAAACCCTTATGGGTCGGTGGTTAATTTAAATGGATTTTGATGGATTTGGGTTTAGACCTAACTTAAACCCTTAAGGGTGGGGTCAATTTGGATGAGTTTTAATGGATTTAAATTTAGACTTAAGTTAAGCATGTATGGCTAGATGTAAAACATCATTATGAACAACTTTCATGAAGGATGAAAGTTGTTTTGAAGTTGATTTGATAGTCAATTTGAATGGGTTTTGATGGGTTTGAATTTAGACCTAAATTAAGCCTTTAGGGGTTTTGGTCAAAGATGGTCAAATTGACCAAATTGGACAATGGTGTAGTTGGACAAAATGAAATTGGGAATATTTTGGATTTATTGGGATCTTTTGGGAATTTTTAGAACTTTTGGATTTTTGGGCCATGGAGGGGCATTTTGGTAATTTGGCCATTTTTGAAATTTTTTGTCAGTTTTGGCAAATTTGGATGTATTCAAAGTGTTTGGAATAAGTTTTGATTAGTTTTGGATATTTTGGCAAAATTTGGGAATTTTGGCCAAATTTGGGTCCGAAGGGGAGTTAGGTAATTTGGAGGTGTCTGGGGCAAAAGACCCAAGATTAGTATTTCAAATAGAATTGGATAAATATCCATTCTAAATGAACTGTGGATCAATAAAATCCTCATTTTGGGTTCTTATGAATTGGTTTTAGCTAGAATAATGTGAGGATATTGTGTACCCTAACTTCAAACCAACACCCAGGGTCGATCCTAAGGCCAAGTAATCCTATAGGAACTCCTCTTGAGTTCTCTCATAATGATCTTACCTACTAAGTGCTAGAGGTTATGACCAATATGTGGAACTTCAAGTTGAGTAAAGAGAAGAGTTTTGAGTTTCTAATGGTGAGGGTACCTTTTCTAGTTTTCTAAGACTAGTCAGTAGGAAAGTCCTATGGCTAGACCTAGGCTACTAAAGAAGTTTCTAGACCTCAACCAAAAGTGAGGTCAACAATAATTAATTTTAAATAGTATAAAGTCTAAATTCTTCAATTACTTCTCTTCATCTTCAGTACAATCTCCTCCTCTAATATCTCTCATAGAGTGGTAATGCACGTACAAACTGTAGAATGGTCGGTACGAGAATTGATCAGTCAAATTTTCATCGATCCATTCATTTTTCTTGAACATTTGCGCCAAACCTGCTTCAATCCGTCCAATATGATCAAAGTGTTCCTTCATCCTCCAATCTAAGTGATCAAAAAGGTAAGTAAGATTTCATATCGTATTTATGATATTCTGAAGTTATCTTTCTATCTTATTTATTTTCTTCTCCAAAACTTGTGAACTTCCAACTGTGCAGGGCATTAAGGGTGTCAAATCATGTGATGATTGATCCAAGATAATTTCCAACGCTTCATTTCCATTCCCAATATAGTTTGCATCAATAGGATCCATGGGCTCCCAGGGTAATAACACTTTCTCCTAGCAATTGGAAGCCATGGATTTCAAAATTTAGAAGTATCTGATTATCTAAAATGGTTTTCATGCCTTTAAAAAGACATTTAGCCAGTTATTTTGAAAAAAATCTAGCCAAAGTTTGCCAAGAACTCCATGAACTACCAAAATCGTACTGGGCGCAATCGGCGCCCCCGATGGCATCGTCGATGACATTGCTCTGTAAAATTGTGTCATTGGCGCCAAAGCCAAATTGCGTCCATTTCATCTTCAGTTCAATTCTTTCCCAAATTTTCGTCCAATAACAATATTTTTCTTGATTTATGATATATAAGATTGTGTAGGATTCTAAGGTATTATTATCTCCTAATACATTATAACAAATATAAAACAAAATACTAAGCACTTGGTTTAACGTCATCAGCCCGACGCACCAATCTTTATTCAGGATGACACAACATCAAGATTTCCTTAAATTATGACATGTGTCATTCATAATAATGTTTCAATCGATGCTCATTAAATTTAAATATCTTTCCAATTTTAGGATCTTTAATAACAGTAGTTCCATAATGATAGACTTTGATCACATTGAATGGTCCTAACCATATAAATTTCAATTTTCTTGGAAATAATCTCAATCTAGTATTATATAATAGAACTTCTTATCTATGTTCAAATTTCTTTCTTATAATCCTCCGATTATGCCATATTTTCATTTTATCTTTATAGATTTTTACATTATCATTCATTTCTAATCTCTTCAAGTTCATTGATTTGCAATAATCTTTTCTCACCGGCATCCTTTAGTTTAAAATTGAATTTCTTAATCGCCCAAAATGCTTTATCTTCCAACTCTACTAGTAAGTGGCATGTTTTACCAAAAATAAGTCTATATGGGGACATTCCAATAGGAGTCTTATAGGTAGTTCTGTATGCCCGTAATGTAGTGTCTAATCTAGCAGACCAATCTAATTTATCAGTATTTACAACTTTTTTTAAAATTTGGTTATTTTGCGATTTCATATCTTTGCTAGACCGCCAGTTTCAGGATGATAAGCAGTAGAGAATCTATACATAATATTATATTTTCTAATCAATTTCTTGATCTTCTTATTCCTAAAATAGGATCCCCCATCATTAATAATCCCTCTCGGCATTCCATATCTTGTAAAAATATTTTTATTTAAAATTTTTGAAACACTTTGAGCATCACATTTAGGTACATCAATAGCTTCAATCCATTTAGACATATGATCAACAACAAGCAATATATATTAATTTCTAAATGATGGCATAAATGGTCTCATAAAATCTAATCCCCACACATAAAAAATTTCAACTTCCATTGTGTAATTCAAAGGCATTTCATTTCTTTTAAAAATATTTCCTATTCACTGACATCAATCACATGTTTTAATATATTCATGAACATCTCTAAAAAGAGTAGAAAAATAAAATCCAACTTACAAAATTTTATGTACAGTTCTACTAGTCCCAAAATTTTCTCCAAATTCATAATTATAATATCATTCAATTATTTGATTAGTTTATTTATAAGGTACACATCTTCTAATGATCAAATCTTTACACTATTTACATAAATATGGGTCATCCCAAAAATAGAATCTTGCATCATGAATAAATTTCTTTAATTGTTGATACTTTACATTTGGTGGTAGAATATCACTTACAATATAATTTACTATATTAACATACCATGGTATATTCTTTATATCAATACTATACAATTATTCATCAAGAAAAATTTCTAAAATTTCATTAGTAAAATCAGTTAATATTTCTTATTCTTCCCTAGAAAAATGATTAACTATGCAATTATCAGTTCCCTTTCTATCTAATACGACAAAATTGAACTCTTGCAGCAGAAGTATCCATCTAATTAATCATGGCTTAACATCCTTCTTTTGCATCAAATATTTGATAGCAGAATGGTCTATATGCACTATACATTTAGCACTAATTAAGTGAGGTATAAACTTATCAATGACATAGACAATAGTTAAAAACTCTCTTTTAGTAGTGGTGTAATTAATATGAGCATTATTTAGTGTTTTACTAGCATAATATATTACTTTAAAAACTTTATCATACCTTTGCCCTAAAATAGCTTTAATAGCATGATCACTAGAATCACACATTATTTCAAATGGTTTCTCCCAATCAGGTAGAACTATTATAGGAGCAGTGATTAATTTTTCTTTCAGTAATTCAAATTCTTTTATGCATTCCTCATTAAAATTAAATTTTGTATCCTTTTCTAAAAGTTGACATAAGGCTTAGTAATTTTTGAAAAATTTCTAATATAACGCCTGTAGAAACCAACATGTCCTAGAAAACTTCTTACCCTTCTAACTATAGTAGGAGGCAGTAATTTTGCAATAGCTTGAATTTTTGCTGGACCTACTTCCATGCCATTTTCAGAAATTTTATGCCCAAGTACAATTCCTCATGCAACCATAAATTGATATTTTTCCCAATTTAGTACTAACTTGATTTTTTCACATAATTCTAGAAATTTTTCTAAATTATTTAAGCATAATTCAAATGAAGTTCTAAATACAGAAAAATAATCCATAAATACTTCCATTCCACGTTCAATTAAATTACAAAAAATTGACATCATACATCTTTGAAATGTCGCAGGTGCATTACATAGTCCAAAAGGCATTCTAAGAAAAATAAATGTTCCACAAGGGCTTATAAACGTTGCTTTTTATTAATCCTCAAGAGAAATTAGAATTTAATGATACCCAATATATCCATATAGAAAGCAGTAATATTTTTGCCCAGCCAATAAATTCAACATTTGGTCTAGAAATTGTAAAGGAAAATTATCTTTCCTGGTGGCTACATTTAATTTTCTATAGTCTATAAAAATTTGCCAGCCAGTAAAACTAATAGGATCTTTTTACTTTTTTTAAAGCTTTTTCAAAATAATTGCGCTACACTCTTCACTAAGTGCAACAGTCTCTTAATCTGCAAACTTCCTCTTCTTGTTTAGTATATCCTTCATAAATTTCACATAACTTGGCATTTATTCCAAAGCCTCAATGAAAGGAATATTTATGGTTAACATTTTAAGGATTTCTAAAAATTTTGTAAATTATTTATCTTTATTCTTCTGCTTCAATCATTGAGGAAACGGAGGTGGCAGTTTTTCTAAAGAAATTTTTATTGGTTTATTTTCATCATTTTCGTTTTCAATTTCCACCTTCTCCTTTTCAACTTCAGTTTCTCTTTGGATTCTTGTCTCCACTTCTTTTCCACTTCATAATTGAACAGCTTTAATTTGCTGCTTTTTTTTATCTTTTGGATTAACTTCAACAGTGTTAGGAAGAATTCTTGAAGGTCTGTTACTAAGTGCAGTAGCAATATGTCCTAATTGATTTTCAATATTCCTAATTGCAGCTCCTTGATTTAGTATTTGATTTCCCATGTTCAACATCACTTCTTCCATAGTCAACTTCTTCTCCTTAACTTGTGAGTTATTGTTAAATCCAGGAGGATAATAAGGTCTATAGTTAGGATTCCCTTGGTTTTTTTAATTTTCTGAGGGGTTCACCAAATTTTTATAATTATTCCAACTAAGATTAGGGTGATTTTTCCATCCAAGATTATAATAATTATAATAGGGATTATTATTTCAATGATTTATAGCATTCATATTTTCATAAGAGGAATGAGTATCAATTATCTGTCATAGTGAATTTTCTTATAATATTAGTGGTATTTGAGAATGATTCACTCCAATTTGATCAATCTTCTTTGGTATAACAAAAATTTGAGATGCCAAAATAGACATTACATCATATTCATGAATACTAGCTACTATCTTTGGATTTACCCATTCAGAGGGTCATTAAAAATTATTAGTAGCCATCTCCTCTATTAAAGAATATGCTTAATCAAAAGATTTTGACATTAATGATCCACCTACAGCATCATCTATAATAGATCTAAGTGATCCTACAAATCTATTATAAAAAGTTTGAATTATTAACCAATCTGGTAAAACATGGTGTGAACATCTCTTAAGAAGAACTTTAAATCTTTCTCAAGCTTCATATATCAATTCCCCTTCAAACTAACAAAAAGATGTAATATCGTTTCTAAGCTTAGCAATTTTCGAGGGCAAAAAATATTTAGCTAAAGATTTTTATTATTGATCTCCCCAAGTTTTGATAGATCCAGGTGCTAATGAACTTAACCAAGCTTTAGCTTTGTCCCTTAATGAAAAAGGAAAAATTCTAAGCTTGAAAACATCATTAGACACTCCATCATATTTAAAAGTAGCACATATTTCCAAAAAACTAGCAAGAAGTAAGTTAAGATCTTTAGTAGGTATCCCTCCAAACTGATTATTTTGTAACATTTAGATAAGAGGAGGTTTAAGCTAAAATGAAATAGCAACAATATCAGGATTTTGAAAAGTTAAGTGAAGTTCATCTACTATAAGATTAGCATAATCTTTTAAAGGTTTTTGTCGATTTTGATTTATTTGATTATCTAAGTTATTCACCATTTCGTTCAAATTTCTATTTTTTTATTATTTTAGAATTTTTCTAGTAGTACGTTCCAATTCTGAATCGTAAGGTACTAAACCTTCAGATCCAATACTATGCATAAACAAATATAATGAGAAAAAAAATCTTAAATTTCAAAAAAATATATTTTTTAAATGATTTTTGATTTTTAAATTTTATTTCACTTTGTATTATATTTTATATAATTTATTGCTAAATTTCCTAATTTACAAAATTTAATTAATTTGCCGTTACCTTCCTCGGCAACGGCGCCTAAAAACTTGATCTCGAAATTATAGATGTGTAAAATTAATAAAGTTGACTCCGCTCCCAAAAACTTGATTCGTTTTTTATGAATAAGAAATTGAAGCAATTTATGTTGGGATACTACGTAAGTATATGTATCATTATCAAGTAATACAAGACTTTCTGATTAAACCCAATAATATATATTTCCCTATTTATTTGCACCCAATTTTGTGAACGAAACACTCCTTCATGGAATCAAATTTGATTCTCACTTTATTGGGAAACTCTTACTCCATTTCCTGGACATTATGTTTTACAATAGATGTTAACATTTCAATTGGAAAAATTGAAAAGTAAATTAAGAACAGAGTGAAAAAATCATCACAATTATTTTATGTTTTAAAATATTCACATCCAAATTATCTCTTCATTTCACTATATCTCAGAGTAGGGAGAGAGACAAAGAAAACTCCTCAGACCTTTTGAGCAAAATACAATAAAATACAAATTTCATAAATAAAAGAAAGTTTATACAAAAATAATAAACAAACTCCACTTATCTTTAACTCTTTCGCAAATCAAATCCCTTGTAGCTCCTCTTGGGCTCTTTCTCTCTTTACAAGACTCTTGATTCTCTCTTCGAAGATGTAGAAATCTCTCACTTCTTTCCCTCTCCAACAACTCTTAGGAGAAATCACATTTAGACTCACCACACTACACAATACATATGATGGAACACTAAAGGAAACTCAATGACACACAAATAGACTCCTTTTTCTGATTAATTTCTGCTCTAAATAGAGCATAATGTCAATTTTCCAAGGGGTGTGTCAAAAAAATCTTCAAAAAGTGTCCAAATTCGTCGATTCTTCTAGATTTTTGCTCTGCACCGACTTTAGCACTGTCGGCACCTATGATGGAGTAGTCGGCACCCTTGGCCCGAATTAAATTTGTGCTCTCTGTCAAATGACATCATTGGCATCCATGCTGGTGTCGTCGGCACTGAGTATTTCTCTCTAAAATGCTATTTTGACTCCAAATTCTATCCTTTTTGCTTTCTTGTTTCTCCAAGTGCTAAAAATCATCAACCTGAAAAAAAAAAACATGAAAAATACTTTCCTTTAAAGCGCAATATCACCCAAAATCAGTATAAAATATAGGTCTAAAAATGCATATATTTTTGGTGCATCAATTGTTACCATTCAAGTTGTACCCCCACTTAAGCATTCCTGGATAAGGTTATCTATGAATTAGCCAGTAGCAAAGGAGTTTGGAATGTTAAAAATAAAATTACAGTTAACTTTTCTGCTAAGAAAATGGGTGGAATATCTCATGCTTGGCTTTATTTTATTACTTTCAAAAAGCTTCCTTCTATGAATTTGCTATAGTAAGTAGCGATCATGCCTTATTGAATTTCTATATACAACATTTGTGACCTATCGATGTGGATCCATAATTCAATATTCTATCATAAATGCCTTTCAAGAGGAAACTACTGTTGGTTTAGGCATCCCTCTACTATTTGTACTTTGTGATAATGTGTTGAGTACCTTATAGTAGGAAGGATGAGATACTTCATTCCTTAAAGCCAATGTCTAGTAGTAAAATTATATATGTGAAATATAGTTTATAGAAGTGGTAAAGAATGAGGTTTTCACGAACCTGATGCTTCTTTCCCTACTACTCTGAAAGTAAAATTTAAACAAAAAATACATAGAGTAGAGGATAGTACTTCTAAATGGTGAGGTGCAAAGATTGTTTGGACATTGCTCACATTTAAATTGAGAATATAAAAGACAAATTGATTTTCGTGCCAGTGCCTATGTTGCTCAATTAAAAATGTATCGGAGGGAACCAGTAGATTGGCGGAGAGAACTCAATGGAGTTCCCAACTTGTCCTCCATACCTATGAGCAGAGCCAGCTTATGGAGGAAGATTCAGAGGAGGAGGAGTATGAGGAGGAAGACGACAACAACGATAATGTTGAGGAGGAGGAAGAGTGAGATTGATTTATTTTATAGTTTTCTTATTATTTTGTTGATGGACGTATTCGACAATTTTTTTTAATTTATTGCTATCACTGTTGTACTCTCTATTTCAATATATATTTTCTTATTGTGAGCTCATTTATGTTGATTTGTGGAGATATTTAGACTTTCTTTGAAGTTGTTGTATTTCACCTTGGTTAGCTTTGATATACTTGTTGCAACATATATGTGTACTATGCCTAAAACTAATAATTCTGTGATAAACACATGTTGGGGGAAGTATATCTAAAAATTTTTTCCCTGCTTACATTCATGTTTCATGTTGTGACATATGCTAAAAATTTATTTTGAAGGGAGAAAATTTATTTTAAAAGTTAAAGTTTATTGTACTCAATAAGAAGTATTTGAACTTGCATATTGAAGAATGTGGAGTTAACTTAATGTTACTAAAATTTTTTATGAAGAAAAAAACTTAGTTTCTTTTTTGTAAATTCTATGTAATTAAAACTAGACTAGAGTTAAGATAACTTGTAATTTAGTAAGTAGAAAAAATGAATTGGTTATTTACTTCTTAAAAGAATTGTTTTTGTAAAATTAGTTATTCTTAGCTATATACTTATTAAGAATTGAGTTTCTATTAAATCTTTATTTTTAACTAGTGCTTATTAATTGTTCATAAGCCTAAAAAGTGAAGGGGTGTGGTAGGTATCACTTTAAAGAGGTGATAGTGGAATTCAAAATTATTAAAAGAGGAATCCAAATATAGTAATCCTCCTTAAGTTATGCTAAGGATTAAAATAAACATCCTAAAGCAATTAAGAAAACAAAAAGAAAAGAAAAATAAAGAGGAAGGATGAAAATATTGAAGAAAGAGAAGATCGAGGAGAAGACTTATTACAAATTGGTTTCACTAGACCCTATTTTTGAGTTGAAGCTTTGGCCATTCTTAAAATTTCTTGTATTTATGGTGTACTAGTAAATTTTTAAAATAGAGAACTTAAATTATGTTTTTTGATCATCTAAGGTACCATAATTAACAAGTATTAATTGCTTTTTAAAATAAATAAGGATACAATATTTCTTGGTTGAATGAAAGATTTCTTATGCCCCAGGAATAGGCTTATTTACTAAAGTTAACTTTAAAAAATACAATATGAATTTCCTATGACAAAGTTTTTTATATTTTATTGAAACCCACTGACCGCGACTTTATATATGCTTAAAATATAAGATAAATATGGATGTAATAACTATTCAATAATTGTAAAGTCACACTTATCAACGCAAGTATACGTATCGCTCAAGTAATATAGGTTTCAATATTTGTAAAGTCACACTTATCAACGCAAGTATACATATCGCTCAAGTAATATAGGGGCTTCAATAGAGTCCTAGATATCGATCCCATAGGGAGTAACTTTAGAACTACGAACTAAGATTTTAGAAAAGCAATAAAGTCACACTTATCAATGCAAGTATACGTATCGCTCAAGTAATATAGGGCTCTAATGGAGAGTCCTAGATATTGTCAACGCAAGTATACATATCGCTCAAGTAATATAGGGCTCTAATGGAGTCCTAGATATCGAGGGGAGTGGTTTAGAACTGCGAACTAAGATTTTAGAAAAGCAATACTTTAATCACAACAATAAAGTTCAATTTGCTTATATGTCACTAATAGACAATTGAAATAAATATGCAATTTTAATAACTTCCAAGGGCTTTGACCTCCTTGAATCTTGGATGTAATCTTCACTTTAGTTGTAAAACTCAACATATTNTTATACAAAAAAGTAAAATTCGAACTTAAGGTACGAGACACGAGCTGTTGCCCCTGGTCCTTGTCACATGGTTCGGTGCATCATCCGCCTCGAAACCTATGCCCATACCTTATTTCCAATACAGACTCTTCTAGGACTCTATTAAATACATTTGAAATAGAAAATAAAGACTCGATCTGCATAAACCAAGCTTTAATGGGCATGTCATGCATCATAAAAATAATAAGTAGTGCCTTATAATTGGGGGAGCTAAGAGCACCTGCAAGAAAAAAATTAGAAATCATTACACACTCCCCCATAATAGCACCTGTGTGAGTGTATATAAATAGGCACGACACCTGCAGAAGATCGCCCTAATATACTATCACATACAAGAAGCTGATACACCTAAAATATATAGTATTTTTAGATGTATTTTATACCTATTTTTGAGATATTGCACTTTAATGGAAGGTATTTGTGTGTTTTTCTTTTAGGTACAAGAAAAAAGATGAAAAATACTAAAATGAGTGAAAAAGGATCAGATTTGGTGCAAAGAGGTGAAAATTGTGCTAAAGTGTTTTGGCGCCTAAGCGCCAGATCCGACGCTTAAGCGTCGGTTAAATAGAGAATGCCGCACCTAAGCACTAGAGGCCCTGCGCTTAAGCGCCAGACGCAGTTATTTGGTGGTTTTCTTCATTTGGTCAAATTTTAAAGATATATTTGAGACACCTATTGGCTAAAGAGGGTGTTTATGACCTCTGAGAACAAAAATATTATTAGAAGACATACAAAAGAGGCATCTCTTGGAGAATACATCGAATTTGGACACAGTTTGAAGAGTTTCAAATGCTCCTCTTGGGAAATTTATAAACAAAGGAAGTTGAGACATTTGAAAGGGCGCTTGAAGTCTTGAAAAGTGCTTAAAAAAGGGAGAGATTTTCAGGCACCAAAATTTTACTTTATCCTTTTTATTCTTAGTTTTATTTTAAGAGTTAAGAGTGTTGTGAAAGAGAAGAGATTCAAAGGAACTTCAAGAGTTTGGTGGAGGATTTGAGATAAGTTTTTATCTTTTTTTTTAACTACTTTTGGTTTTAATCGAGACTTCTTGTTGGTTTGACAATGATTTCTACTTTTAAACTGAAGTGTATTAAACTACTTTTAGTTTTAATCAAGACTTCTTGTTGGTTTGACAATGATTTCTACTTTCTAAACTACTTTTGGTTTTAATCGAGACTTCTTGTTGGTTTGACAATGATTTCTACTTTTAAATTAAAGATTTTAATCGGGATTTTGTTATTTGAAAATGATTTCTACTTTTTTACTAAAAGACTACTTTTAGTTTTAATTAATGTATTGTTGGTTTGACAATGATTTCTACTTTTAAACTAAAGTATGGTTTTGTTTTCTCCATACAATATTGTTGGTTTGACAATAATTTCTTCTTTTAAACTAAAGTGTGGTTTTATTTTCTCCATAAATATTGGTTTGACAATGATTTCTACTTTTAAACTAAAGTGTGATTTTATTTTCTCCATGGATTATGAGATTTGACAATGATTTCTACTTTTAAACTAAAGTGTGGTTTTGTTTTCTCCATGGATTCTGAGTTAAAATGTGGTTTTGTTTTCTCCATGGATTCTGAGTAGTTTTCTTTATCTTTCTTGTTAAAATGATAAATGTGGTTTTGTTTTCTCCATGGATTCTGAGTAGTTTTCTTTATCTTTCTTCTTAAAATGATAAATGGTTTTATTTTCTCCGTGGATTTTGAGTAGTTTTCTTTATCTTTCTCCTTAAAATGATAAATAATTAAAGTGTTGGATGGAAGTTGTGGAGAGTATTAATAGTTGGAAGAAGTTGTGATGATTTAAATCCATGCACTTCATTTACTTCTTGATTTGTCCAATCCAATGTATTCTGAGTAGTTTTCTTTATTTTTTCCTTAAAATGATAAGTAATTAAAGTTTGGATGGAAGTTGTGGAGAGTATTGATCTTTAATGAGAGGAAGTTGTGATGATTTAAATCCATGAACTTCATTTACTTCTTGATTTGGTCTATCCAGATGTTAAAAATTTTTTGTGAGGAAATCAATGTACTTCATTTACTTCTTGATTTGGCCAATCCAGATGTTAAAATTTGTTGTGAGAACATGAAAGAACCGAGCTGGTATTGTCTCAGTCAACAATTGGAAAGAATCACATGAGGTTGTATGAATAATTTAAATCCATGTACTTCATTTACTTCTTGATTTGGCCAATCCAGATGTTAAAATTTATTGTGAGAACATGTAAGTCAGACTTGTATTGTCTCAGTCAACAATTGGAAAGAATCACATGAGGTTGTATGAATGAGAATGTAATGAGCCGACATTGTCATTGTCAACAATTGGAAAGAAGCACATGAGGTTATATGAATGAGAATGTAGTTCATAGACTGATATTGTCTCAGTCAACAATTGGAAAGAATCACATGAGGTTGTATGAGTGAGAATGTAATAGCTGGTATTGTCTCAGTCTTCCAAATGTTAAAATTTGTTGTGAGAACATGTAAGAACCGGGCTGGTATTGTCTCAGTCAACAAATTAGAAAGAATCACATGAGGTTGTATGAATGAGAATGTAGTTCATATGATTGATTGAAAATAAATAAAAGAATCATATGAGGTTGTATGAGTGAGAATGTAATTAATATGATTTAGTGCAAATAAATAGAAAAATAATCATTGAAGGGTGTAGAGTTAGAAGACTTTAAAGTGATAAGTTAAAGTCCTTAACTTAGTTTATTGTTTTAGGTTCTAATACGAGATGTTAGCCCTTGGTGGAGGAAATTGAGGGAACTCTAGAGTGAGAGCTGGTATATTCCTTGCCTAGCCGGTCTTCAGAACTATTCAAACTTTAAATTAGTCAATGTTTTTTATAAGATCTCTAATAAGGGTAAAGAATATAATTGCTCCTATTTGACACAATACAATTTGCATACTTCCACAACAAAATTCCTATGCTTATTACTGATTCATGATAAGGAGAAATATATTTTCAAATTCAGTGTTTTTCTTTTACATAAACTCAATTTATCTTTTTAAATTGTTACATTTTTTGTCAAAATATCAAAAATACCAAATTGATTTGAATTTTAATTACTTCGAATATTGGAGTTCCCACGTTCCCCTCGCCTGAGGGCTAACATCTACACTTTTGCACCCAAACGATAGAACCAAATTGGAGATTTTAGTCTGTCACTCTAAAATCTCCAATTATACGCCCGATAATTTTATTTCCCTATTTNTCTACAGATCAGATGCAAACAATCTACAGATCAGATGCAAACAGAGCACACGAAATCGAAGGGATAGGGAATCGAGAACCTGATAGGTGGTGTCAAACTTGTCATACATAAACTGGGTAATGATGCTAGTCTTCTCGACGGATTGATCTCCCAANCAAACTACACATGCACATTTAACCATAACACTAACTTTATAGCAAAAATTAAAATTTTCCAAGTACATAAAGTAAAAATGAAAGTCCAAATACATAAACATTTATTTCTATTACAAAAAGATTACAAAAATAAAAGTACAAATATAAGTACATAAACTTCATTTAATATCAAAATTTCAAGCTATATATTCTTCTCCTTGATCAGCAGGTGGATTGGGTTGATACTGAGTATATCGGGGGCACTCAGGAAACGTAACATCAGGCTCACCTCTGTAGTGTCGGGCCTGAGCTTCATAATAGACTACCTCAAAATTTGAATGTCTCTGCAGGTACTCACTATCATAGTCGTGTCGACGTTCTAAAATCCCAATCCTTTCACTTATCAAGTCTATGCTCTTCCGCTGCAAGGTCAACTCATTCATCAAATTAGAGAGGGTAGGGGAACTAGAAGGTGGAAGGTCATAACTTGTAGAGGGGGCATCTCTACTTGTAGAAGGTTCTTGACTTCTACTCCTAGTTCTCCATTTCTCATGGGATTCATAAGTCTTCAAATTAGCTTTACTAATGAGTTTCATAGGATAAACCCATTCTTCATCTCCAAATTTTACTCCAGAAAGTTTGCAAATTGTATAAATAAGTCGAGGATGTCCTAGACCTCCACTAGTCTCACTCATCGCTGTAGTCAATATATTCTTAAGAATTATTCTCCCCACATTTATAGTTCTACTATTATGAATAGAAAAATTTAGAATAGCTCTATCTCTAGTTACCTCACTATGGTGATAGATTGGTAACAGAGTAGAGGAAATGAAATAGTGCCACACCTTAGAGGTGGCATTCAACATGGAAGCCTCACTATGGTGATAAGTCAGTAACAGAGTAGAGGAAATAAAATAGTGTCACGCTTTAGAGGTGGCATTTAACATGGAAGCATAAAAAATTTACCTGTTCTTGCTGCTTTATCTTCCATGTTCCTTTCCCATCAGGAAAGTTGATCACTTCATTGAGGGGGGATTCCATCGTACTAAAGGATTCATAATGACAGCTATAAGAGTCTGGGACTTCGTAAAAGGTGTTTGCTTTATCTTCCATGTTCCTTTCCCATCAGTGAGAAAGTTGATCACATTATTGAGGGGGCCTGTTCTCGCTGTTTTATCTTCCATGTTCCTTTCCCATCAGTGAGAAAGTTGATCACATCATTAAGGGGGCCTTCAGTACTCAAGGATTTATATTGGCAGCTATAAGAGTTTGGGACTTCGTAAAAAGCGTTGATGCAGGCGGCAGTAAACTCAATAGGGAATCCCCGCACTTGAACAATTTCGTCATCAGAATAAATCACATTGGTGTAGAACTCCTTCACAACATTTGCATCAGCTTTATTGGTGGTGTAAAAAAAGTTTTCCCACCTCTGCTCCGCAATAACTCGTTCGATTTCTCATCCCGGACTTTCAAAAACTCGATCTTGTATGCACTTCTTCCTTTAAATATGGAAGTGAATTTTGTTTGAGCCATCGCATTGAAGAAGTGAGACTCGTCGAACTCAACTCTTCTCTTTTGACGTGGAGCCATTTCAATCTAATCAAATTATAGAAAAAATTCCAAAAATTACTTCAAATATGCAAATCATGGCTTCCAATAGTAATTCTAAGAGTTTCTAAAAACTACTTCAACTATGCAAATCATGGCTTCCAATGGTAATTTAAAGAGTTTAACATTAAGATCCATGAATTTCTTATCAAATTTTCTTCACATTCTCAATTTTTTTGGATTTCCTCAATGTGGAAGAAATCCATGGTAAAATCAAATATTTTTTGTTTAGAATGAAGCTCTTACCTAAAGATGATTAAATCCGTTTTCAAAATGCCTTGAAATTGCCTCCCAATCTAAGACCTTTCAAGCCCTAGGTCGAAAATGGCATTTTTAGGAGGAAGGGGATGATGAATAGTGGTGGTATTGTGGTTAAAGGTGTTTTTTGTGAGCTCGCCGTCAACAGGGTCGATGGCGCCGTCGGCGCGCTCTATTGTAATTTTGAACTTGAGTCTCGGGAAAAATCCACCGTCAGCGAGCTCTATTGATTTTGTCCAAATTCCCGATTTTTGCGATTTCAATCAATTTCAAGCCTTAACGACATCTTTTTAATTATTATAGACATAATTTTAAGTGACTAAATGATGTACTTAGCACATATAAACTTTCACAACACAAAACATCACATTTATATATAAATTCCAAGGGATACAATATATGTTATATAACACACCTAAGTTTGGTATTTTCGCAACCTCAATACATTAATTCAACGTCGCAATCCAAGCCACAACACTCAAAACAATGAAAACAAAACATCCTATGCTTAGTCTCAACTATACGGAGATCTACAAGCATAATTCTAAAGCTAAGCAAATACAAAGTTCAAATCTAAATACATAGATAGACATATAGGTAGTAATATAAATCTACTAATCCTCAGACTCGATACTAAATTCTCCTCTGAGATCACCCATTGATTGCACATGAACGAAGAGGTTGTAGAAGGGTCAGAATCTCAGTGGAATCCTCTTCTATTAACTTCATCCTCCTCATCAGTCGTATCAAGCTATCTTCTAGGAATCCTCTTCTATTAATTTCATCCTCCTCATCAGTCATATTAAGCTATCTTCTAAATGTCCATTGATTGAACATGAACGAAGATGTTATAGAAGGGTCGGTATGGAAATTCTTCAGTAGAGTCGTTGTATCAAGTTATCTTCTAAATGTCTAGAGTGTTCAAAATGTTCCTTCATCCTCCAGTCTAGATGATCGAAGAAATCAGAGATATTATTAATCGCATTCATGACATTTTGTACCTCCTCGAAATGTTCCTTCATCCTCCAGTCTAGATGATAGAAGAAATTGGAGATATTATTAATCGCATTCATGACATTTTGTACCTCCTTTTCCAATTTCTTGATTCAGCGCAGGATCACCAGAGACTTATCAGGGACTAAGGGTTGAACTGACAATGAATTCTGAGATGCTTGATCTACTATAATTGCCATGTCATTTTCATCTTCAAAAATTGAGAATCTTTCAGTTGGATCCAAAGTCTTCCAAGGTAGCAGTACCTTTTCCCAATTTTCATAGGACACTTGAAATTGGCTGTAGAGTGAGAAAATTGTGGAGGGGTGTCCAAGCCCATAAGTTGATCCATGAACGATCAGGCCCAAAACTGACTTCACAATTATAGATCCAATGTCGATCGACAGTCCCCTTTAGATGCAGTAATTCAAAATGACACTTTCTTTAGAAACGCTTCACAATTTCAGATCTAATGTCGATCGACAGCCCCCTTTGGATGCAATAATTCAAAATGGCACTTTCTTTAGAAACTTTACTGATCTTCTTTGTTGGTAACAGTTTTGTAGAAATGAAAAAGTGCCAATGTTTTGAAACGGGATTCAGGAGTGTTGTAGAAAAACTAACATACATGTTTTCTCTTATTTTCCAGTCGTCAGTTTCGTCAGTTAAATGTTGGTAAATCTCATTTGCTGGTTTCTCGTTGGGACGAAATTAGAATAGTGGCTGACAGAAACATTTTCTATCATATATAATTTGTTGATCTGTGTAGGAGTGAAAGTGATCCATCTTTCTCGCACATAAACAGCTCCTTGGTTGATTCCATGCAAATTTGCATAAAGTTCTTTTACCATTAGAACCACCACGGTGGCAGTAGTGTAGCATAACACTTCCCATCTTCGCTGCACTATCGTTTCTTCAATATCCGTCGTGGGATTATTCAATCCACGATTTATGAATCCTCGTTCTTTGATTAATCTTTTCTTCGTCAGCAACTTGTCGAAGATTTGCTGCGCTTCCGCACTAATAAACTTTTGCCAATTAAAAACTCACATTCTGGGATTATCAATAGAATTTGACCCCATAGGAATGAAATTGATAGAGTTTCACTTCATTTTTGGAGGGAAACTGTGAACTAGAAATCAAATTTTTGAGTTTAAAAAGACAATTCCCGCCCAAAAATCGCCAAAAACCGCCATTTGAACGCAAGTAACTCCATTTCCCGCCGTCAGCGGGGTCGATGGTGCCATCGCGAGCCTTTATGTCAATTTTGTCTGGACTCTCGGGAAAAACCCGCCGTAGGCGCCAAAAGTAAAATTTTTACAGTTTCGCTTTGGTCCGAATGCGTTCCAATTTTTCTTCATGGATCCAATTTTTATGATGTTTCAAGGGTAAATAAGAGTAGCAGATTTTAATACTACCACATACTAACAATAATTTCAGATAAAAACTACTATAATCGCAATAAAAATAAAGATAAACATGGGTTGCCTCCCATAAAGCGCTTGGTTTAATGTCGTTAGCCCGACCTATTCAGGTGTTATTCAGGTTGACTAATCATTAAAACATCTTTATAATTTGGTCTTTTACCCTCATAATATGGTTTTAACCTGTGTCCATTTACTTTAAATCTATTTCCCGTATTCTGATCTTAAATTTTAACAGCTCCGTAAGTATAAACTTGAGTCACAGTAAAAGGTCCTAACCAACGAGACTTCAATTTTCCAGGAAATAACTTCAGCCTAGTGTTGTAAAGCAAAACTTCTTGTCCTGGTTCAAAGTTATTTCCTAGGGAATAACTTCAGCCTAGTATTGTAAAGCAAAACTTCTTGTCCTGGTTCAAAGTTCTTCTGGGTTAACCTTCCGATCATGCCATAACTTTAATTTTTTCTTATAAATTCTGTCATTATCATAAGACTCATTTCTTAATTCTTCCAATTCATTTAATTGTAGCAATCTCTTCTTACCACCATCTTTCAAATTATAATTGAATTTTTAATCGCCCAATATGCTTTATGCTCCAATTCTACTGGTAAGTGACAAGTGTTTCCCAAAATCAGTCTGTAGGGAGTCATTCCAATAGGAGTTTTATAAGCAGTCCTGTAAGCCCATAATGCAGTATCCAATCTAGTGGACCAATCTACTCTACTAGGGTTTACAGTCTTTTCAAGTATTTGTTTAATTTCTCTATTAGAAACTTCAGCTAACCCACTGGTTTGGGGATGATAGACAGTAGAAATTTTATGAATAATATTAAATTTTTCTGCCAATCTCTGAATGTACTTATTTCTAAAATGGGATCCTTCATCAGTGATAATCATTCTAGGCATTCCGTATCTAGTGAAAATATTTTTTATTAAAAATCTTGTTAATAATCATCCTAGGCATTCCGTATCTACTGAAAATATTTTTCCTTAAAAATCTTGAAACATAAAATTAAACTTTTCTGCCAATCTCTGAATATATTTATTCCTAAAATGGGATCCTCCGTCAGTGAGAGATTCTATGAATAATATTAAATTTTTCTATCAATCTCTGAATATATTTATTCCTAAAATGGGATCCTCCATCAGTGATAATCATTCGACATTCCGTATCTAGTGAAAATATTTTTCATTAAAAATCTTGAAACACTTTTAGTGTGACAACGAGGTAACATTCCGTATCTAGTGAAAATATTTTTCATTAAAAATCTTGAAACACTTTTAGCGTCACAACATTAAGAATCTCTGAATATATTTATTCCTAAAATGGGATCCTCCATCAGTAATAATCATCCTAGGCATTTGTATCTAGTGAAAATATTTTTCATTAAAAATATTGAAACACTTTTAGCGTCACAATGAGGTAAAGCTTGTGCTTCAATATAGTGAAAATATTTTTCATTAAAAATCTTGAGACACTTTTAGCATCACAACGAGGTAAAGCTTGTGCTTCAATCCACTTAGAAATGTAGTCTACAGCTTGTCACAACGAGGTAAAGCTTGTTCTTCAATCCACTTAGAAACGTAGTCCACTGCAATTAATATATATAAGTTCCTATCACAACGAGGTAAAACTTGTGCTTCAATCCACGTAGAAATGTAGTCTACTGCAATTAATATATAGAAGTTCCCAAATGAAGGAATAAATGGTCCCATAAAATCTAATCCCCAAACGTCAAAGATCTCAACTTCTAACATGAAATTCAGAGGTATTTCATTTCTTCTAGATATATTGCCTCCTCGTTGACATCGATCATAAGTTTTTATGTATCTATAAACATCTCTAAAGATAGTATGCCAATAAAATCCAGCTTGTAAAATTTTATAAGTAGTTT
>JXCR01142033.1:50452-61770 GCA_002079205.1 Phalaenopsis hybrid cultivar
AAAAACTTGTGATCGATGTCAACGAGTAGGCAATATAGCCAGAAGAAATGAAATGCCTCTGAATTTCATGTTAGAAGTTGAGATCTTTGACGTTTGGGGATTAGATTTTATGGGGCCATTTATTCCTTCATTTGGGAACTTATATATATTAATTGCAGTGGACTACATTTCTAAGTGGATTGAAGCACAAGCTTTACCTCATTGTGACGCTAAAAGTGTTTCAAGATTTTTAATGAAAAATATTCTCACTAGATACGGAATGCCTAGAATGATTATCACTGATGGAGGATCCCATTTTAGAAATAAATACATTCAGAGATTGACAGAAAAATTTAATATTATTCATAGGATCTCTACTGCCTATCATCCTCAAACCAGTGGGTTAGGTGAAGTTTCTAATAGAGAGATCAAACAAATACTTGAAAAGACTGTAAACCCTAGTAGAATAGATTGGTCCATTAGATTGGATACTGCATTATGGGCTTATTGGACTGCTTATAAAACTCCTATTGGAATGACTCCTTACAGACTGATTTTTGGAAAGACTTGTCACTTACCAGTAGAATTGGAGCATAAAGCATATCGGGCGATTAAAGAATTCAATTATAATTTGAAAGATGCTGGTAAGAAGAGATTGTTACAATTAAATGAATTGAAAGAATTAAGAAATGAGTCTTATGATAACGACAAAATTTATAAGGAAAAATTAAAGTTATGGCATGATCAGAAGATTAACCAAAAGAACTTTGAGCCAGGACAAGAAGTTTTACTGTAAAACACTAGGTTGAAGTTATTTCCTGGGAAATTGAAGTCTCATTGGTTAGGGCCCTTTACTGTGACTCAAGTTTATACTTACGGAGTGTTGAAATTGAAGATCAGAAGACAGGAAATAGATTTAAAGTAAATGGACACAGACTAAAACCATATTATGAGGGTAAAAGACCAGATTTTAAAGAGGTTTTAATGATCAGTAAACCTGAATGACACCTGAATAGGTCGGGCTGATGACGTTAAACCAAGCGCTTTATGGGAGGCAACCCATATTTATCTTTACTTTTATCACGATTATAGTAGTTTTTATTTGAAATTATCGCTAGTTTGTGGTAGTATTAAGCTTTACTACTCTTATTTACCCTTGAAACATCTTAAAATTGGGTCCATGAAGAAAAATTGGAACTCATTCGGACCAAAGCAAAACTGTACAAATTTTACCTTCGGCGCCGACGGTGCCCTCGACACCGCCGACGGCGGGTTTTTCCCGAGAGTCCAAATAAAATTAATATAGAGGCTCACCGACGGCGCCATCGACCCCGCCGACAGCGAGATTAGTGAATTGACGGTTATGCAAGTTCAAATGGCGGTTTTTGGCGGTTTTTGGGCAGGAATAGTCTTTTTAAACTAAAAAATTTAAATTTTAGTTCATATTTTCCCTCCAAAAATGAAGTGAAACTCTACCAATTTCATTTCTATGGCATCCAATTCCCCTGATAATCCCAGAATGCGAGTTTTCAATTGGTGAAAGTTTATTAAAGCAGAAGCGCAGCGAATCTTCAAAAAGTTACTGACGAAGAAAAGATTGATCAAAGAACGAGGATTTGTGAATCACAGATTGAATAAACCCACGATGAATATTGAAGAAACGATAGTGCGGTGAATATGGGAAGTGCTGTGCTACACTACTGCCGCCGTGGTGGTTCCTGTGGTAAAAGAATTTTATGCAAATTTACATATGTGCGAGAAGATGGATCACTTTCACATCCTACACGGATCAACAAATTATATATGATAGAGAATGTTCCTCTCTGCCATTATTTTAATTTAATCCCAACAAGAAACTAGATGAATGAGATTTACCAATATTTAAAGGACGAAGCTGACGACTGGGAAACAAGAGAAAACAAGTATGTTAGTTTTTCTGCAACACTCCTGAATCCCGTTTCAAAAAATTGGTACTTTTTCATTTCTGCGAAACTGTTACCAATAATGAAGATCGGTAAAGTTTCTAAAGAAAGTGTCATTTTGAATTACTGCATCGAAAGGGGACTGCCGATCGACATTGGATCTATAATTGTGAAGTCGGTTTTGGGCCTGTTCGTTCATGGATCAACTTATGGGCTTGGACACTCCTCCACAATTTTCTCACTTTGCAGTCAGTTTGAAGTGTCCTATGAAAATTGGGAAAAGGTACTGCTACCTCGGAAGCCTTTGGATCCAACTGAGAGATTCTCAGTTTTTGAAGATGAAAATGACATGTAATTATAGTAGATCAAGAATCTCAGAATTAACTGCCAGTTCAACCCTTAGTCCCTAATAAGTCTTTGGTGATCCTGCGCTGAATCAAGAAATTGGAAAGGAGGTACAAAATGTCATGAATGCGATTAATAATATCTCTGATTTCTTCGATCATCTAGTGGAGGATGAAAGAGCAATTTTCTCACTCTGGACATTTAGAAGATAGCTTGTTACGACTGATGAGGAGGATGAAATTGATTGAGGAGGATTCTAATGAAGAATTTCCATTCTAACCCTTATGCAACCTCTTCATTCATGTGAAATCAATGGGTGATCTCAGAGGAGAATCAAGTACTAAGTCTGAGGATTAGTAGATTTATATTATTACTTATCTGTCTATCTATGTATTTTGATTTGAACTTTGTATTTGCTTTGCTTTAGAATTACACTTTTAGATCCCTGTATAGTTGAGACTAAGCATAGGATGTTTTGTTTTTAGCATTTTGAGTGTTGTGGCTTGGATTGCGAAGCTGAATTAATGTATTGAGGTTGAGAAAATGCCAAACTTAGGTGTGTTATGTAATGTATATCGTACCTCTTGGAATTTATATATAAATGTAATGTTTTGTGTTATGAAAGTTTATATGTGCTAAGTACATCATTTAGTTATTTAAAATTATGTTTATAGTGATTAAACGAATGTCGTTTAGGCTTGGAATTGATCAAAATCGCAAAAATCCGAAATTTGGACAAAATCAATAGAGCCCGCCGACGGTGCCCTCGACGCCGCCGATGACGAGGTTTTCCCGAGACTTGAGATTTAAATTCTAATTGAGTGCGTCAATGGCGAGCTCACGANTGTTTCCCTAATGAACAACTTTATAATATTAATGAGTGAAAAATACCATGGTATGCTCATATTGTTAATTATATTGTAAGTGATATTTTGCCACCTATGCTGACATTGCAACAACAAAAAAAATTCATTCATGATGTGAAAACATATTTTTGGGATGAGCCTTATTTATATAAACAATGTAAGGATATTATTATCAGAAGATGTATACCTTATGAAGAAACCGAACTGATCATTTAGAAATGTCATGATTCTAAATTTGGAGGACATTTTGGGATTGATAAAACTGCTTATAAAATTTTACAAGCTGAATTTTATTGGCCTACCATCTTTAGAGATGTTTATAGATACATAAAAACTTGTGATCGATGTCAACGAGTAGGCAATATAGCCAGAAGAAATGAAATGCCTCTGAATTTCATGTTAGAAGTTGAGATCTTTGACGTTTGGGGATTTGAAATGAAATGCCTCTGAATTTCATGTTAGAAGTTGAGATCTTTGATGTTTAGGGATTAGATCTTATGGGGCCATTTATTCCTTCATTTGGGAACTTATATATATTAATTGCAGTGGACTACATTTCTAAGTGAGGATTGAAGCACAAGAGAACTTATATATATTAATTGCAGTAGACTACGTTTCTAAGTGGATTGAAGCACAAGATTTACCCTCGGAACTTGTATATATTAATTGCAGTAGACTACGTCTCTAAGTGGATTGAAGCACAAGCTTTACCTCGCTGGTGGCGCTAAAAGTGTTTCAAGATTTTACGTTTCTATGGAACCATTTATTCCTTCATTTGAAAACTTATATATATTAATTGCAGTAGACTATGTTTCTAAGTGGGATTGAAGCACAAGAGAACTTATATATATTAATTGCAGTAGACTACGTTTCTAAGTGGATTGAAGCACAAGATTTACCCTCGGAACTTGTATATATTAATTGCAGTAGACTACGTCTCTAAGTGGATTGAAGCACAAGCTTTACCTCGCTGGTGGCGCTAAACCCTTCATATGGGAACTTATACATATTAGTTGCGGTAGACTATGTTTCAAAGTGGATTGAAGCACAAGATTTACCTCGTTGTGACGCTAAAAGTGTTCGAGATTTTTAATAAAAAATATTTTCACTAGATACGGAATGCCTAGAATGATTATCACTGACGGAGGTTAATGAAAAATATTTTACTAGATACGGAATGCCTAGGATGATTATTACTGATGGAGGATCCCTCACTAGATACGGAATGCCTAGAATGATTATCACTGATGGAGGATCCCATTTTAGAAATAAAAAATACGGAATGCCTAGAATGATTATCACTGACGGAGGATCCCATTTTAGGAATAAATATATTCTATTTTCACTAGATACAAAATGCCTAGAATGATTATCACTGACGGAGGATCCCATTTTAGGAATAAATATATTCAGAGATCTTAAAAAAATTTAATATTATTCATAGAATCTGTACTGCTTATCACCCTCAAACCAGTGGATTAGCTGTCTAGGATGATTATTACTGATGGAGGATCCCATTTTAGGAATAAATATATTCAGAGATTGGCAGGAATGTCGAGAATGATTATCACTGACGGAGGATCCCATTTTAGGAATAAATACATTCAGAGATTGGCAGAAATTTAATATTATTCATAGAATCTCTACTGCCTATCATCCTCAAACCAGTGGGTTGGCTGAAGTTTCTAATAGAGAGATTAAACAAATTTATTCATAGAATCTCTACTGCCTATCATCCTCAAACCAGTGGGTTAGCTGAACTTTCTAATAGAATGACGGAGGATCCCATTTTAGGAATAAATATATTCAGAGATTGGCAGAAAAATTTAATATTATAAGGATCCCATTTTAGAAATAAATACATTCAGAGATTGGCAGAAAAATTTAATATTATTCATAAGATCTCTACTGCCTATCATCCTCAAACCAGTGGGTTAGGTGAAGTTTCTAATAGAGAGATCAAACAAATACTTGAAAAGACTGTAAACCCTAGTAGAATAGATTGGTCCATTAGATTGGATANGATCCTTTACTGTGACTCAAGTTTATACTTATGGAGCTGTTGATATTGAAGATCAGCAGACATGAAATAGATTTAAAGTAAATGGACACAGATTAAAACCATATTATGAGGGTAAAAGACCAAATTTTAAAGTGGTTTTAATGATCAGTCAACCTGAATGACACTTGAATAGGTCGGGCTGACGACGTTAAACCAAGCGCTTTATGGGAGGCAACCCATATTTATCTTTACTTTTATCACAACTATAGTAGTTTTTTATTTGAAATTATTGTTAGTATGTGGTATTATTAAGCTCTACTACTCTTATTTACCCTTGAAATATCTTAAAAATTGGATCTATAGAGAAAAATGGGAACGCATTCGGACCAGAGCGAAACTGTGAAAATTTTGCCTTGGGCATCGACGGCGCCCTCGACACCAACGACGGTGGGTTTTTCCTGAGAGTCCATACAAAATTAATACAGAGGCTCGCCGACGGCACCCTCGACCCCGCAGACGGCGAGACCGGCGAATTAGCAGTTACTTGGGTTCAAATGGCCGTTTTTTGGCAATTTTTTTGCAGTTTTGGGGCTGGAATTGTCCTTTTAAACTCAAAAATTTGATTCCTAGTTCATATTTTCCCTCCAAAAATGAAGTGAAACTCCACCAATTTCATTCCTATGGTGTAATCCCAGAATGCGAGTTTTCAATCGGCAAAAATTTTTTAGTGCGGAAGCGTAGCGAATCTTCAACAAGTTACCGATGAAGAAAAGATTGATCAAGGAACGAGGATTTGTAAATCGTGGATTGAATAATCTCACAACGGATATTGAAGAAACGATAGTGCGGCAAAGTTGGGATGTGTTGTGCTACACTACCGCCGCCGTGGTGGTTCCTGTGGTAAAATAATTCTATGCAAATTTACATGGAATCAACCAAGGAGTTGTTTATGTGCGAGGAAGATGGATCACTTTCACTCCTGCACGGATCAACAAATTATACATGATAGAGAATGTTCCTGTCTGCCACTATTCTAATTTCATCCCAATGAGAAACCAGATGAATGAAATTTACTCATATTTAACGAATGAAACTAACAACTGGGAAACAAGAGAAAACGGGTATGTTAGTTTTTCTGCGACACTCCTGAATCCCATTTTGAAACATTGGCACTTTTTCATTTTTGCAAAACCGTTACCGATAATGAAGATCGGTAAAGTTTCTAAAGAAAGTGCCATTTTGAATTACTGTATTCAAAGGGGACTGCTGATCGACATTGGATCAATAATTATGAAGTCGGTTTTGGGCCTGATCGTTCATGGATCAAGTTATGGGCTTGGATACCCCTCCACAATTTTCTCACTTTGCAGTCAGTTCCAAGTGTCCTATGAAAATTGGGAAAAGGTACTGCTACCTTGGAAGCCTTTGGATCCAACTGAGAGATTCCCAGTTTTTGAAGATGAAAATGACATGGTAATTATAGTAGATCAAGCATCTCAAAATTCACTACCAGTTCAACCCTTAGTCCCTGATAAGTCTCTAGTGATCCTGCGCCGAATCAAGAAATTGGAAAAGGAGGTACAAAATGTCATGAATGCGATTAATAATATCTCTGATTTCTTCGATCATCTAGACTGGAGGATGAAGGAACATTTCGAGCACTCTGGACATTTAGAAGATAGCTTAATATGACTAATGAGGAGGATGAAGTTAATAGAAGAGGATTCCACTGAAGAATTTTCATTCCGACCCTTTTACAACCTCTTCGTTCATGTGCAATCAATGGGTGATCTTAGAGGAGAATCGAGTACCGAGTTTGAAGATTAGTAGATTTATATTACTACCTATCTGTTTATCTATGTATTTTGATTTGAACTTTGTGTTTACTTTGCTTTAGAATTATGCTTTTAGATCTCTGCATAGTTGAAACTAAGCATAAGATGTTTTGTTTTCAGCATTTTGAGTGTTGTGGCTTGGATTGCGACGCTGAATTAATGTATTGAGGTTGAGAAAATACCAAACTAAGGTGTGTTATGTAACATATATGGCACCCCTTGGAATTTATATATAAATGTGATGTTTTGTGTTGTGAAATTTTATATGTGCTAAGTACATCATTCACTTAAAATTATGTCTATAATGGTTAAAAAAATGTCGTTAAAGCTTGAAATTGATAAAAATTGCTAAAATCCAGAATTTGGACAAAATCAATAGAGTCTGCCAACGACACCCTTGACGCCGTCGACGGTGGATTTTTCCCGAGACTCAGGTTCAAATTCCAACAGAGCACGCCGACAGCGCCATCGACCCCGCCGACGGCGATCACGAAAAAACACCTTTAACCGCGATTTTGACTAGTCAACCGCCACTATTAATCATCCCCTACCTCCTANAAAAATCCAGAATTTGGACAAAATCATTAGAGTCTGCCAAAGACACCCTTGACGCCGTCGACGGCGGATTTTTCCCGAGACTCAGGTTCAAATTCCAATAGAGCACGCCGACAGCGCCATCGACCCCGCCGACGGTGATCACGAAAAAACACCTTTAACCGCGATTTTGACTAGTCAACCGCCACTATTAATCATCCCCTACCTCCTANTAAGGCTTTTTAACACCAAATTTGATCATCTCTATGTAAGAGCTTCACTCTAAGCTAAAAATATTTGATTTCCACCATGAATTTCTTCCNTTTAGAGGCGATTTCAAGGCTTTTTTACACCGGATTTGATCGTCTTTAGGCAAGAGCTTCACTCCAAACTAAAAATATTTGATTTTCACCATGGATTTCTTCCACATTGAGGAGATCCNAGATTTGATCATCTTTAGGTATCAGCTTCACTCCAAACTAAAAATATTTGTTTTTTACCATGGATTTCTTCCACATTGAGGAGATCCAAAAAATTTGAGAATGTGAAGAAAATTTGGGAAGAANATTAGAATTACTATTGGAAGCCATGGTTTACATATTTGAAGCAATTTTTGGAATTTTTATATAATTTGATTAGATTAAAATGGCTCCACAACAAAAGAGAAGAGTTGAGTTCGACGAGTCTCGCTTTGTCAATTGGATGGCTCAAACAAAATTTACTTCCAAATTTAAAGGAAAGAAGTGCATACAAGATCAAGTTTTTGAATGTCCGGGAGGAGAAATCAAACGAGTTATTGTCGAGCAGAGGTGGGAAAACTTTTGGTACACCACCAATAAAGCGGATGCAAATGTTGTGAAGGATTTCTACGCCAATGTGATTTATTCTGATGACGGAATCGTTCAAGTGCGTGGATTCCCTGTTGAGTTTGCTGCCGCCCGCATCAACACTTTTTATGAAGTCCCAGACTCTTACAACTGCCAATATGAATCCTTTAGTACAATGGAAGACCCCCCTCAATGATGTGATCAACTTTCTCACTGATGGGAAAGTAACATGGAAGATAAAGCAGCAAGAACAGGTAAATTTTTCTGCTTCCATGCTGAATGCCACCTCTAAGCATGGCACTATTTGATTTCTTCTACTCTGTTACCAACCTATCACCATAGTGAGGTAACTAGAGATAGAACTATTCTAAATTTCTGTAGTCAGAATAGTAGAACTATAAATGTGGGGAGAATAATTCTTAAGATTACATTGACACGGCAAGGAATGAGACTAGTGGAGGTCTAGGACATCCTGGACTTATTTATACAATTTGCAAACTTTCTAGAGAGTGGAGGTGTTTATCTCTAATTTGAAGACTTATGAATACTATGAGAAATGGAGAAATGGGAGTAGAACTCAAGAACCTTCTACTAGTAGAGATGTCCCCTCTACATGTTATGACCTTCCACCTTCTAGTTCCCCTACCCTCTCTGATTTGATGAATGAGGAAGATCATAAAATTGATAAGTGAAAGGATTGGAGGTTTAGAATATCGACACGATTATGATTGTGAGTACCTGCAGAGGCATTCAAATTTTGAGGTAGCCTATTATGAAGCTCAGGCCCGACACTACAGAGGAGAGCCTATTATTACGTTTCCTGAATGCCCCCAATATACTCAGTATCAACCAAATCCACCTGCTCATCAAGGCGATGAAGATATAGCTTAGGATTTTGATATAGAATGAAATTGATGTACTTATGTTTTGTATTTTTATTTTATGTAATCTTTTTGTAATAAAAATGGATGTTTATGTGTCTGGACTTTCATTTTGTGTACTTGGATAATTTTAATTTTTATAAAGCTAGTGTGGTAGTTAAATGTGCATGTGAAATTCAATAGATATTAAGTAGAATTGTGGATTGTAATGTGATTTTCATTTCGCATTTTTAAGTTTTAATTGTTTAGTATTGTGATTGTGTTAGGAAATTTTGTGCTTATTTAATGTTTCAATTTTATACTTATTTCACAATTTCATTACCCAGAAATTCCTTTGATGATTTATATGTGTAGAAAGCTCATAATATTACAGACTAGATGAAGTAAATATTTGAGAAGGCCTGCAGAAATTTCAGAATGATGAAAATGCCTGCAATACTGAGGTACGATTTATATTTATAATTTTTCTTTCCACCTGTATTATTTCATATTTAAAAATTTAAGTTTCGGGGAGAGAAGAAAAAGATTAACTATTAGATGTCCTCTATCTCAATATTTTCAAAAATTATTTATATGATTTCATGTAGNAGAAAGTTTATATGTGCTAAATACATCATTTAGTCAATTAAAATTATGTCTATAATGATTAAAAAGATGTCATTAAGGCTTGGAATTGATCAAAATCGCAAAAATCCAGAATTTGGACAAAATCAATAGAGCCCGCCGACGGCGCCCTCGACGCCACCGACGGTGAGATTTTCCCGAGGCTTAGGATTTAAATTCCAATAGGGCGCGCCGAAGGCGCCATAGACCCCACAGACGGCGAGATCACGAAAAAACATGTTTAACCGCAATTTTGACCAGTCAACCGCCACTATTCATCATCCCCTTCCTCCTAAAAATGCCATTTTTGACCTAGGGCTTGAAAGATCTTGGATTTAGAGGCGATTTCAAGGCTTTTTTACACCGGATTTGATCGTCTTTAGGCAAGAGCTTCACTCCAAACTAAAAATATTTGATTTTCACCATGGATTTCTTCCACATTGAGGAGATCCAAAAAATTTGAGAATGTGAAGAAAATTTGGGAAGAAATTCATGAATCTTAGTGTTGAACTCTTAGAATTACTATTGGAAGCCATGATTTGCATATTTGAAGTAATTTTTGGAATTTTTCAATAATTTGATTAGATTGAAATGGCTCCACATCAAAAGAGAAGAGTTGAGTTTGATGAGTCTCGCTTCGTCAATGCGATGGCTCAAACAAACTTTTCTTCCATATTTAAAGGGAAAAAGTGCATACAAGATCGAGTTTTTGAAATTCCGAGAGGAGAAATTGAACGAGTTATTGTCGAGCGGAGGTGGGAAAACTTTTGTTACACCACCAATAAAGCTGATGCAAATGTTGTGAAGGAGTTCTACGCTAATGTAATTTATTTTAATGACGGAATCGTTTAAGTGTGTGGATTTCCTGTTGAGTTTACTGTCGCCCGCATCAACACTTTTTACAAAGTCACAGACTCTTATAGCGACCACTATGAATCCTTTAGTACAATGGAAGCCCCCCTCAATGATGTGATCAACTTTCTCATTGATGGGAAAGGAACATGGAAGATAAAGTAGCAAGAACGGGTAAATTTTTCAGCTTCCATGTTAAATGCCACCTCTAAGGCGTGGCACTTTTTCATTTCCTCTACTCTGTTACCGACCTATCGCCATAGTGAGGTAACTAGAGATAAAGTTATTCTGAATTTTTACATTCAGAATAATAGAACTATAAATGTGTGGAGACTAATTTTTAAGAATATTTTGACTACGGCGAGGAGTGAGACTGGTGGAGGTCTAGGACATCCTGGACTTATTTATGCAATTTGAAAAATTTCTGGAGTGGAATTTGGAGATGAAGAATGGGTTTACCCTATGAAACTCATTAGTAAGGCTAATTTGAAGACTTATGAATCCCATGAGAAATGGAGAACTGGGAGTATAAGTCAAGAACCTTCTACTAGTAGAGAAGTCCCCTCTACAAGTTATGACCTTCCACCTTCTAGTTCCCTTACCCTCTCTGATTTAATGAATGAGTTGACCTTGCAGCGAAAGAGCATAGAATTGATAAATGAAAGGATTGGA
>JXCR01142038.1:485-45378 GCA_002079205.1 Phalaenopsis hybrid cultivar
TGAATTTCTAATGGTGGGGTACCTCTTCTAATTTTCTAAGACTAGTCAATAGGAAAGTCCTATGGCTAGACCTAGGCTACTAAAGAAGTTTTCTAGACCTCAACCAAAAGTGAGGTCAACACCTTTTCAACTTGATGAGGCTCCGCCTCATCAGGTGTGTTTTCAGGAGTCTGGACTTTGATGGCCCTCTGAATTCTCCTATTGCGGTTCCTCCTTTGAGTTTGTGTCAGTAGGTACAGTCCTTGAGCTCGACCCGATTTCAAACACGGGTGGCAGAACAGTAAATCCTTCAGCCGAATCTTTGACAATCATCACTTACTTCCCCTTAGCAGCAGCGGGGATAGCAGGTTTAGCAGGTGTCACGACGGCATCAGCTTTAACCTTCTTACTGGCAAGGAAGTCTTGAAGGCAGTTCAAACTAAATTCTGCAGATGGCTCTTGAACTTCCGGGGCAGAGATCTCCTTTACCACGAACGGGGCTTTCCTAAGGATAACCTCGAGGTCTCAAATCCGGCTCCAAACTTGATGGTGGGAGTGACGTTACAGGCGTTGTGGTCCGTCGGCAGGTTGCAAGAAAAGGTCAGCGTTGGGTAAGCCATCGCAGCAGGCTTTAAAGTAGAAAGTTTTAGGGTTAGCTATATGGCCAAAAACCTCGTAATTCTTAGTGCAAGCACTGAAAGTAGAGGTTAATCTGTAGACAGGGCGGGTCTTAACTTACAGGTAATTTTAACATCTTTATTTAAAAAGGTGTAAAATTGATTAATATTTTAAAGTGGCGCTCAGCACAACACGATTTGGTTTATTTTGCGAAGCAGCAAAACACATGTGAAAAGGAGTTGTGAGAAATTTTAGGACCCAGCGCAGGACCCAATTAGTGGCAGAAAAATGCCCAGGTGGAGTTAATCCACCAACACACCTATTGAGGGTCCGACCCCACATAAAAATTTAAAGAGTCCTTAATGGCCTTCGGAACCCCTCTGTTCAAAGATGGTTGAACAGCTAGTCCTGAAGTCCAAGGAGTTAGTTGTACTTTCCCAAGACAGAAATGGGTAAAGTATGCTAACGAAAGAAGGGTAATTTGGTCCAAGAGGGACATGGACATATTACCGATGTGTGAAGATAATATTTCTTGATTTATATGGAGACAAAAGAATGTCCCCAGCGGAGTCGCCAGAAGCTGCAGCATTATTTCGGGGATGGTTTGTGGGGTTGCCCGTAAGAAGCTTGTCAGTCATGGGAATCAAAATCCCGTCGCCCGCTTCGGAAGGACGTTGAAGTATGAAATCAAACTGACCCCATAGTTTTCATAGTTTAAAATGAAAGAGCATTGTACCTCAAATCTTGTATCTATCCCGAAGGATAAACACAAGACTTGAGAATGAGGCTCGATCAAATAAACTAAGGAAAGTTTGACGTTCGTTTGGTCTGCGAAACCTTTGTATTTGCTGACAAGTTCCCCTATTTAATATAAAGTATTAAATAGGGTTTATATTAAGTTGGGTTCAGACATGCTTCCTATAAGGGCAAGCCCCTATAGTTAATTACATCCTAAATGACCAAAGTCACCTAAGAAGACTCTCGATAAAAATCACGAAATATTATCTTTAAGAAATTTCAAAGAGTAGGACTCTTCAAAGAAATCGAACATAGAGGTGTGAAAGGGGATTGGTTCAAATTTGGAACATTTTATTGTAGAATAACTCTTCAACAAAATTGGATGTAGAGGTGTGAAAGGGGATTGGTTCAAATTTGGAACATTTTATTGTAGAATCCGAAATCAGACATAGAGGTGTGAAAGGTGATTGGTTCAAATTTGGAACATTACGTTGTAGAATCCAAAGAAATCGGACATGGAGGTGTGCAAGGGGATTGGTTCAAATTTGGAACATTTTATTGTAGAATCCAAAGGAGACTTTTCAATGAGATCGGACAAAGAGGTGTGAAAGGGGATTGGTTCAAATTTGGAACATTTTGTTGTAGAGTCCAAAGGAGGAGGAACTAGGGGATGTCATGGATCCAGAGGAGAACCTCGATGACTTCCCAAGCTATCCTAATGCTATAGGGGTTGTCATGGATCCATAGGAGAACTTCGGTGACTTCCCAAGCTATCCTAATGTTTGGCTTCAGTTTTGAGGAGAAATATTTAAATGTTTCATCCTGCCAATTTTATTATTTAGGGCTTACATTCGTGTGAAATGATCACACAAATAGCGTGGAAGATGTGAGGATTTAGGTCATGACAAACAAAAACCTCAGAATCCTAAGACGAGTTAGGGCTTATATTATATAGCAGGGTTATGCAAAGGCCTAAAGATAAGGTGAGGATTTACGTTGCATAAGCAAGCAACCTCGAAGTCCTATGGCTTTGTTGTTTAAGTCTAAAGAAGGAAGATTGGTTTAGCTGGGGAAGACAAGTTTTGCTGTTGAAGATGGTCGGGTTGCCCACCATGCTAGCACCAAGCTTTTGCCGCGACGAGTTTGAGTTATTTAGTTTGTCAAGTTATAATATCAAATCATGTGGCCCTATGGTTGAAGTTTTTTAAATTTTATGAGGGCATATTAAAGTTGATTAAAGTAACACCGGTTAGGATCCTACGGTTCCCTCGTTCCGGCATCATTATTTTCTATTGGATTCACTTAGTCCAAATGAACTTATCAAACCCAACTTAATGAGTTCCATAATTTCATTTAAACCATGGGAAGCCTCGTTAGCAACCGTAGGTTACCTCCTGCGAGGGATTCTTGATCATCTGGTAGAGACATCTTAATTTAATTGAAGTTGTGATTTTGTGTGATGTTTGTAATTAAATTTTGAGTTGTTTTATATTTTGAATGTTGTGGCGGTGAATTTTATCTTGGTTGATTTTTAATTTTGGGTTTTGGTTATGTTTACGGTTAACATGCAAGTTTATGTAGGTAAACGCAAGCATGAAACATGTAAGGAAAAGGGAGAAGGAAAACGGTACTATAAACTGTAAAAGCGTACCTGAAGAGTCTTCTCGTTCCACCACCTGAAACTTAAAAATTCATGTGAGGGCATTTATGAACAGTAGGGAAAATAAAGTTTTGATGATTTTCCTAACCCTACGTCATATCTTGGTGAGTCCTTAAAAAGTTTAATTAAGGATGATTCCATTGAGCGACGAATATTAAGTTTAATAGGCCTCTGAGGTATCCAATAAGTTAGGAGGGGGAAGCAGGTTCATGCCTCCCTCTCACTAACTGGTGAAAAGTCTAGAGTCCATTTAAACTTATTATGTTGCTTAATAGTTCATCTAGTGAATAACCTTATTACTCAGTGAACATTGATGTCTCAATTATCCCTAAGAAAAGGGGAAATTATCATTTGTCATTCAATTTAAGAATTATGTGGGTGAAGACCCTTAAAGGGGCAAGTTAGTGTAATTTGAACACTTAGCCAAATTTTAATCCTAATTGGGCTTAGTGGTGTTTCAAGGATATTCGATATGATTATGTTTATTTCTCTAATCCTTTTTTAGTCAATTTTTCATTTAGCCTAAGTCATCACTAAGCCCTTAAGGCCTAAGTGAGTGTCTTAATTAGTTTTGAAAAGGGTTAAGCTTTAAGTGGTCATGATTCATGATTTGGTAAATGAGTGTCTTAATTAGTTTTGAAAAGGTTAAGCTTTAAGTGGTCATGATTCATAATTTGAATTTTCTTTAAAATCAAAATAGGGGTATTAAATTGATTAATTATTGGTTTCCAAAGTCATACCCCTAAGTCCAGGATCATTTAATTATTAAACTGATTAATTATTGGCTTCCAAAGTCATACCCCTAAGTCCAGGATCATCTAATTTTAATAAACGTCCAAATCTTAATAATTTAGAAATTTATCAACTTATCCTTTTAATGAGGAAAATGAAATTGGTTTCTACCAATTAACCCCTTGTATTTCAAACATCAAATAAATTGATTAAGATGGAGGTTATCCATTCTCCCTCTTTGAATTAAGTCTAACTGTTAATTAAGGCTAAATTTCCAAAATTACACATTTGCCCCTAAGGCTTTAACACCTCATAATTTGTCAAATTCAATTCAAATGACTTTGAAATTTTTATCCTACCTCATTCATGGGTCAATTAAGACACCAGAGAAGAAAATATGATTTTTCAAATTTTAATTTAATTTATGTAATTATTTTCATGTAAAGAAAGGATTTTTCAAAGAAAATTCCTAACTTGACCAAGGTAAACTATAATCCTTTGAATTTTTTACTGGAGGTAGACCTAGACAGGAGAAGCATTTGGATCAAATTTCATAATTTTTTGAATTTTCTGTGATTTATTAGAATTATTTTAAGTTCTGGGCTATTTATTAAAAATAAAATATTTTAAGTGGTGAAAATTAAGTTTTATATTATTGAAAAAACTCCCTAAGGTCAGAGAACTCAGAAAAGCAAATTTTATATTTTTTAGATTTTTCTTTGATTTATTGAAATTATTTTAGTGAAAACTTATTTTTTGCCTTTTAAAAGTTATTTTTAAGCTTTAAAATTCAATATCTTTATTTAGAAAATCAGGAAAAATATTCTGATTGTTCCTAAGTGATAAAGAAACAATTTAGAACATTTTCATATGTTTTATTATTTTTATGATTTTTAAGAATTTTTAATTATTTAAATACTTAAAATAGGCCAAAAATTAAGTTTTTATTTTAAATATTATTTTATTTTTNGTTGGGGTCCAAGGAGGCTAGAGATTGAGTCCCTGGTCTTGGTATAAGGCCTAGGTATAAATCCGACCAAGCTCGATTTCAGGTGATCTAGAGCTATGGTAGAGGCTCTGTGGAAGGGGGATTTGATGGGGCTTTGGCTTCTTTCACTGCCTATGGTAGAGGCTCTATGGAAGGGGGATTTGATGGGGCTTTAGCTTCTTTTACTCTTGTGAAGGTGTGGGCACAAGTAATTGAAGTTTGGTGGAGTGTGAAGGTGTATTGGGCTCTGTCCTGGTTTCCGGCAGGGTTTCGAGCTCAAAATTTGGTTTTGACAATGGGAATGGGTAAGGAAAAATGGTTGGAATGCACTGAGGGGATCTTAGGGAAGCTCTGTGTAAAGTTTGGAGAGTTAAAAAAATTTCAGCACGCCTCCCATGGCTGTGGGAGGTGAGTTTTTATAAAAATGGCCATGGAGAGATTTTCATCACTTAGATCAATGGCCATGGAGGTGGCCTTTTATAAAAATGGGGTTATGGTGGTAGCACACCTCCCATGGCCGTGGGAGGTGAGTTTTTATAAAAATGATCATGGGGTGGCTCTTAGGGCATAAGTTTGGGTGCATCTCCTTCTCATGGCCGTGGAGGTGGCTTTTTATATAAATGGGGTTATGGTGGTTGTCATGGCTCTCCCATGGTTGTGGGAGGTGAGTTTTTATAAAAATGTCCATGGGGTGGCTCTCAGGGCATACCATGGTCGTGGGAGGTGAGTTTTTATTAAAAAAGCCAAGGGGTGGCTCTCAGGGCATAAGCTTGGGTGCATTGTGGTGCTTAGGTGGAGGGCAGAGGAGCTCCATAGTTTGATTTGGATGAGTTTGCCTCTAGGTTTGATTTGTGTGAGGTGCCATGGGAGTGGCTCTCGGTTTTGGGCTTTTCCGACCACTAGGCTGGTCGGCCGGCTAGGGGGAGGTGGCTAGGTGCTCAGGGAACCCAGAGGAATCCATCACAACAATTAAATGCAAATGTGCTTGGATTTGGCAAACATATCTTAAGCATGTACATTTTTGGAAATAAGATCCCTTAATTTGGGGGACCTTTAGTCCATGGCTTGATTTAGGTGATTTTATGGTGTTTGGACTGGTCACTAAGTCCATAATGGCTGTGGGGGAGTTAATTTGGTGGCTTTAAGGTGGTTAGGTCACATTTAGTGCATGGGTCCAAGTGGGTGGAAAACGTTGGTCCATGGCTTGATTTAGGTGGTTTCATGGTGTTTGGACTGGTCACTAGGTCCAACTAATTGTGGTGGAGTTATGGCTTGATTTAGGTGGTTTCATGGTGTTTGTACTGGTCACTAGGTCCAACTAATGGCTGTGGTGGAGTTAATTTAGGTGATTTCATGGTATTTGGACTGGTCACTAAGTCCAACTAATGGCTGTGGTGGAGTTAATTTGGTGTCTTATGGTGGTTAGGTAACATTTAGTGTTTGGGTCCAAGTGGGTGCAAATGATCAAAACTTGAGTTTGGGCTAGATTAGCCATGTCAATTGGCTCAATTGATTGTTTCATTTGGTGTAGATGATCATAAGGAACAACTTTGGGGGAGGATGGAAGTGGTTTTGAGCTCAATTGGAGGGTCAATTTGAGAGAATTTTGAACTTTAATCAATTTGGGAAGAGGTTTTGAGCTCAATTGAAGGGTCAATTTGAGGGAATTTTGATTTTTAGTCAATTTGGTCATGATTTTGAGCTCAATTGGAGGGTCAATTTGAGGGAATTTTGAACTTTAATCAATTTGGTCATGTAGGCTAGACTTGGGTCTAGCTTGGGTTAGCCTTGGGCTAAGTCCAAATTTGATTATTGTAAATGGTAGCTTGGGTCTAGCTTAGGTTAGCCTTTGGCTAAGTCCAAATTGATTGTTATAAATGGTGAATAGGGACCTCATGAAGATTTTTAAACATGAATTGGATGCCAATTTGGACGTTAAGTCAATCAATTGGGTCAAATTTGGGGACTTAGCCAATTTGGGGTTAAATTTGGGAATTTTGGATTTAGGCCAAAATCAAATGGATGGACTTAGCCAATTTGGGGCTAAATTTGGGAATTTTGGATTTAGGCCAAAATCAAATGGATTTGAAGGCTTCACCAATGTTAATTGATGGTTGATTTTGATGTATATGAATGTTATAAAGATTTGGCAACATTAATTGAGGCCAATTGACTAGGATATGGGTTCAATTTGTTGAGATTAAGTCATATGATCAAAATGGGGATTTTGACCCAAATCAAAATTGAGCTCAAATCATGGACCAATTGAGCTTGGATTTGGTTTAGTTTGGTCATAAAAAAAGTTAATTTGAGTTTGGGATTGTAATTGGGGTCAATTGAGATCAAATTGATGGACATTTGAGTTGATAGAAAAGTGAATTTGAGTTTAGGATTGGATTTGGGGTCAATTGAGACCCAATTGATGGACATTTGAGTTGGATTTGGGGAAATTTGGGTCTTCTCAATTGAGATCAAATTTATGGACATTTGAGTTGGATTTGGGGAAATTTGGGTCTTTAAGAGCAATTTGGGGATTTTGGTTAAAGATGGTCAAATTGGCCAAAGTGGGTCATGTGGTAGTTGAGGTTAAATTGACTGAATTGGATCATGGGGTAATTAAGAGAAATGAAATTGGGAATATCTAGGATTTATCGGGATTTTCTAAAAACTTTTTGGAATTTTTGGGATTTTGAGCCCAAGAGGGTCATTTTGGTAATTAGGGGGTGTTTTAGGGGTAAACGGCCAAGATGGGTATTTTGGTAGAGTTGAGGTACCAATCATCACCAATAAGCCATGGAACAAAGGAAACCCCATATTGGATCCTCTACATAGTGGTCTTAGCTAAACCATAACCCTAGGGCTAGTAGGTTTAGGGGACCATCTATGAGTATCCCAAAAGATCAAGGGACTAGGCTAGAAGTTTGAGTTTAGGGTTGTGAGTGAATGTGGGTGTAGATGAGTGTAGTGAATTCCTTAGCTCCAAGAGTATCCCAAAAGATCAAGAGCTCTATGCTAGAAATTTGTGTTCAGGGTTGTGAGTGATTGTGGGTGCAGATTAGTGTAGTGAGTGCCTTAGCTCCAGACCAAAACCCAAGGTCAACCCTAAGGTCCAGCAATCCTAAGGGTGACTCATCTTGAGTTCCCCCACAGTTGAGGGTTGTGAGTGATTGTGGGTGCAGATAAGTGTAGTGAGTGCCTTAGCTCCAGACCAACACTAGGGTCAACCCTAATGTCTAGCAATCCTAAGGGTGACTCATCTTGAGTTCCCCCATCGTGACCCCACCTACTAAGTACTTAGAGGTTGAGACCAACATCTCAAACTTCAGGTTGAGTAAAGAAGAGGGTAGAATTTCTAATGGTGAGGGTGCCGTGTCTAGTTTTCTAGAAATAGTCAACAGGAAGAGTCCTATGGCTAGACCTTAGGCTACTAAGGAGGAAAAAACTAAACCTCAACCAAAAATAAGGTCAACAAGATTGCTTGAGTTTCAGCATCCAAAGGGTCCCCAACCCATGTTGGAGAATGGAAGTAAAGAAAATAGTCACCCTTTTCATTTCTGAACACCCCTCCTGCCCCAGCATTTGGAGCAGAAAATCTACTATCAGTGTTAACTTTTACCCACCCCTTTGGAGGGCAATTCCACAGAATTAATTTAAAATAGATTTTTCTAGGATTGTTGGTGGTAGAGTAGGAAAGAATATTTGGTAGTTTCCTGTGACAATACAGTTTCTGCAGATAGCTGTAACAGTTGGTAGCAATGGCAACAGCTTCCACTTTGGCTTCATCATACTTAATCTTGTTACTAGCCATCCAGACAAACCAAGCTGTAATACAAGGTAAAGGGGGTAAAGATTGGGCCTGCCAATCCTTCCAGCTCAGGGAAAAGTCATGCAAGGAAAGCATGATAGTGTTCAAATTCAATTTTGGTAACATAAGGCTACAAACTTGCTGAACAATAGTACAGTTAAAAAATAGATGCTGAAAAGTTTCCTCTTGTGATCTACATAAAGTACACCTAGATGGGCCCCTCAATCCCTTTAATTTCAATATATCATCAGTGGGAATTAAACCATGGAATAATCTCCATGAGAAGAAAGACATTGAGGGAGACAAAAATTTGTTCCAAGAAATTTTACCCCAAGGGACCTCCTGCTGAGGGAAACAGTATCTAAATATAGCTGCAGATTAGGTCTGAGAATTATTTATTTTCACAATTAGTTTATCTTTCTTAAAATTGTCAATAGGGATTTTCATAACTTTTTGGAGTAGGCTAGTTTCAAGGATGTTTTGTAAAGCTTGTTCGTTCCAATTGCCATCAGTCCATAAATCTACCACCTGAGTAGAGAGATCAAAAGAAGAAGGAGATTGAGGAGTGATGTTACCTTCCCCACTCCAATTGTCCAGCCACAAATTAAAACTTCCTTTCCCCACCTTCCAAATAAAGAGATTTTTAGTCTTGGTCCTCATTCTCGGCATATTTTTCCAGGTCCTTGAGTCTGTTAATTTCCCATAAACAAGGGAGGGATGCAAGTCCTTAGAGTATTTGCCTTTCATAAATTTAGCCCAAAGAGAGGTTTGTGCTCTAAACATGATCCAAAGTTTACAAAAATTAATTTGTGTAATCCGTTGAGAGCTTTTAAATCCCTGTCCTCCAGCTCTAGTACTACTACATATCTTCTGCCATCTGACCCAGTGCACTTGTTTTCTCTGACCTGCCCAAAGGAATCTACTGAATGTTCTTTCTAGAGTTGATTGGATTGATTTCTTCATGACAGAAACCTGGGAAAGATATGAAGGAAGAGCATTTAAGACACTTTTAAGAAGAGTGACTCTACCTCAATTAGAAAGAAATGAATTAGACTAGCAATCGAGTTTATCCTGATTTTTTAAGACAATATCATCAAACTGAACTTGTCTAATTTTTCCTTTTAACAGCAAAGTGCCCAAATATTTTAATGGGAGGGAACTAGTGCAGAAATCAGCCAGATCAGATATCGAGTGCTTAATCTCTTGCCCAACCCTTTTGCTGAACACAATTTGATATTTCTGTGTATTGAAATGCATACCTGAGCAATCTTGAAACTTTTCTAGACATTGAAAGATTAATTTAACTGCTGGCTTTAGTAGCTTTAGCAAAGACAATTACATCATCACGAAAGGCTAAGTGGTTAACAACAATATTTGATTTGTGACTATATAAGGAATGAGGTGACTTGGCCAACAGGTGATTAAAAAGCCTAGACAAGTAGTCAAAAGCAAGAATAAAAATAGTAGGAGATAAGGGGTCAACTTACTTAATGCCTCTAGATGCACTAAAAAATCTATGGGACTTACCATTTATGAAAATGGAGTGAAAATTGTTAGATAACCATTTGTTAATCAAGGAAATAGAGGAAGTAGAGAAACCTCTAGCAGATAAAACCTCCTCAATGAAGCCCCAATAAATGGTATCCTAAGCCTTTTTGATATCTAGTTTGAAAATAAGATTCCCTCCCTTGCATTGTTTATCCAGATCCAGAACTAGTTCTTGAGCCAATAGAACATTTTCCACAATGCTTCTCCCTTTAATAATTGTTGATTGGTTATCACAAATGAGTAGGGGTAAATGTGGTTGAAGTCTATTGGAGATCACTTTACTAATGATCTTTGACAAAACATTAGTAAGGCTGATAGGCCTAAAGTGATCCCAATATAGTTTAGAAGTATTTTTGGGGATTAAAGTGATAGTAGAGAATTTAAAGTAATTGGGAGATCCATTCCTCTAAAGAAACCTTGCACAGCTTCCACAATATCACCTTTGATAATCTTCCAAAAATTTTTGTAGAAGTCAATCGAAAAACCATCTGGACCAGCAACTTTGGAGCTGTCAATGGAGGCAAGGGCTGACCATATTTCCTCCTCCTTAGATATTGAAGCAAGATCAAGATCCCTTGTGTAGTCTTTGTCCAAATAGAAAAGTTCCTTCTGAATAAGAAGCCTAGAAACAGGAGGTTGAATAAAAAAGCTATGGAAAAAATTAACTGCACTAAAAGCAATAGGTTCAGCAGAATGAAGCCAATTCCCAGAGGAATCCTTGATCTTGTGAAAGGTATTGCATTTTCTCCTATAATTAATACAGGCATGAAAAATTTAGAGTTTCTGTCCCCTTCACAAAATATGGTCTTAGCTGCCTTTTGAGCGTAGAAATCCTCTTGCATAGAGATAGAAAGCATTAAATTTTCATTAGCCACCAGTAACTCCTTTTCCATGGTAGGGTTGGATTCTAAGCTTGCCTCTAAATGAGCAACAATGCTTTCAGCCTCAAGTACTTTCAGATTAATATCTCCCACCACAGACCAATTCCAATTTAATAGATGTTTACCCAGTTGTTTTTGTAACAGCCACAGTTTAATCAAGGGATTTGGGTGGTAGCAATCCTTCCATATCAGTGACACTTGATTAAGAAAATCCTGGTGGTATGACCACATGTTGAGATATCTAAAACTTGATTTTTTCTTTATAGAAGAAGCTAAAATAGTGATTAACAATGGTTTGTGATCTAAGCCTGTCATGCTATGATGTTGAACAGAAGTATGCAAATACTCACTCACCCAAAGGGAGTTAACAAGTATTTTGTCTAATCTTTCCCACAAAGAGCCCTTCTCCAAGTAAATCTAGGGTCAGTGAAACCCAGGCCAAATAACCTTGCCAAGCTAATGTTATCATTGAAGCTATTAATCTGATTAGTATCAGGAGGATTACCACCCAAGCTAATGTCAAATACCCACCCACCATCCAAACTAAGTTACAAGATTTGCTAATAGAATTAATATTATCCCAAAGTTCCCTTCTGGCAATGGAAGAGCTCCCAGCATAAACAAAAGTGGCCAGACCCACCTGACCCCAAATATTAAACTGAATGTGGAGAAATTGTGGATCATCACACAGTATATTACATAAGATCTCCTTCCTACAAAGCACCAAAATTTTGTTATTTAAATTTAAGAAATTAGTGAAACCAGGAAACCTTTTAAGTATTTTCTGAGAGTTTTTGGATACCATAGGCTACAAGATAACTAAAATCCAAAATTTATACATCCTATTCAAAGCAAGTAATCTGTTAAGGGATTTAGGATGTGTCAACCCCCTGACATTCCAGCAAGGTAAGTTCATCATCCAATGGAGATGGATTTCCCCCTCCTGGTTCTTGCCATAGCCTCCTTTTTATCTAGATGAGATGGCCTGTCCCTGAGAGAGTAACTACCTTCTTGCACAATTTTTAGATCCTGATTAGCCTTTTTCTTCTTTCTGGTTTTCTGGACTTGCCATTCCTCTTCCATTGCAAAATGCAATTCCTCAACTAAGGTGTCATCCACAGGATGATCCCTATGGTCCACCACAGTGACTTCCTACTGAACAAAAGTTGTTTGGAGAACAGGAGTGATGGGTTCATTATCGGTTTCTGCTTCAACACTATCTGTAACCACCTCACCTTCAAGTTATTGAGATTCTTTGTGAAGTCCAGAAGGTCCAACTTCAATATTGGGAAGGGCCTTACCCAAAGGAGGGTTAGAAGTTTGAACATCAGCATTGGTAGCCCCATCCCCCTTTTGGGCATCCAGAGACATTTAAGGGGACTACTCAGCAACCTCATTGGGAGTCACAGTAGTAGTATTGGCCATTTTCCTGAGATGGGGATGAAGTTTAAAACATCTATTATTTGTGTGACCAAACATTCTGCAGTGGTAACAATAATAAAGCTTTTCTTCAACTATATATATATATATATAAACCCTTTGTTTAAGGGCCCATTTGAGCTCAAATATTGAACTCTGACAGAGAAATTAGAGCTTTTGAAAATGCCGCCGCATTTTTTGTTTTGCACGTTTTAGCTGCTTACAAGAAAATGACGTTTTTAATTTCAATGAAAACCCAATCGCGAGTATAACCTCGCGATCAGCATTAAGAATGCCCCACGGGATCCTTTTACCCACCTGCCCTCACGCAAAGCATTTGTGCCCTAATTTCTCTGTCGAAGGAAAAGGAAGCGACTCCTCCCACACTCTCCAATCGCCTGAGAGTTCTGGTAAGAAATCCCTATCCTCTTCTCTCTTATTCACTCCTTTTTATGAGATTCCTCTCCTGATGTTCTAGGTAAGCCCTAGATCGCAACTCCTTGCTTCTGTTTGAAATCCCGCGACTCCCCGTTGCCACTCCCTGCTCCTGTTTGGCCTTACGCTCATCTTCGGCAAGCTTGGTAGGTACTTCCAAGCCCTCTTCTTTGCAACTCACTATCCACAACCATTTCTTCCTTTTTCTTCTCATCTCGACAGACATTTCTACAGCATTTTTTCCTCTTCTTCTTCTGCATTATTAGCTTAAAAAATGTTCAAAGCTGATTACTTTGGGCCTTGTGCGGTTTTCTTAAACTGTGATTCGAGCACTCTTAAATTACTAATATTGATATTAAGGCATATAAGCATATTCATTTATTTATGTCTACTTACATTCATAAAAAAAATGTGTAAATATTTTCTTATTTGATGTATTGCTATTTTTTTAAAATTGGTTATCTTGTTTGTTGATTAGTTTTTGAGTATATATGATATTATTTCATAAAAATTATTATACAGTTAATACTATACAGTTAATACTTCAAGCTAGCCTGAATGTTTTATAGCTGGTTCAAAATTGAACCATTTTGAATTTAACCAACTTGATATTAATATTAAGATCTTTCCCAAATGTTGTTCTATTATTAAGGTCTTCTTCAATGTTTAAAGCTTTATTGGATTTTTGAATTTTTGGATTTTTGATGCTCATGTTATTCGATTTTTTATGTGAAAATGTTGCAAGATTATTGGATTTTTTATGCTCATGTTATAAATGCATTCTTTTCTTATTTAACCTTTCACTAGTAAGTACTGTAATGAATAAGAGCAAAGAAATTGGATCATCTGTCATGTGAGACAGGAAAGCAACAAATATTTTTTGTGATCTCTGTCTTAAGGAGGTGGAGCTAGGAAATAGACTTACGATATATTTTAACAAACAAGGTTGGCAGAATCTTATTGTCAAATTAAAGGAACTAACAGGAAGAGACTATGACAAGATGAAATTTAGGAACAAGTGAGATCAATTAAAGAATGATTGGAAAATTTGGAAAGAACTTGAGAGAGGAACGACAGGTTTGGGTTGGGGTCCAGTGAAGTAAACAATAGATACTCCTGAGGATTGGTAAGCTGAGAGAGTAGAGGTAATGACTTACCTTAAACAATTTCCTTATTTTATTTTTAGTTATAATGAACTGATTTAACTAATGCAGTTTTCTATATCGTACAGGGTGTGCCAGCAACTAAGAAATTCAAATTGAATGTAATTGATCCAGTAATGGAAGTGAAGTTGGATGACATGTTCAGTGGGGTTATTGCAACGGGAACACATGCTTTTACCCCATCTGAACCTGACTTTATTGGCACAGCTGATGTTCTGGAACTGATAATGTAAGTGGCTCAGGAGAAGTGCTCTGTGAAATCCATAGGGATGTGGAATCCTAATCCGTTCCAAAATGGCCCAGGAGAAAAGGAAGAAAGGAGCCACATTCGTCATAAGCACAATAAAAAAACATGTGGAATCCTGCTCAGTTAAGCTTGTTGAATCACGGGATATATCCGTTGAGAGGTTCCTTCGAATCCTAAATACACATGTTGTGGTTAAGGGTCTGTTTGGAGCAGCTACAGTTGTTGACCTCACTTTTGGTTGAGCTCTAGTCCCTCCTCTTTAGTAACCTAGGGTCTAGCCATAGGACTTTCCTGTTGACTATTCCTAGAAAGCTAGAAAAAGAACCCTTGCCATTAGAAATTTCAAACTCCTCTTTACTCAACTTAAAGCGCAACATATTGGTCCTAACCTCTAGCACTTAATAGGTGGGGTCATTATGGGGGAGCTCAAGGAGAGTTCCCATAGGACTGCTTGACCTTAGGGTTGACCCTAAATATTGGTCTAGAGCTAAGGCACTCACTACAATCACCTCACTCACAATCACTCAGTACTTAAACCTAAAATTTTCTTGACTTTGATCCCTTTATCCTTTGGGAGACTCATGAAGATGGTCCCGTAAACCCGCTGGCCCTAGGCTAGGGTTTAGCTAAGACCAGTACATAGAGGACCCAAATGGAGTTTTCATTATTCCATAGCTTATTTATAGTGGATAGCTCCAATTCTACCAAAGATACCCAACTTGGCCTTTTGCCCCTAAACTCCCCCAAATTACCTAAATACCCTTAAAACCCTAAGTTTGGCTAATATTACCAAATTTACCCAAAATACCCAAATTTGTTCAAAAGTCATTTCAAACCTTTTGAAAACATCCAAATTACCCAAAATCACCAAAAATTGCCAAATTACCAAAATGCCCCTCCTTAACTCAAAATTTCAAAAATTCCAAAAAAAATCCCAAAAATTTTCAAAACCTTTAAAATATACTCAATTTCATTTTTCTCAACTAGCACATGACCCAATTTGGCCAATTTGATCATCTTTGTCCAAAACCCCCAAATTGCCCGTAAAGGCTCAATCTCTCCAAATCTACGTAAAATGTCCATCAAATTGGTCCCAATTTCCCCCAATTTCAATCCTAAACTTAAATTCACCTTCCATATGACAAATCTAAACCAAATCCAAGCTCAACTGACCCATGCTTTGAGTCTAATTTTGATCTAAGTCAAACCTCCAATTTTGACCCGATGACTTGGTTCCACAAAATTGAACCCCATGGCCTACTCCATTGGTCACAATTTGAATCCTAAACTCTTCATAACACTCCTACACATCAAACTTGACCTTCAATTTGCCTTGGTGAAGCCTCAATTTCATTTAATTTCAACTTATGTAAAAAGGACAAAATTTTGCCCCAAATTGGCCATGCCTCCAAATTTCACCAAATTGATTGTCTTAGCCCCAAAATTTCCACTCCATTCCTTCATGAAAAATCTTCATAGCATCTCCCTTAATCCTTTGGACCATTTAATTGAGCCCAAATTCACCAAAATTCCAAAATCCTTCAAATTGAAACCCCAATTGAACGCAAAATCCTTTTAATCCTTCACCAAAAATATTCATTACAATCATCTACATCAAATGCATCAATCAATTAGGCCAATTAACATGGCTAGCCTAGCCCAAACCCATGTCTTGGTCATTTGCACCCACCTAGACCCATGCACCAAAATTGACCTAGACATGTCAAATTGGTCAAGACAAGGCCACCACAGCCAAATTTTGGACCCTATTGACCAAGTCAAACCCCATGGAACCACCCAAATGAGCCATGGACGAAGGGATCCCCAAATCAAGGGATTTCATTCCATATTTGCTTAAGCCAAGGATATTTTTGCCAAAACTAAACACCAAACCATTTAATTGATGTGACATATTCCCCTGGCTCACCTGACCTCCTAGCCACCTCCCCTGGCCTGGCCGACCGGCCTAGTGGCCTGGAAAATGTCCAAATCAAGAGCCACCCCCATGGAATCAAACCCAATTCAAACCTAGAGGCCACCTCACCCAAATTAAATCTTAGGCCTGTCTGCCCTAAACCTAAGCAAGCATTTTCACCCCCCAATTGGCCATGGCAGCCACCCTAAAGCCTACTTTATAAAAACCTTACCTCCACGGCCATGAGAGGGTGCTAAAATTTTTTTAGAGAGAGCCCTCCAAATTACTCCTAGAGCCTCTTTGAGACCTCCTCATTGCAACCCAACCACCACATTGCCCTGAATCCCCTTGTCGGAGTTCAATTTTTGAGCTCAAATCCTTATCGGAGAAAGGGCAGAGCTCTCCATACCTCTACACTCCACCAAAATAAAATTAAACTCACCCACACCTTCACCACAGTGAAAGAAGAAGAAGCCCCATCAAATCTCCCTCATACACAGCCCCTAGCATAGCTCTAAACAACACCTGAAATCGAGCTTGGTCGAATTCATATCTAGGCCTTCCACCACAGCAAGAGGCTCAATCCCTAGCCTCCTTGGACCTCCATGAAAGTGTCGAGTACCTCTGATCGAAGCTTCCCTTCTAAGAGCAAAGGTATTGAACTCCCCCTCTTTTTGAGCCTATTTTGCTTCACCATTTGATTAGGCTTAATTTAATAGCTTGAGTACCGTATGGATGTGTTCGTCATACTTAGACGAGCATTTAGAAATAAACTGCACTTATTATGATTAAGAAATGAGTGAGATCTTAAGCTTTGAAAATGGATGGTTCTCGAGCTAAGGCATTGGGGAAGATGACGGGGAGCTGTCCGATCGCGTGTTTATCTCATCAACGGACGAGATCTAGTCGGATAACGCCATCATACATGAACCGCGGGCCGAGTCAGTGTTGAGGTGGATGGCGGCGTTGAATAGGAGTGCGTCGCGTGGAGTTTCGGAGCCGCCTAGGATCTAGTTAGTGTTGCGCGTCTAAATAGTTAAATAGGGTATTTTCTTACTTAAATAAATAGCCTCAACTTCAAAAATCCATATCTTTGTATAGAAAAACCACAAAAATAAAGTAAAAATTCCCACTTGCTTAGTGAACAGAGGAGAATAATGTGGAAATTATTTGAATTTTGTTTGATGCATATTTTACTTTTAATTAATTAAATATGGTTTTGAGTCTTTTAATTCTCCATGCATGTAGACATTTCACCATGACTTGAAATTTGGCATGTTGTTGCCTCTGTCTTAGGGAACATCCTCTGATTTTTCAAAAGTCAGAAGATATATCTAGACAGAGATCCATATTTTCCAAGTTTATGTCTATTATTTGCATAAATTAATCATAATAATTAGCATGTTGCTTAGAAAATTTCAAGAAAATTTTGGAAGGTTTGCTATGACCAGAGAACCCTTTGGAAAATTTTTCATGGGTTAAGTCATTAAGATTGCACTTAATTTCCACCAACCCTAAAACACAGAAAATTAATTTTTGGAAATACAAACACCTAAATGACTTAACTTTTAATCTTCATTGTAATTTAAAGTTTAGAGAACTCCTCATAAAAATTTCAAAATATTTGGAGCTCATTTATGAACTCAAATTGATTTTTCAAGTTACGTGTCATTTTTAACACTAAAATGATTTTTAATAATTAAAAATATAACTCAAAAAATTATAAAAATTAGTTTTTGGAGTTCTCTGTGATTAGATGAATTTTCTAAAAATAAAATCATAATTAAAATAAAAAACATCATTTTTAGCCTATTTTTAATATTTAAATAATTAAAAAATGATAAAAAACACATAAATAATAAAGTTCATGGAAATATTATAAATTGTTTCCTAAGCACTTAGGAATAATCAGAGTATTTTTTCCAATTTTCTAAGTGAAGATGTTGAAATTTAAAGCTTAAAATAATTTTTAAAGGCTAAAAATGGATTTTCACTAAAATAATTCTAATAATTCAAACAAAAAATAGAAAAATGTGAAATTTGTTTCTCTGATTTCCTTGACATTAGAGGCATTTAATAAAAATATAAAACTTAAATTTTCACGTTTAAAATAATTTGTAATTAATAAATACTCCAGAACTTAAAATAATTCTTAAAATTCAAATGTAACTCGATAAATCATCAAATTTGGCCCAAATGCTTCTCTGGTCCAAGTCTACCTCCAGTAAGAATTTCAAAGGATTAGGTTTTTCCTTGGTCAACTTATAGAATTTTCTTGGAAAAATCCTATTTTTGCATTAAAATAAACATGTAAATTAAATTAAATTTTGAAAAATCACATTTTCTCCTCTGATTTCTTAATTGACTCATGAGTGAGGCGGGATAAAAATTTCAAAGTCATTTGGATTGAACTTGACAAATTATGAAGTGATAAGGCCTTAAGGGCAAAAGTTTAATTTTGAAAATTTAGCCTTAATTAACATTTAGGCTTAATTCAAGGAGAGAAAATGATAACATCTGATTTTAACTAACTTATTTGGATGATTGAAACACAAGGGGATTAATTGGTAGAAACTAACCTCAGTCTTTCCATAATCAAGGGATAAATTTGTAAGTTCGTAAATTATTAAAATTTGGAAGTCTATTAAATTAAATGATCTTAGACTTACGGGTATGACTTTGGAAGTTGATAACTCATTAATTTAATACCCCTACTTGATGTGCAAATAACATTTAAGTATTTTGAAAATGAATAATTATTATCACTTAAGAATTCAACTTCTTTCAAAATAACCAAGACATCTACCTAGGTCTAAAGAGATTAGTGGTGACTTAAGCTAAAATCAAATTTGATTAAACAAGAATTAGAAGAATGAACATACAGTAAAACACCTTTGAACGCCCTAAGTCCAAATTAGAACTCAAATTGGCTAAATGTTTTAAAAACATTAACTTGCCCCTTTAAGGGTTTTCACCTACATAATTTTCAAATTAAATTATAAATGATAATTATCCTACTCTTAGGGATAATTGAAATAACAATGTTCACTGAGCATTAAAGTTATTCATAGAATGAATTATTAAGCATAATAATAAGTTTAAATGAGCTCGAGACTTTCAATCAGGCAGTGAGAGGGAAGCATGGACCTGCTTCTTTCTCCAGATCTGTTGGATACCTCAGAGGTCTATTAAACTTAAATATGTTTTGCTTAACAAAAATCATCCTTAATCATTAAACTTAAATAAAACCTTACTTATTCCGCTTTACATAAAATGCTCTAACTTGCATTTTGAGTTTCAAGTGGTGGAACGAGAAGACTCACCAGGTATGCTTTTATAGTATACAACATTGTCTTTTCTTAAGCTTTCCATACTGTGCTTACTTACCTGCATGTATAAACAAAACACAAACTTACATGCTAAACAACAATGTCACCCTGCATGAAAACTAAAACTGTAAGGATAGCCACAAAGCGAAAAAAAACTAAAATCAGTCAAGATAAAATTCACCGCCACAACATTCAAAATATAAGACAACTAAAAATTTAATCACAAACATCACACAAAACAACAACTGCAACTAAATTAACACGCCTCTATCGGATGATCGGGAATCCCTCAAAGGAGGTAACCTACGGTTGCTAACGAGGCTTCCTATAGTCTAAATGAAATTATGGAACTCATTAAGTTGAGTTTAGTAAGTTCATTTGGACTAGGTGAATTCAATAGAAAATAGTGGTGTCAGAATGAGGGAACCATAGGATCCTAACCGATATCGCTCTAATCAACTTTAACATGCCCCATAAAATTTAAAGAACTTCAACCATAGTACCACCTGATTTGACATCATAACTTGACACCCTAGAAAACTCAAACTCGTCACGGTAAGGAGATTGGAGCTAGCATGGTGGGCAGCACAGCCATCTTCAACAACAAAACTTGTCTTCCCCAGCTAAACCAATTTCCTTCCTCTGAATTAAATAATAAGCCATAGGAATTCAAGGTTGTCTACCTAGTGCAACATAAATCATCACCTTATCTTTAGGCCTTTGTACAGCTCTGTTGTATAATATAAGCCCTAAACTCGTCTTAGGATTCCGAGGTTGTCGTTCTTCAAGACTTAAATCCTCACATCTTTTAGGCTATTTGTGTGATTATTTCACACAAATTAAAGTCCTAAATTAATAAAATTATTAGGATGAAACACCTAAATATTTCTCCATAAAACTGAAGCCAAACCATAGGATAGACCGGGAAGTCACCGAGGTTCTCCTCCAGCTCCATGACATCCCCTAGTTCTTCCTCATTTGGATTCCAAAAACAAAATGCTCCAAATTTGAGCTAATCCCATTTCACACCTCTTGGTTCGATATCATTGAAAGTCCTATCCTTTTGAACTCCTTGAAGATAATATTTTCTGATTTTTATCGAGAGTTTTCCTAGGTGACTTCGATCATTTAAGATGTAATTAACTATAAGGGTTTTCCCTTATAGGAAGCTCGCCCGAACCCAACTTAAGATAAACCCTATTTAATTCATCATATCAAATTGAGGAAATTGTCAGTAAATAAAATTGTTTCACAGACAAAACGAACGTCATACATTTCTTAGTTTATATGATCGAGTCTCATTCTCAAATCTTATGTTTATACTTCGAGATAGTTACAGGGTTTGAGGTACAACGTTCTTTCATTTAAACCATGAAAAATATGAGGTCAGTTTGATTTCATATTTTTCTTAACATTAAAATTTCCATCCGAAGTGGGCGACGGGATTTCGATTCTAGTCACCGACAGCTTCTTACGAGCAACTCCCCAAAACAAAATAGTGCCAACAGTTTGTGGCGACTCTGCTGGGGACAAGCTTTTCTCTCCATCTAAATAAGGAAATATTATCTTCACACATTGGTAATGTGTCTATGTCCCTCTTGGACCAAATTACTTTTCTTCCGTTGATATACTTTACCCATTTCTGTCTTGGGAAAGTACGACCGACTCTTTAGACTCAGGATTGTCTGTTCAATCACCTTTGAATAGAGGGGTCCATAAGGCCATTAAGGACTCTTTTAAATCTTTAAACAGAGGGGTCTAGGAGGCCATTAAGGACTCTTTAGACTTCAGGACTGTCTGTTCAATCACCTTTGAACAGAGGGGTCCAGAAGGCCATTAAGGACTCTTTTAAATCTTTAAACAGAGGGGTCCAGGAGGCCATTAAGGACTCTTTAGACTTCAGGACTGTTTGTTCAATCACCTTTGAACAGAGGGGTCCAGAAGGAGGCCATTAAGGACTCTTTAGACTTCAGGACGCTCTGTTCAATCACCTTTGAACAGAGGGGTCCAGGAGGCCATTAAGGACTCTTTGAAAAATCCTATTTTTGCATTAAAATAAACATGTAAATTAAATTAAATTTTAAAAAATCGCTTTTTCTCCTCTGATGTCTTAATTAACCCATGAGTGAGATGGGATAAAAATTCCAAAGTCATTTGGATTGAATTTGACAAATCATGAAGTGATAAGGCCTTAAGGGCAAAAATATAATTTTGGAAATTTAGCCTTAATTAAAATTTAGGCTTAATTCAAGGACGGAAAATGGTAACCTCTAATTTTAACTAACTTATTTGGATGACTGAAACTCAAGGGGATTAATTGGTAGAAATCAACCTCACTCTTTCCATAATAAAGGGATAAATATTTAATTCCTTAAATTATTAAAATTTGGAAGTTTATTAAATTAAATGATCTTAGACATAGGGTTATGACTTTGGAAGTTGATAACTCACTAATTTAATACGCCCACTTGAAGTGAAAATGACATTTAAGTGTTTTGAAAATGAATAATTATTATCACTTAAGAATTTAACTTCTTTCAAAATAATCAAGATATCTACCTAGGTCTAAAGGGTTTAGTGGTGACTTAAGCTAAAATAAAATTTGATTAAACAAGAATTAGAAGAATGAATATAAAGTAAAACACCTTTGAACACCCTAAGCCTGAATTAGAACTCAAATTGGCTAAGTGTCTTGATAACATTAACTTGCCCTTTAAGGGTTTCGACCAACATAATTTTCAAATTAAATTATAAATGATAATTACTCTACTCTTAGGGATTTCAATGTTCACTGAGCATTAAGGGTATTCATAGAATGAATTATTAAGCAACATAATAAGTTTAAATGAGCTCAAGACTTTTCACCTGGCAGTGAGAGGGAAGCATGGACCTGCTTCTTTCTCCAAATATGTTGGATAACTCAGAGGCCTATTAAACTTAATATGTTTTGCTTAACAAAAATCATCCTAAATCAAACCAATAGGGACTCGCCAAGATATGACCTAGGTTTAAGTAGGTCACTAAAACCTTACTTACTTTTTCTCCTTTACATAAAATGCTCTAACATGCATTTTGAGTTTTAGGTGGTGGAACGAGAAGAATCGCTAGTTATGCTTTTATAGTTTACAACATTGTCTTTTCTTAAGGTTTCCATATTGTGCTTACTTGCATGCATGTATGAACAAAACACACTTGCATGTTAAACAACAATGTTACTCTGCATGAAAACTAAAACTGTCAAGATAGCCACAAAACGAAAACCAAAATTAAAATCAATCAAGATAAAATTGACCGCCACAACATTCAAAATATAACACAACTCAAAATTTAATCGCAAACATCACACAAAACAACAGCTGCAACTAAATTAAGATGTCTCTATCAGATGATCGGCAATCCCTTTGAGGAGGTAACCTACGGTTGCTAACGAGGTTTCCCACGGTTTAAATGAAATTATGGAACTCATTAAGTTAAGTTTTGTAAGTTTGTTTGCACTAAGTGAATCCAATAGAAAATAGTTTTGACATAACGAAGAAACCGTAGGATGCTAACCGGTGTCGCTCTAATCAACTTTAACATGCCCCATAAAATTTAAAGAACTTCAACCATATGACCACCTGATTTGATATCATAACTTGCACCCTAGAAAACTTAAACTCGTCACGGTAAGGAGCTTGAAGCTAGCATGGTGGGCAGCACGGCCATCTTCAACAGCAAAACCTGTCTTCCCCAGCTAAACCTTCCTTAGAATTAAATAATATTTCATAGGATTTCGAGGTTGTCAGTCTAGTGCAACATAAATCCTCACCTTATCTTTAGGCCTTTGTACAGCTTTATTGTATAATATAAACCCTAAACTCGTCTTAAGATTCTGAGGTTGTCATTCTTCAAGATCTAAATCCTCACATCTTTCAAACTATTTGTGTTATTGTTTAACACGAATGTAAGTCCTAAATTAATAAAATTGACAGAATGAAACACCTGAATATTTCTCCACAAAACTGAAGTCAAACCATAGGATAGACCGGGAAGTCACTGAGATTCTCCTTCAAATCCACGACATCCCCTAGTTCTTCCTCCTTTGGGTTCCAAAAACAAAATGCTCCAAAGTTGAGTCAATCTTATTTCACCCCTCTTTGTTTGATATCATTGAAAGTCTTATCCTTTTGAAATCTTTGAAGATAATATTTCCTGATTTTTATCGAGAGTTTTCTTGGGTGACTTCGGTCATTTATGATGTAATTAACTATAAGGGCTTACCCTTATAGGAAGCTCGTCCGTACCCAGCTAAATATAAACTATATTTAATTCTTCATATTAAATAGGAGAAATTATCAGCAAATAAAACAGTTTCACAGACCAAACGGACATCATACATTTCTTAGTTTATTTGATGGAGCCTCATCCTCAAGTATTGTGTTTATCCTTTGGTAGATACAGGGTTTGAGGTACAGTGTTCTTTCATTTAAACTAAAAAAAATATGGGGTCGGTTTGATTTCATATTTTTCTAAACATTAAAATGTCCTTCTGAAGCGGGCGACGGAATTTTGATTCCGGTGACCGACAGCTTCTTACGGGCAACTCCCCAAACCAAAATAGTGCCGACAGCAGTTGATAAGGAGCTTATCCTGATAAGCTTCATATATGCAACTGATCCTGATAAGTTATTTGTCTGTTTGGTTTGTGTGTTTGTAAAACAGCTGATTTGCAGTTGTTTCTCGATAAATGAGCATTCTGCCCCTGAACTGAATTAGTTGTTAAGTTGTTTGGTTTCTACTGTTTGAAAATAGCTGATTTGTAGTTGTTTGTAGAAAAATGACTATTTCGGTCTCGCGCAGTCGAGATGTTTGCAACAGTAATATAATGGGAAAACATTCAATATACTAAAATCCAAAGAAATACTATATAACAATTCAAAGAATAAAAAAAGATATGCTCCTCACTCAAGGGAGACTATCTATAATCCTAATAAAAAATAAAAAAAACCATAACAAAATTACAATTAAAATTATGATAATATTCATCATAAAATATAGAAGGGCCATGTCTGGAGCAATGTTCTCTGGTTGAGATGTCGTTGAACCCCGATCAATGCTGTCCAATTGGGATATTGTCGACCCCCGATCGCTACAGGCAGTGGAATAGGTTAGAATGTCTGCCCACCTGAAGAATTGACACCTATCCGGACTGTTCGCCCATCGTGGGCACCTGTAGAATTGTCGACCGTAACTATGTATTTGGTGCGATGTGAGCAACACAGTAGGCAGTCCGCAACAGCAAAGCACTTGTCTGGAGTTCCCTTAAAACTTTGAGCTCATTTTTTTCCATTAAAAAATCAAAAGAAAAACGTTAGTGATTTATATGTATTTACAAATCTAATCCATAATCTTCAATCTACATTTCATAAAAAATTGAAATATTAGTACTTTTTGTGATGTGAAATCTTCTGGTAATATAAAATTAAAAATGCACATTTTTGGAGAGCACGAGACAGGTAGGAAAGCTACTAGATTTAACACAATCGATATCATGCCCTTCCTCATGATGGCTTGCTCCCCAAACCGACCCCTAATCATCACATGTATCCAAAAATTCAGCCAAAAAATTTATATCTGATAAAAAAATTTGAATTAAACTGCACATATGAACCACCATGGAAATAAGAACGGCGCTTGATTCACTGGGATGCCCAAGCAAATTACTACTAATAAAAAATGGAAAATTTTTGTACAAAGCACAAAATTCTTACATATTTAAATTCTACATGAGTCACCTTACCTAATGGCAGCCTTGCAGTTCTTTAAAGGCTTCCTGAGAAGGTGAACCCCATGCCAACTTCAATCATTTGACAACAAAGAAAAATTCCACCTTAACCTTAGGTTATTCAATGATTCGACATCACTCCCCTCAATGAAGTACAACAATGGGAATCACTTCCCTTGGAAACACTTGTTAGATGGCATCCCTGCAAAGTAGATTCGACGTCACTTCCCTCAATAGAGAAGCTTTCCACATATCACTATGCATCAAACCTTGTGATAATGGAAACAAATATGCCACAATTTCACAAAAAAACACACAGATTCGCGTATTGGCCAGGTGCACAAGATAGCTACACTATAAATCACCATCAAGCCTATCAAACCTTCATAATCGTAAATGAAGCAAATTACAGCATGCAACAAAGTAGAACAAGTTTTGTTTCTCAAAAATCCACATAACATCCATATAAGAAGTCTATATAATTGTATTTTTTGGAGCAAGTTGAGGTAGAGAGAGCAATGACAAAATCCTCACCCTTGCTGTCTGAACAACGAATACTAGCCAACCATATGTGGCCAGATAAAAATAGATATAGCATATTCATTCCTAAAATGAGCAATATGACATGTTCATTTTTTACATATGAATTACTGTATATCATTACATATATGTTACAAAACATACAAAAAAAAAACATGTAAATCTGTAACAGTATAATTTACAAGGTTCCCAGCCAACTTAATTAACAATATGAGCATTACTAGGCCACAAGTAGGAATAAATAAATATGAATTTTAGGAATAAATAAGTAGGACTACTCTGAATATTAAATAAGTAGGACTAATCTGAATATTACAGAGAAATAAATAAATATGAATTTTGCAGTACCAACATACAACAAACATTTCACTAAAATAATAGCAAAAATATTAACAAATATGTCATAAAAGAATAGTAAAACTATTAGGAAACGGTGCAATGCTTAAATGGGTAAAACTAAATCATTTTTCAATCACTAATCACCAAAATTCCAATCATTCAAAATCAAAAACACATACTCTGTTCTTAAGTACAGCTCTGAGGTAACAGCAATGCCAAAAAGGGAATCTGAAAGGTTTGTTAGCTTTGTAATTAGCAATGTTTCGGTGCTAGCATTGTAAATAGCAATGTTTCTGTTGCTAGATTTGTTAATAACATTGTTTCGAGTGCTATGTACTGGAAGTTGCAGTCATTACTAGAAGAACTTGAGCCATTACTGGAGCTTGCCGCCAGAGGGACTGCTTCTGCATTATTGATGAATGGATCCCTGCTTAAAACTAAAACCTGAAAACTTCAAGCCCTGCATGGGTTACCTATAAATTGCGAAGCCCACATATGCTTAGGCCATTCAGAAAAAGTGTTACGCTACACTCCCCAGAATTGTAAATGCAACTTCCATTTCATAATTAAAAATTTCTGATCCTAATTATTTGTAGTTGGTTTTGAAGTTAAGGCTTTAAACAGAAAATGGGTGATCCTTATAAATGCTTGCATCAAACAAAAAAGGCAAACCAACACCATTTTAAAATGCAAAAGGCTTTAAACAGTAAAACTCCTTCCAACACATCCAACGACAAAAATTTGCAAAATCAAAGCCAATACAAGACAAACACAAAAGTGGAGAAGCTATGGTTAAAATACAATAAACTGATTTCCCTGTTTATATTTTTCTTCCTTCCAAACATATATATATTCATATTCAAAAAAAAAGTTTAACAACCCACGAAAAATAGTGTCTTAGATGTGGATGCATTTTATTTGTAAATTATAATAATAACAACAAATCAGCAAACATGATCGAGCAATTTTGTCCGCTATCTGATCTTGCAATGCGGTCATTTCCCTTGAACATTCACCATCGTGACTGTAAGCATGTTTTGATTCTTTCTGTGGTATGGGACGTCTGACATGGACTTCAAATGATTCTTGTGGAATCTGATACAAGTCTTCTTCTACAAATGCAAAGTCCACATAAGAGCAAGAGTGGTGGCGTCAGATGTAGTTGTGCATAGTCATGATTGCCACAATTATTTGTACTTATTTCGGAAAAGGGTAGGTTGACATGTTACGTAATATCACTCACTTCTTCTTCCATACCATGAATGATCTCTCAATGACACCGCGTAAAGAAGAGTGTCGTTTGTTGAACATTTACTTTCTACCACGTGCAATCTCGCTAGACCTCTAAAAGTTGGGAATGTGGTATTTTGTGTCGACATAAGGCTTTAGATAACCACTTTGTAAGGGATATCTGGCGTCAACTGGATAATATTTACCTGCACGAAATACAAAACTTAGAAACAACTCATAAATAACTAATATATTTGTTATAATTACATACCACGAGGGGGGGATGGGAAGCAATGAATTGGGCGTCTTATTGTAAACTTAAAAACACGGCTATCATGTGTGTTGTCTTCTCATCCGACCAACACAAATGTGAAACAGATGTGGAAATCACAAGCGGACAACACATTCTATGTGGTAGAATCACATCGTCCAATGTAAGCAACCTTGTTAGTGTCAGATGGACATGCATCAATGTGAGTTCAATCAATAGCTCCTATACAATCCTAAATTTACTAATGTTTAATCTATTAATGATTGAGAGGTAACTAATTTTAATATAGTAATGACATGATTAAAAAATACCTTGAAGAACGGCATGTAGCGAGGGTCATTCGCAATTTGTGTCGAGATGGCCTGGAATGTAGGATCCTCAATCTTAATTATCTTAGAGGCTAAACTTACAAAAGCATTCAAACCAATGGAGAAATATCTGCTGATAGTCTCCGATGAATGTTGAAATCATTACATGGCTCCTCTAATGGACTCATTCTGAGATAATATATAGTGTTATTGCTAGCACCTCTCTTGATGTCATTTTGGTTGAGCCATTCAAACTATTTTGATGTTGTAGTTTGTACAGCAGATCGATGAAAATCTCTTTCGTCATAAGGAACATGTTTTTGAAGCATGTCGGATGGCCTTGTAGTAACTCACCAACCCAATCGCCAACATATGTCAACGCCATACATGGGATTCGATCGATGTATGTGAGGTAGTAGTCATATAACAAAGTAAGAATAACAACAATATTTCTAACGTAGTTCAATTGTTCTGGATCAATCCTACGAAAATTAGTTAAAAGAGAATAGTTAAAGCCTTCATCCATTTAAAAACATCCGCACAACATATAACAACATAAGATATTAAAACTACAATGTTAATTATAAGGAGTGCAGATAAAAAAAGTGCTAGAAAGAAAAGAACGATCCTCGTTACAACAGTACAAACAGTTCTGAGAGAATATAACAACAAGCTTTCAAAACATTTAGTTTTCCAAGAAGGAACGTAAGAAATCGAGTTGGTATTATGCATCTAACTTCACAAAAAATTCTCTATGGACTAGATCTTGTAGTAACTTAACACAATTGAGATATAGTTTCCTATCCGCCATAACAACAGCAAGTGTATTTAAGATTCGAAGGCACCCCTCAACACATATATCTTGTGATGAAGCAAGCGTAAGAGAGCAGGATTCAACAAGTTTTTTTATTGTTCTTTTGACGAATGCGGCTCCTTTCTTCCTTTTCTCCACCCTGGGCAGTTTTGGAATGGATGAGGATTCAACATCCCAATGGATTTTGCAGGGAACTTCTCTTAAGCCACTTATATTATCAGCTCCAAGAAAATCAGTCGTACCGATGAAGTGAGGTTCAAATGGGGTAAAAGCATGTGCTCTCATTGCAACAACCCCACTGAACATGTCATCCAATTTCTATTCGATTACTGGATCAATGTCATTTAATTTGAATTTCTTAGCTGCTGGCACGACCTGCACGGCATAGAAAACTGAGATAATTAAATCAGTTCAATATATCTAAAAATGAAATAAGGAAATGGTATAAAATAAGTCATTACCTCTAATTTCTCAGCCCACCAATCCTCAAAAGCATCTATTGTTCGCTTCACTAGATCCCAACCCAAATATGTCCTTCCCCTCTCAAGTTCTTTCCAAATTTTTCAATCATTCTTTAATTGATTTCACTTGTTCATAAATTTCATTCTGTCATAGTCTCTTTATGTCAGTTCCTTGAATTTAACATTAAGATTCCGCCAAGCTTCTTTGTTAAAATATGTCGTAGGTTTATTTCCTAGCTCCACCTCCTTAAGACAGACAATACAGAAAATATTTGATGCTTCCTGATACACCTAAAATATTTAGTATTTTTAGATATGTTTTTATACTTATTTTTTAGATATTGCGCTTTAATGAAAGTTATTTGTGTGTTTTTCTTTCAGGTACAAGTAAAAAGGTGAAAAATTCTAAAAAGAGTGAAAAAAGATCAAATTTGAAATAAAAATATGAAAATTGTGCTAAAGTGTTTTAGCGCCTAAGCGCTAGAGGCCCCGCGCTTAAGCGCCAGAGGCAGTTATGTGACAGGTTAACTTCATTTTACTGAATTTTGAAGGGACATTTGAGGCACCTATTAGCAAAAGAGGGAGGTTATGATTACTAGAAACGAAAATATTATTAAAAGACTTGTGAATGGAGGCATCCTTTGGAGAATACATTGAATTAGGATACATTTTGAAGAGTTATCAAGAAACCTCTTGGAGATTTATAAAAGAAGGAAGTTTAGACTTTTTGAGGTGTGCTTGAAAGTGTTTGAAGTCCTGAAAAGTGCTTAAAAAAGGAGAGATTTTCAGACACCACACAAATTTACTTTATACTTTTTGTTTTTAGTTTTATTATGAGAGTTAAGAGTGTTGTAAAAGAGAAGAGATTCAAAGGAACTTCAAAAGTTTGGTGGAAGATTTGAGATAAGTTTTTATCTATTGTTTTGAACTACTTTTTGGTTTTAATCAAGACTTCTTGTTGGTTTGACAATGATTTTTACTTTTAAACTAAAGTGTAGTTTTATTTTCTTCATGGATTCTGATTAGTTTTCGTTATCTTTCTCCTTAAAATGATAAGTAAATAAAAGTGTTGGATAGAAGTTGTAGAGAGTATTGATCTTTAATGTTGGAAGAAATTGTGATGATTAATCCATGTACTTCATTTACTTCTTGATTTGGCTTATCCAGATGTTAAAATTTGTTGTGAGAATATGTAAGAACAGGGCTGGTATTGTCTCAGTCAACAATTGGAAAGAATCAAATGAGGTTGTATGATGAGAATGTAATTCATATGATTAAGTACAAATAAATAAGAAAATAAACTTTGAAGGGCGTAGAGTTAAAGGACTTTAATGTGACAGGTTAAAGCCCCCAACTTGGTTTATTGTTTTAGGTTTTAATACGAGATGTGTTAGCCCCCAGGTGGAGGGAATCGAGGAAACTCTAGAGTGAGAGCTGATATCTTCCTTGCCTAGTCGATCTTCAGAACTATTCAAACTTTAAATTAACCCATGTTATTTATAGAATCTCTAGTAAGGGTAAAGAATATTATTGCTCCTATTTGGCACAACACAATTTGCATACTTCACAACAGAAATCCTATACTTATTACTGATTCATGATAAGGAGAAAGATATCTTCATATCAAGTGCTTTTATTTTACATAAACTCAAGTTATCTTTAGAAGTTTTATTGTTTAATCAAAATATCAATAATACCAAAAAGAATTTAATTTTACTTATTGAGAAAACATTTATAGTTTAAGTAATTGTCTTTTTAAAAATAGAAAGCTTGTGCATATTGCATATTTTCCTTGTGGGTTTGATATTCAGGTCTTAATCAAAAAGTCCTATATTACTTGGTAACAATACATATATTTGCATAGTATCCTAATATATATATAAATTAAAAAGTTAAATTATTTTCTCTAGGATCAAGTTTTTGGTTATGTTGTAAGGAAAGATTACATAAGTGAAAAAGATCATTAAAGTCATTGTTATAGTGTTGCATATAGACGGTCTGGATCACTTCCCTATCCCACATGGTAGATGATCTAACTTATTTGTTTTTCTTCACTGCAGTACTTACTAAAGAAATGTTAAATAAGAAAAGAATGCATTTAATAACATGAGCATCAAAAATCCAATAATGTTGCAACATTTTCACATAAAAATCCCAATAGCATGAGCATCAAAAATCCAAAAATCCAATAAAGCTTTAAACATTGAAGAAGACCTTAATATTAAAACAGCATTTGGGAAAGACTGTAATTTTATTGCCAAGCTGGTTAAATTCAAAATGATTCAATTTTGAATTAGCAATAAAACATCCAAGCTAGCTTGAAAGTATCAACTGTATAATATTTTTTATGAAATATTATCATATATACTCAAAAACTAGTCAACATAAAAGATAGTTAGCCAATTTAAAAAAAAATACCAATACATCAAATAAGAAAATATTTACACTTTATTTTTTATGAATCTGCGTAGACATAAATAAATGAATATGCTTATATGCCTTAAATTAATATCAATATTACTAATTTGAGAGTGCTCAAATCATAGCTCAAGAGAACCACAGAAAGCCCAAAGTCATCAACTTTGAACATTTTCCAAGCTAATAATGCGGAAGAAGAGGAAAAAATGCTGTAGAAATTTCTGTTGAGATGAGAAGAAAAGGAAGAAATGACTGTGGACAGTGAGTTGCAAAGAAAAGGGCTCAAAAATAACTGTTGAGCTTGTTGAAGATGAGCGTGAGGCCGAACAGAAGCAGAAAGCGGTAACAAGGAGTGCGGGAACAGAAGCAGGGAGTCGCGATCTTGAGCTTACCCAGAAGATCGAGAGAGGAGAATCTCATAAAAAGGAGTGAAGAAAAGAGAAGAGGATAAGGATTTCTTGCCAGACTCTCGGGCGATTGGGGAGTGCGGGAGGAGCGGCTTCCTTTTTCTTCGACAAAGGAAATTGGGCACAAATACTTTGCGCGAGGGCAGGTGGGTAAAAGGATCACTGGGGGGCGTTCGGAATGCTGATAGTGGGGTTATACCCGAGATCGCATTTTCATTAAAATCAAAAACATTGTTTTCCTTTAAGCAGTTAAAACGTGCAAAACAAACGGTGCAGCGGTGTTTTCAAAAATGTCGCAACATTATAAGCTGCCTCAAACGGGCCCTAAGGCGGACAGGAAACTATATCTCAATTGTGTTAAGTTACTACATGTGCTAGTCCGTAGAACATTTTTTGTGAAGCTAGATGCAGAATACCAAGTCCAGTTCTTACGTTTCTTCTTGGAAAACTGAATATTTTAAAAGCTCGTCGTTATGTTTTCTCAGAACTGTTTGTACTATTGTAATGGGGATCGTTCTCTTCTTTTTAGCACTTTTTTTATCTACACTCCTTATAATTAACATTGTAGTTCTCATATCTTATGTGGTTATATGTTGCGTGGATGTGTTTAAATTGATAAAGGTTTTAACTATTCTCTTTTAACTAATTTTCGTAGGATGGATGGGTCGATGAGTTACTACAAGGTCAACTGACACGCTTCACAAACATGTTCTGTATGACAAAAGAGATTTTCATCGATCCGCTATACGAACTACAACACCAACTTGCTTTGAATGTTTCGACCAGAATGACATCAAGAGAGGTGCTAGCAATAACACTTTATATATTATCTTAGAATGAGTCCATTTAAGGAGCCATGGAGCAATTTCTAATATTCATCAGAGTATCGGCAGGTATTTCTCCATTTGTTTGAATGCTCTAGTAAGTTTAGCCTCTAAGATAATTAAGCCAGAGGATCCCACATTCCAGTCCATCTCGACACAAATTGTGAATGACCCACGATACATGTCGTTCTTCAAGGTATATCTTAATCATGTCATTATTTTATTAAAATTTGTTACCTCTTAAACATTAATAGATTAAACATTATTAAATTTTGGATTGTATAGGAGCTATTGATGGAAGTCACGTTGATGCACATGTATCTAGCACCGACAAGGTGACCTACATTGGATGTTGTGGTTCTCCGACACAAAATGTAATGGTCGCTTGTGATTTCAACATGTGTTTCATATTTGTGATGGTCGGATGACAAGACAGCGCACACGATAGCTGTATTTTTAAGTTTGCAATAAGATGTCCAATTCATTGCTTCCCGTACGCCCCTTCTGCTACTTAATTATAGTAAATATATTAGATATTTATGAGTCATTTCTAAATTATGTATTTCATGCAGGTAAATATTATCCGGTTGACGCTAAATATCCCTTACAAATGAGTTATCTAAAGCCTTATTCCGACACGAAATATCATATTTCCTACTTTGAGAGGTCAAGTGAGATTGCACGTGGTAGAAAGAAAATGTTCAACAAACGACACTCCTCTTTACGTGGTGTCATTGAGAGATCATTTGGGGTATGGAAGAAGAAGTTGGTGATANTCTCTGTCACTTCATCCTGATCATTTACAACAGTCCTTTGATCTGTCAAAGTTCGTTGTTGTTGTAGCTCCACCTCAATTGAAGAATCATTCTTGGTGATGCTGTTTTTGGCAGCATGACTATAAAGATTCGCCATTTTGCACTCATCGAATGTCACATCTCTACTGATGATGCATTTCTGTTGATATAAGCACCAGAGTTTGTAGCCCTTGGTTCCAGGTGTGTATCCAATGAAAATGCACTTCAGGGCCCTTGCTTCCAGCTTATCCTGTCTAACATGAGTACATTCAAAAACTTTGAGATTATCATAGTTACCTGGTTTCCCGTACAACATCTCCGAAGGTGTCTTCATATCGATAGCAGTTGATGAGCATCTGTTGATAATGTAGCAGGCGGTTGACACGGCTTCACCCCAGAAACTTTTGGGTAGACCTGCATTTAGCAGCATGCATCTCACTCTCTCTAGGAAAGTCTTGTCCATGCTCTCAGCCAGACCATTCCGTTGAGGAGTGTTCCGGATTGTCTTGTGCCTTGTGATGTCATTCCTCCTGCACAGCTCCTCAAACTGCTTTGAACAGTACTCTAAGCCATTGTCAGTTCTCAAGTGCTTCAGCTTGGTTTCCATTTTATTTTCTGTGACAGTTAGCCAGTCCCTGAACCTCTGAAAGGCTTCATTCTTTGATTTAAGGATGAAAACCCATACCTTCCTAGTGTAGTCATCTATGATGAACATGAAGTATCTCCCTCCTCCATGAGTCTTAGTTCTGGATGACCCCCATAGATCGCTGTGAACATAGTCAAGGGGTTTTTTTGATGAGCGAGTTCCAGTAAAGAACTTCACCCTGGTGGCCTTCCCCAAAACGCATTGTTCACTTAAATTCCAGTTTGCTAACTCGATCTCCACATAACAGACTCTGCTTGGACAGTTCTTGTAAGCCTCTTTCACTTACACGCCCCAGTCTCATGTGCCATAGTTTGGTCCTATCAAGTTCTGATTGAACTGCATTTGAGAAGTTGCCGATCACGGTTCTTCCAACTAGTGAGTATAGTCCATTCTTTCTGACTTCTTTCATTACTATGAGAGAACCTTTGGATATTCTGATGCAGCCATTCTCTGTCTTGAATGAGTATTCACTTGACTCCAGCGTACCTAGAGATATCAGATTTCTTTTGAGTTCCGGGACATACCTGACGTGCTGCAGTATCCTTTCAGCTCTATCGAACATCTTGATTTTGATTGTCCCGCTGCCGACTACCCTGTAAGGTTTATTATCACAAAGTAGAACAAACCCACCGTTTTCCAGCTGCAGTGACTCGAACCAGTATTTGTGAGGACACATGTGGAAGGAGCACTCTGAGTCAAGGATCCACTTCTTGCTAGATTCAGATTTTGTGATCGCCAGAGCTTCAACTGAATCATAGCCATCTAAGACTACGCTTGCCTCTCCAGAATCTCTGGGTTTCTCCTGAAAAACTTTTCTTTCTATCCGGACAGTTCCTTCCAAAGTGACATTCCTTGTGGCACTGGTAACACTTGTTAGATCTCTTAGAAGACTGACTTCTGCTCTTCCTTCTGGACTTTGATCTGTTCTGATCACTTTTGAAGCCTTTCTTGCTCGATCTTCCTCTAACTGTCAGACTATCTCTGCTGGTTTCCTCTTTCATGTCGTGCTTCTTCTGGAGTTCTTTAGCTCTAATAAGAGATCGAATCTCCTCCAGAATAATAGTCTGCGCCCTTCCATAGAGCATCATATCCTTGAAATGGTCGTAGCTCTTGGGAATAGAGTTTAGCAACAGTAGTGCCTTGTCCTCATCGTCCATCTTGACGTTGATGTTCTCGAGATCGTCGATGATCTTGTTGGACTCGTCAATCTGCTCAGACGGATTTGTCTTCATGCATTTTGAAGGAGTATAGGCGCTGCTTCAGAAAGAGCATATTAGCCAGAGACTNGCCATGGCATCTATGGACTTCGCAATTTTCAGGCAACCAATGCAGGGCTTGAAGTTTTCGAGTTTTAGTTTTAAGCAGGGATCCATTCATCTATAATGCAGAAGCAGTCCCTCCTGTGGTAAGCTCCAGTAAAGGCTTCAAGTTCCAATACATAGCACCCGAACAATACTATTAACAAATCTAGCAACCGAAACATTGTTATTTACAAAGCTAGCACCAAAACATTGCTAATTACAAAGCTAGAAAACCATCTAGATGTCCCTTTTTGGCAATGTTGTTACCTCAGAGCTGTACTTAAGAAACTGGTGTGTTTCTGATTTTTAATGCTTGGAATTTTGGTGATTAGTGAATGAGAAATGATTTAGTTTTACCCATTTAAGCACTACATCATTTTCTAACTGTTTTAATGCTTTTTTATGGATAACTGTTAATATTTTTTTGTTATTTTTTGTGAAATAGTTGTTGTTATGTTGCTACTGCACAATTCATTTTTATTTATTTCTCTGTAATATTCAGAGTAGTCCTGCTTATTGAATTACTTGTGACCTAGTAATGCTGATATTGTTAAGTTGGGTGGGAACCTTTCAAATAATACTGTTGCAGATTTCCATGTTTTTTTGTGTATGTATTGTGGCATATATGTAATGATATACAATAATTCATATGTAAAAAATGAAAGTGTCATATCGCTCATATTAGGAATAAATATGCTTTATATATTTTTATTTGGGCACGTATGATGGCTAATAATTGTTGTTCAGACAGCATGGGTGATGATTTGTCACTGCTCTCTCTACCTAGTGTTGCTCTAGGAAATGCAATTATATAGACTTCGTATTTGGTTGTTATGTGGATTTCTGAGAAACATAATAATACGCCTAGGAATGTATTATTTTTTATGCTTTATTTTATAATGATATTGCACTTTAAAGACATATTTTCTTGTGTTTTTGGTTGTAGGTACATCAAATTGAAGAATTTAGAGTGATTGGAGCAAAAGGAACAAAAATTGACCAAAATAGAGCAAACCGAAGCAAATCGGGTCGAACCGGGGCACGCGGGAGCCAAAGGGACCTAAACCGGACACTTAAGTGCCTATGTCTGGCGCTTAAGCGCCCAAAATGGCGCTTAGGCGCCACCAGACAAAGAGGAGGGTGCTTAGGCACCCCATAATCGTTGGTTAGCCGCCAGAGACGGTTCTTAGCATAACTTCTTCAATATACGTTGGATTTGGACGATTTTTGAAGCGGTGCTTTGTGCATCTCTTGGGGAATTCTTTGGAATTGATAAAATGGACTTTCTAGAAAAATTTAGGGCGGTTATATAAAGTTTTGAAGAAGCACTTAAGGCACCATTTGCAAGATTCAATGAATATGGACAATTTTGAAGAGACACTTAAGCATCTCTTAGGAAATTATAAAAAAAAGGCTTGGAAATATTTTTAAAATATCTCTTAGACTCTTGAATTAATTAGAAGAAGAGGAGAAGGCTTGGAGAAGAAGAAGAAGAAGGCTTGGGCGTGAGCCCCAAGTGGGGCGGCAAGGTGAGAAAGAAAGAGAGAGTGTGAGAGATTTCTTCTTTTCTTTTCACTTTGTTCTTGGAGATGATTGTAAGGAGATTGCTTTGCTATACAAGGAGAGTTTGATTTCTATCAGAGATAAGTATTTTCATTGTATTTTGATTTGAATTTAGTACTTTGTTTGTATGGTTTTCAAAGTCTTGTTCAATGAAAGATTCTTGTTATTTCTCCATGTGTAGTGAGTAGTTTTCTTTACTCTTCCCTCTTGTAATGAATAAGTATGCATGTGTAGGATATATAATTGAGTAGAGTGAGAATATATTGTGATGATTTTACTTTATTTTTCATTTACATGTAAACTTGATCAACTTGCATGTTAAAATCTGTTGTGAGAACATGTAAGATTCGGGATGGATATTGTCTCAATCAATTGTAGTAGAATCACATGAGATTGTATGAATGAGAATGTTATCCATATAGTTGAGTGCAAATAAATAGGGAAATAATCTTTAATGGGTGTAGAATTAGAGGACTTTAGAGTGACAGGCTAAAGCCCCCTAATTTAGTCTATTGTTTTAAGTTTTGATTTGATATGTTAGCCTCTAGGTGGAGGGATAAGAGGGAACTCTAGAGTGAGAGCTAGTATCTTCCCTGTTGATATGCCTAAAAATGTATTATTTTTCATGTTATATTTTATGATGATATTGCACTTTAAAGACATGTTTTCTTGAGGTTTTAGTTGTAGTACATCAAATGGAAGAATTTGGAGTAATTAGAGCAAAAGGAACAAAAATGGATCAAAACGAAGCAAATCGGGTCGAATCGGGGCACACCGGAGCCAAGGGGACCTAAATCAGACACTTAAGTGCCAGTGCCCAGAGCTTAGGTGCCACCAGACAGAGAGGAGGGCACTTAAGTGCTTAGGCACTGGAGACGGTTTTTAGCATAGCTTATTGAATATACGTCGGATTTGGACGATTTTTTAAGCGTTGCTTCGTGCATTAATTAAGGAATTCATTGGAAATGAGAAAATTGACTTTCTAGAAGAATTTTGGGCAGTTATATGGAGTTTTGAAGAGGCACATCAATTCTAAAGGATGACCCATTAACTCTAATTTACATAAATTATTTTGAAAATGTAATATTACATGAGGACAAGTAATGTTTAAGTTTAGAGGATTTTGATACGGCTAAAAATGTACTATTTTTCATGCTATATTTTATGATGATATTGCACTTTAAAGGTATGTTTTCTTGTGTTTTTGGTTGTAGGTAGAAATTGAAGAATTTGAAGTGATTGGAGCAAAAGAAACAAAAATGGACCAAAAAGTAGTAAACCGGAGCAAATCGGGTCGAATCGGGGCACCGGAGCCAAGGGGACCTAAACCGGACACTTAAGTGCATGTGTCCGGCGCTTAAGCGCCAAACCTGACGCTTAGGTGCCACCAGACAGAGAGGAGGGTGCTTAAGCGCACCAGAATCGGTGCTTAGGCGTTGGAGACGGTTTTTAGCATAACTTCTTCAATAAACGTCAGATTTGGACGATTTTTGAAGTGTTGCTTCGTGCATCTCTAGGGGAATTCGTTGGAAATGAGAAAATTGACTTTCTAGAAGAATTTTGGGCGGTTATATGGAGTTTTGAAAAGGCACTTCGGCCACCATTTGGAAGATTCAATGAATATAGACAGTTTTGAAGAGACACTTAAGCATCTCTTGGAAAATTATAAAAAAAAATGATTGGAAATGTTTTTAAAATAACTCTTAGACTCTTGAATTAATTATAAGAGTAGAAGAAGACTTGGAGAAGAAGAATAAGGCTTGGGCGTGAGCCCCAAGCAGAGCTCACAAGGTGAGATAGAAAGAGAGAGAGTGAGAGATTTCTTCTTTTCTTTTCACTTTGTTCTTAGAGAGGATTGTAGGAGATTGCTTTTGCTATCACAAAGAGAGTTTGATTTCTATCAGAGATAAGTATATTTATTGTATTTTGATTTGAATTTAGTACTTTGTTTGTAAGTTTTCAAAGTCTTGTTCAATGAAAAGTTATTGTTGTTTCTCCATGTGTAGTGAGTAGTTTTCTTTACTGCTTCCCCCTTGTAATGAATTAGTATGCATGTGTAGGATATAGAATTGAGTAAAGTAAAAATATATTGTAATGAATTTACTTTATTCTTCATTTACATGTAAACTTGATAAAATTGCATGTTAAAATCTGTTGTGAGAACATGTATGATCTGAGATGGTATTGTCTTAATCAACTGTGGTAGAATCATATGAAATTGTATGGATGAGAATGTATTTCATATTGTTGAGTGCAAATAAATAGGGAAATAATTTTTAATGGGTGTAGAATTAGAGGACTTTAGAGTGACAGGCTAAAGCCCCCTAATTTGGTCTATTGTTTTAGGTTTTGATACGAGATTTTAGCCTCCAGGTGGAAAGATAAGAGGGAACTCTATAGTGAGAGCTAATATCTTCCCTACCTAGCCCATCATCAGAATTATTCAAATATTAGATTAATCAATGTTCTTTATAGCATCTCTAGTAAAGGTAAAGAATATAATTGCTCATATTTGTCACAATCTCTCTCAGTACTTGTTTTACTTTTACACATGTCACTAATTTTATTGCATGAGGAAGGGTACTTTTAATATATTAAACGTCACTTTCTAATTTTCACTAAGTATTTTAGTTTAGAAATAGTAGTATTGTAGTGATAATTGTAGGATATAATCAAAACCAAACCATTGTCTACCTTCTAAGCTAAAGCTTATTATTCTACACTAGAACTTCTCTTGAAAGTCGCCGTGATTAACCTCGATCTCCATGGAATCTATATTGGAGGCTTAATCAGAAAGCACTATATTACTTGATAACAATACATATACTTGCGTAAAATCCCTAGAAATATAATTGAAATCTTACTTTTCTTGGGATCAAGCTTTCGGTGCCATTACCAGGGATTAAAATCTTCAAACAGTGATGTAAACTTCTTAAATTCTACATATAAAAAAGAATATTGGGATCACATGCCTAGCCCGTCTTCAAAACTATTCAAACTTTAGATTAACCAATGCTCTTTATAACATCTCTAGTAAGAGTAAAAAATATAATTACTCTTATTTGTCACAATCTCTCTCACTACTTGTTTTACTTTTACACATGTCACTACTTTCATTGCATGAGGAAGAGTACTTTTAATATTTAAAACCCACTTTCTGATTTTCTATAAGTATTTTAGTTTAGAAGTAGAAGAGTATTGTAGTGATAATTGTAGGATAAAATTAAAAACAAACTTTTATCGACCTTCCAAGCTAGGGCGTGTTATTCAAAACTAGCATTTCTCTTGAAAGTCGCCCTAATTAACCTCGACCTCCGTGGGATCAATATTTGGGGCTTAATCAGAAAGTCATATATTACTTGATAACGATACGTATACTTGCATAGAATCACTAGAAATATAAATGAAATCTTACTTTACATGGGATCAAGTTTTTAGTGTCATTACCGGGGATTAAAATCTTCAAGTAGTGGTGTTAACTTCTTAAATTCTACATATAAAAAAAGAACATCGAGATCACATAACTTGTTTTACTGTGTTNAGAGGGTTTACGTCGTATCAGGCGACAACCTCGGAACCTAGAACGAGTTTAGGGCTTAGATCGTACAGCAGAGCTATACGAATGCCTAAAGAANAATCTTACTTTACATGGGATCAAGTTTTTAGTGTCATTACCGGGGATTAAAATCTTCAAGTAGTGGTGTTAACTTCTTAAATTCTACATATAAAAAAAGAACATCGAGATCACATAACTTGTTTTACTGTGTTGCATGTTGTAATTTGCTTCATTTACAATTATGAAGGTTTAAGAGGATTGGTAGTGATTATAGTGTATCTATCTTGTGCACCTGGCCAATATGAGGATCTGTGTGCTTTTTTGGTGAAATTGTGGCATATTTGTTTCCATTATCACATGGTTTGATGCATAGCGATATGTGGAAAGCTTCTCTATTGAGGGAAGTGATGTTGAATCTACTTTGTTGGGCTGACATCAACCAAGTGTTTCCCAGAAAAGTGATTCCCATTGTTGTTCTTCGTTGAGGGAAGTGATGTTAAATCATTGAATAACCTGAGCTTAAGATAGAATTTTTCTTTGTTGTCAAACAATTGATGTTGGCATGGGGTTCACCTTCTCAGGCAGCCTTTGAAGAACGACGATGCTGCCATTAGGTAAAGTGAATCATGTATAATTTAAATATGTAAGAATTATGTGCTTTGTACATAAATTTTCCATTTTTTATCAGTAGAAAGTTGCTTGGACATCCCAGTGAATCAAGCATCGTTCTTATTTTCAAGGGGGTTCATATGTGCAGTTTAATTCAAAATTTATCATATATAAATTTTTTGGCTTCATATTTTGATAGATGTTATGAGTTAGGGGTCGGTTTGGGGAGCAAGCTATCATAAGGAAGGGAATGATATCAATTGTGTTAAATCTCGTTGCTTTCCTACCAGTCTCGTGCTCTCCAAAAATGTGCATTTTTACATTTATATCACCAGAATATTTCACATCACAAAAAATACTAATATTTCATTTTTTTATGAAAATTAGATTGAAGATTATGGGTTAATGTATAAATACATATAAATCACTAACGTCTTTCTTTTGTTTTTTTTATAGAAAAAAATAAGCTCAAAGTTTTCAGGGAACTCCAAGCAAGTGTCTTGCCGCTGGGGACTGTCTACTGTGTTGCTCACATCGCACCAGCCACATAGCTACGACCGACGATTCTACAGGTGCCCACGATGGGCAAACAGTCCGGACAGGTGAAAGTTCTTCAGGTGGGCAGACATTCCAACTTATATCACTGCCCATAGCGATCGGGACTCGACAATATCCCAATCGGACAGCGTTGATCGAGGTTCGATGACATCTCAACTAGAGAAGGTTGCTCCAAACTTGGCCCTTCTACATTTTAAGATGATAATTTTGTTTTTTTTTTTATTAGGTTTGTAGATAGTCTCCCTTGAGTGAGGAGCATTTCTTTTTTTTTTCTTTGAACTGTTAGGTAGTGCTTTTTTGGATTTTAGTATATTGAATGTTTTCCCATTATATTACTGTTGCAAACAGCTCGACTACGTGTGTCTGAAATGATCATTTTTCCAAAAACAGCTGCAAATCAGATATTTACAAACTACAGAAACCAAACATCTTAACAATTTATTCAGTTCAGGGGAAGAATGGTCATTTATCCAGAAACAGCTGCAAATCAGATGTTTTAGAAGCGCACAAACCAAAGAAACAAACAACTTATCAGGATTAGTTGTAGATACGTCAGCTGTAGATACGCAGTTTATCAGGATAAGCTGTAGCTGCCCCAAACAGACCATAAGTCTACAATTTCCAAATGTCATTATGTACTTTTAGAGTTTAGAAAAAATATGAATTGGAAAAAAAGTTATAGACATGGGTCCCTTGGAGCTTGAGATTTAGGACCTGATTGCTCATTTTTCATACATTAATTCCTAATATATTGTTGAATGGATCTAGCTTTGAATTGTATATGAAGTCAAACGTAGTATTCATATGTTTTTATTTTTAAGTGCACTAGTGTTAATTTGATCTATTTTATAACCGTATGGTTATTTGTGTAAGCTCAGACGTGTTTAAACTCCTATACCAAAATAAATTTTATAGAAAACTTGATAAATTCTCAAACTAAAAAAAAATGTAGGCTCAACTTCTCAAATTTTCATAAAAAATACCTCTTTCCAACATAGCTTATGGCCAGACTTGGACAAACTAAAAGATTTAGAAATATAAAATTTTAGAACTCCTGTTGTGATCGTAAGATTATAGTCATAGTTTATGCTTCTCACATCAATCACAATAGATAGTTCTGCCCAACATTTAGCCACTGCTGGACAATATTTATATCATGTCCTAACTCATGTCTGTTAATAGAACCTCCACTTTAGGGCATGGCATTAGATAATTATCCATATAATATCATGCCGCTTGAGCCTATATAATTTTCATGAGGTAAAAAATATTCATAGCCTAAATAGAATTATATACCACTGTTCACTAGTCATGACTCTTATAGTCAGACTACTTTTCTTTCATTCTCTTAAATAGGCACATTATCATGTTTTGATAAAGAGAAGTCATTTTCTAGATATTTCTTGTCAGATAATGTATGGTAATTCAAAATCAATACGTTTAGGTTGGAATCTAAGAAATCCTCTTGGACTACAAAATTCATCGATTGTTGTTAAGGATTTATAGGCTAAAATTGGGTTGACTAACTCTACAGCTATGTAGATTTAGATTTTGATAACACGGGATGATAGATCCTCAAAATCTTGATTGATTATGTCCATCTATCTTCTTTACCTATCCTAGAAACAACTTTGAGCCATTTTATTTCTTTTGATATGTTGGTTGATATTATTTTGTAGGCACCCATTTGTTGTTAGGTTGGCATCTATTGGGATGTGTTAATGCATGAAATTACCTCTATTGAAGTAATAATTGTCATTCCTTGATACATCATGTAAAAAGAGTATAAACCACAAATAAAATTTCTTTAATCGAGAGTTTATTGCGTATGCCCCAAGACGTAACTAACCAAAAGAAAAGTATTTCTTTGGAAATGCTATCATACCAAAAATAAAAATAGATTTGGAATCTCTAGTTTTAAGTGGAATGTCTTCATAGGTTCACAATAAAATGTGTGGGTCGAGTTAGTCCAATTCATTCTCAGATTTTCGCTTTCAACTCATCTTACAAAAACCGTTCTATAAATAAATTTTTGCATTCCTCTTTGTCATAATTATGTTCTCTCTATTTATTACTTCTCCGAACTTGTTTCTGAGTAAGGAGGCTGTAAAGAAGAAATATAAAAAGGTCACTTGAATGTAACAAAAAAGTGCAACAAAAAAATGACCACTCTGCTGGAATTGCACTCACAATCCTTTTAGAAGTTTTGCTTATGGTTTATAATTTTCTGTCTATCACAATCCTTTTAGCTTACTAATTAATATAATCTAGACCATAAACACATATCTTTATTCTTCTGCGATACTATCACTAGGGTTAGTAGACTGGATTTTTACTAATGCCTCTTTGTGCCCTCAACATTAACTTCTTATATTCTTGTATAAAGATTTAATGTTAGTCTCTTTCGATTGACATGATTGTTATGGCCGCCAAAAAGTCATTACAATCGAGTCTACTGACGCGCTTCATTGCACTTACCGCCAATGTTTTTCATATTGAATGAGGGATGATCACATTGACTGTAGAGCATCTTACAAAAGTCATTAATACAAATCCACTCCAGCTGAGGTGTAAGCTGTGTCATCCCAAGAGAAACGGGAGTCGGGTATATAGCAATGTTTGCGTTGGCATTGCTTGTTTATATATCAATCCTTCCTTCCGGAAGAGATCAGTGTTAGATGATAAGCTATCACAATACGCTTCTATTTTGCTAGACTTTCTAGTGTTTACTGTCTTTTGTAGAGTATATGGTTCATTTATTGAAATACCAGTGCCTCGTACTCATATTAATGTTGTTGCGTGATAGGTTATTACTCTTTCAGCTGCCCCGACTATATTTGTCTTAGATTCTTCTAATGATTTTTCTATTCTAAAATTGGACAGAAAAGTCAGGAAAATCAAAAATTGGCTATTAAGAGCCCAGTAGAGACGAGAATGGCAACAACAATCTCTTTTGCTTATACCACCTAGAACAAAATTCTAAATTTCACTGGCAGAGAATAATCTGATTGATAGTGTTCATCGTGTTCCTGT